>OY856409.1:752510113-752960113 GCA_963693085.1 Alisma plantago-aquatica
TCATTTTCCCCCCACCCCTTGAGCTTTGGGGACCGAGTGTCGACCTTATATTTAGAGGAAGAGAGAGAGGTTTGAGATAGAGAGAGAGGGAGAATATTTATCCACTTAGTAGCTACAAACCATCTATATTCTTTTCTGTTCTTATTGACATGGCGAAATACTATAATCATAGTACATCCAAGCAATATTCTCAAATAAAGACAAACAATACATCATAGCTATTGCACATAAGAAAACTAGTCATATACTTAGATAAAGCCCACGTACCTGAGTTTAGAGATTTCTAATCATTCTTGCTCATCTAGATATCCGGTCATCACCTAATTAATAGCAATTAATCATCATTAATAAGTTTTCATCATATTCTAGGTATTTTAGGTCCAAAATTATGGTTTTTACTAAATCTAGGTTTAAGCTGGCATAATCTTGTCTCTGATATTTTTCTAATGACCTACATGTCATAATTAGGGTCTGGTTCAAATTTCATAATTTTCTGATGATAGGTCTATTTTATAGAATTAAAATGAGACTGAAACCATTAATAAGTCATTAATAGGAAATGACCTATTATTTAGGTATATTACTTGGATCATAGTGCAAAATAAATTCAAATAATCATTAGGATTCTAGGAGAATTTTTTGAGAATTAATCTCAACTGGATATTATTTTTTTCTTTTAATGAACCCTAAAATGTAGCTTTGTACTCTAAATTAAATATCATTAGTAGTTCTGCTCCAAAAGCCTGATGTAAGAGTTCAATAATGTAGACGACATTTTTCTGAATCTAGGGGCATTTTTGGGGAATTATTCGGGTACTAGATCTATTTATAATGCATTTTCTAAGATCATAGCTATTTATTGGAAATATGAACGATTTACCTTATAGACCAATCACAATCTGCCACATGACTCCTCAGGGGCGCAGTGCTCAGCCTGGGAAAGGCTAAGCCGGGCGGTTCAACCAGACTTTCACCTGACCCAACTCGCGTTGTCTCTTCTCTCGCGTGAACACAAGCGCAGCGGACGCCGGCGTGCGTTCTCCCCTCTGCGATCGCTGGTTCTGAGGGCTATCTAGGGCGCCGCCACACGGGAAGGAAGCAGTGAGGAATCCTGGTGGTAGTAGACCTATTTTCCAACTGATGATGGTCTTTCAAAGCTCGGAGAGGCCTTCCACATGGTTCTGACCACCTCTGCCGCTAGACGGAGATCTGGGGTTAGGTGCTCCTCTTTTGCCATCATTGCCTTGACGCAAACAGTCGAGTTTCTCTCTACTTGAACTAGCCACCCTGGATGGCATCTCCAGCGTGGTCAGTGAGCAATAGGTAGCACACTGAGGCTATGGCCATCAGATCTCATTCGTACTAGCATCTGCAGCGCCGCTGTAGCCTAGGTTCGAAGAGGAACCTCACATCTTCCAGCATTCAACTCGAAGACGGGTGGGCAGTTCAGCTTTACTGAAGCTCTAGGGGCCCCATTGGCACTTTGGCTACCCGGACACCGTTGAGGAACCCAAACCCACTCTCTGGCTAGCTCCCTCACCAGGATGTGTGGCGCTCTATTTTCTCTGCAAAACAGAGCTTCGCTCGCCTACAGATTCGGTGGGATCATGGTGGCTCTCCATCCACCTTAGTCTCACAGAAGGAAAGTATTTTGATGTAGGAACCTCCCCACATCACGGTTGACTCTGATTTGACCTCTGTGAGGTCTCCCCCAATCTGGTGGCTGCCATTAACAGTAATGGATATGCGGTGGAATGGTTTGTTATTGCTTCCCTCAAAACAATTCAATCCAACAGCCCTTGCTCAGATCTGAGGATGGTGGATCAAACAGTTACTTCTTCTCTATACTCTGTGAGAAACAAACTAGTAGATAAAGGAAAGACTTCATCTTTGGCCCCAAGTAATGCAGAGGTAGAGGCTTATACTAATATCCTCTGATGTTCATCAAATGACTATCAAGAATCAAACCATCCACTATTTACTGATCCACGCTCAGCGGCCGGTGCTAAGCTAGTAACTAATATGATGTGCCTAAGAAAAGGAATCAGACAGGTTGGTTCATAATGGGCCAAACATGAATATTGAAGCCTAAATTATATGAAGCCTTAATTTGGAGTTTGAATATCTATCTAGCTATGACCTCAATTCAATTGAAATTTGAAACATAGATTCCTTTTGTTTGTCATTAACCAATGATCATATGAGACCAAAACAAATATTTGTTCACCCTTCAATTCAAATACTCCAAATTGGTACACATATTAAGACATTGAAGTCAAGTATGCATCAAACAACCTATAACATCATCAACACCAGTTTAACTTACTTTATTATCAGACTTCCATGGCCACCAAAAAATTATATGAATTGATGTATCTTCAATTAGATGCTTAACTTCATAAGCATACAAGATTAACTAAATACTTGTATTAACCATCTCCATGTATGCAATTGGTTGTGTATTTGCATTATCAATCCTTAAAAGAGTTGTAGTCATACTTGTGGTTCAAATCAAACCATGTTCAGATAAGAGTCACCTTAACTTGTGTTTATCCAAATACGATTATTCAAGAACTCTAAGTACTACATTGGATATTAAACCCTAAAATTGGGGTCATCACAGTGGTCGGCGTTGTAGGTGCAGGCGGTGGCCGGTGGAGGTGAGTGGAGCAGATGAAGGCGGCTAGAAGAAGGCTCCTCACTCCGCCTGGAGCAGGTGGTGGCGGCGACGGGAGTAGGTAGTGGCGGCCGGCGACTGGGTACAACAACATCTCTGACGTGAGCAACTTCAAGCTCGTCCGGGTGGCGAGCAAAGGTGGCGAGCAACTTCAAGCTCGTCATGGCTGTGCGCGGAGGCGGTGAGCAGAGAAGAGAGGCGGTAGAAAAATTGCCAGACCTAGCTATGGGGGAGAAGATCGGGAACTAAACAACGAAGGGGAAGAGTCTGGCTCGCGCGGTGCTCATAAGTTAACTATCGGTGTCGGTTATTCCTCCAAAACTGACGATAAATAAGGCAGTGAATTTTTGCCTAGCGAAGTGTATTAATTGTCCGTTCTTTAGTAAAAACCGACGACATATGAGGGGACGAAAAGTTTCGCGGGGCTTGGGGCAGAACATGTGTCGTCAGATTTTTCACAACCGACGTTGAATTTAAAATTTTTGAGCCAAATTTTTTTCGCTGAAAATTTATATTTTGTGGGTGATTTTGGACGTCGGTTTGGTTTATTAACAATGAACGTTAAAGAAAAGAAATAACCGTGTCTTTTGTAAATCAGCCGATGTTCACATATAAGTGTCAGTTGAGTTCATACGTCGACGTCGTAGACTATGTGCGTCGGTTTTTTGCAACAACCAACGACATAAAATGTGACGTTATATGTCATTTCTGTACTAGTGTTTACTCTTTAGTTTGATCAGATTTGTTGCTACCAATACTTCTCGTGAAAGTTTTTACTAAAAATTAACACAAAAATCGATTATTACCGACATGTCACACAGCTTGTTACACAATGTTGTGAGATTCATGCCTTGTGGTTAGTTCCACAGGTTTAGCCTTCAAAAACTTGACCAGAGTGTCGACTGAACCATTTTCGTGCTTCTTGGAAGGGATCGTGTTCTTATAATATGCTTGTGCTCTTCTCATTGTGTAGTCTTCTAGGACCCCATCTTTGCAACTTCTCAGTTCCGATGGTAGCAATGTTCCCTGTCGAAACACTATTCTAATCTCCCTTTGTTACTAGGCGTTTTTTTTATTATATCGTACCAGTAATAGAGTTGTATTTTCCACTATACCTCACCGGTTCACACGTGTTTCCCACCATTTTAGGTAACACGGGGAATATGGAGTCAAATCTCTTGGTAACCTTGCCAAATATGAATTCAACAAAGGAAAATGAGAGTATGATGCATGGAATACATTTTGGATACGCTTTTCAGGTAACATATTTATGCACCATTACTAACCCCTACTCGATCGTGCATGTAACGTTCAGTTTCCGCCTATATCCGCCAATGTAGATGGATGCGAATTTAGACGCGTCTTTGTTTTAGGGTTATTATTATGGGAAGTGAGTTGGAGACAATGCAACCTTACATTCAACTTCAAACATAGCCACCGTGGTCAGCCAAAAATGTTGAAATGGCGAATGGCAGCGGATGCGGCAGGCAGGGACCATATTTTTGCTGTACCGGGGAAAGGGGTAAAAGACCGCGTACCACCTGCTTTTTTCTCTGTCGCCTTGCGGCCGTGTTCAATGGTCGAAACGTATATTCTGGTGACGGTCGTGCAAGCAAAGGCTTCATGATGTTTATTGTCAAAAGCCTTGACAGTAGTTGTCATCCATGTGAACTTTGTTTCCTTCGAAATCTTTGGGAGTTATCACAACCAGCCTTATAAGATTTTTTTGCTTTTTTTAGCATTTTCTGAAGAACGCCTTGAATATTTGGTCATAATGCAAACACGAAAACATTCATTTAAATGATCATAGAAAATTATGCTCAAAGTAATACAGACTCCACCGCGACCAAAATATCATTTTTTTTCTGATTTATGGAATTCAGAATATATTTTTTCCTGGACACACCCTGCATTTCGACGTAGCCAGTAGCCACCAAGAGCTACTTAAATTATGATCCCTTGCGCTCAATGTTTCCTTCCAAGAAAAGCTCATACAAACTAGTTCGAACCCGATGCAAAAGATGTCGTAGACATACGAACATATCATGCCAGGACATTCTTATGATCTCTTAAAAAAGAATCAACGGCATATTTTAACACTAAATGACGTTCACCAATGCATACATATTATGTTATGACAACTCCTTTGAGTGGGGTATTAAGCTTTATACAAGATTTAGAAAATGGCAGATTCAATATTAGCCAACATACAATCCTGAATACTGTATTTTGATTTGTGTCTTGTTCATCTAGGATAGGGGGGCATAAAATTACACTAAACTACAAACCAAATCGGACTTAAACCAAAAATCGATAGTGTGATTTGCATTTAAGAGAATATTGATCTGGTTTGCTTTGGTCTTAAAACTTTTCAAATTAAGGCTTAGTAATCCGATCCCAATTTGAGGGATTAGTCTAACTATTCAGAGAAGACTAGACCAATACCTAATAATATAATATTATTTAATATACATATTATTGGAATTTAGATTTGCTACCGTGGCTTTCATAAAATTAATGTATAGGAGTCTTAAAAACGGGCATTTACAAAATACGTTTTCTTTAAATGATATCTCTAGACTAAGTCTTACTATAGAGGATATCTTCATAATATTTTTTCTATAAAGCATATATGCATAATATGTTTTTGTATATTTGTCACAATTACACATAATCTTCTCTTTACATTTATACTCTCTTCTACAACGTACAGTCAAAGTAAGAGGATGACTAATGTAACAAAGTTAATATCATCTTATATGTGTATCAAATTTTAAAATTCAAAGTCAAAAATTATTTTCTTCTAGTAATGTGAAATCCTAATATTCTTAATTTGATTATAATAAAGGAAAGGGAATACCACATATTTCAAATGTAAACAATAATTGAATATATGGATTCCTCCTATTTGATTTAGCAAGCATACCAAATGCCATTAAGTTGGAATTATCCTAGCTATATGAATTGATGTTTGAAATAAAGAGGGAAATTATTACATGCATGTCTAACATAGATATCTAATTGTACAAGCAATCAATATAATTTTACAAAAATTCCATCTTTATGGTGCATCTCAGTCTAGTTGATATCAGTGGTTCACTAGAAATCATTGTATTGAGATTAGAAGGATCATACTTTGTCTCCTTACTCAGGCAAAGAATGCACTGATCGGTAACGGTAAACAAAAACTTCCACTTATCACTCAATGTTTCTCACCCTCAAATGAATTCCCCTTATCTTACAATCATTATTCTCTAGTGGTTGTTATCAAGCTTAATAGATCCTCACTCGGCTATCATCTTCATTCCCAGAAGAAATGCCTAAATCCCCAAACACCCTTATTCCTCCCTTGAAAATCATAGAGAGAATCTCATGCTACCATCCAAATTATGTTGGCTTCTCTAGGTCCAAGAAGAAGTTTTGGTCTCCAGGATAGCATCCTCCACTGAAAATTTCTTTTCTTACTGGCCAAAGTAGCTTCATAGAGTCGATTTTGTTCTCTAATGAGAATGAGGTCGTCATAAAAACTTGACCCTCCTCTATTCAATCAAAAGCTCCAGTTAATATGGGGAAATGATTAGAATATATTGTAGGATCTTTTCCTATTGTATATAGTTGATGAAGGAACAAAAGAACAAAATACATTTTAGGAGTTTTTTTCTATAAGAGTATTCATTACAAATATGTTGTTCATAAGGCTATATGTCAAATTATACAATGTAATATTATTTAAGTTTTACTTGATTACATTATTACATGTATACAAGTGTTTGTGATTTCAAGTAATGTATGTCACTAACATTCATCTACAAATATAAAGATTTATGATTGAAGTTCTTTCTAAGATTAAATATTCATATTGTATTAATATTGATGTTAATATAACAATTAGTAAGATGTCATCAGATCATTGAGTTTGTCCGAATCACCATGATGCATGTCAACTCCTGATACATAATCTAGGCACTAGAGTGTAGGTCATGAAGCCCAAACACCAGAGTCTGGGATGACTCAAGACATAAGACCTTAGCACTAGAGTGTAGTAGTGAGTCCCATGTACAATAATACATGTTTTCTATAAAAGATAAGTAATATGAAACCCTATGCTAAAAATAGATTCACTAAATTATTTTTTCTATATTTTCAATAGATCCTCATGTTCGTTCCCCTTATAAAAATTAAGAAGATTTTGTAGTCTTTTACTACTCTAGCATTGTCTTCTACTATTTCAATTCTATTAATGCTTAATAATACTCACACCAGTTACTAATGTTCATAATTCCAATGCATGGCTTGGGATGATATGTTAACATATGAGGAGTATGAGCATCATCAGAATCTAATTGTTTCCCTTTATTTGTTTGGATCATTCAATAACTAGTGGTGGATCGAGCTATTGTGTTGAGATCACCATCCTAGAGAAGTAAATTAACTCTTTGAAGCTACTTTGGGTGTAGATGAAGCAATTTATGGAGGAGGAGGATTGTGTGGATATCATAAATGCATCCTATACATAGAGAAACTTGTGAGAACTTTCTTGGTAGCATGAAATTATCTCTATGACTTTCAATGGAGGAAGAAGGATCTGGGGATTTTTTTCAATTTTGTAGGAATTGAAAACGATACGAGAGTAAAGGTCCATTATGCACAAAACAACCTCCAAAGACCAAAGGTTTCCAGATAAGGATAGTTTGTTTAGGGAAAGCGATATCAAGATATTAAGAGACATTCTTGAGAAATTTTACTTGTCAGTAAGCTCTTTGTGTGAAGTAGACAGAGTCCTCTCCTTATGATCCCAATCCAATGGTATATATTGAAAATGTAATAAAAAAAAGTGCTTGATGATTATTTCTTTTGGTTTGATTCCAAAGACATAATTTCTCAAAATGAAAAGGCCATAGAGAAAATAATTCTTCTAGATTTCTATCAAACTTGTGCCTACTCAATATCTCCAACTATAAAGTGGGGTTGTGCCCAAGTTGTACACTCCCTCTATTTGCAAAACTCTTGTATATTTAGAATTAAGTCCTTGAAGAAAGCAGGCTTTTCATGGTTTTTTTGTGTGCCACTTGATCTTTTTTGACAAGGAAGATGAGTTTTGTTCATTTGAGCATTGGACACTCTAGTCATTACTAATTTAAAAGATTAAAAATGGTGAAGAATGGATGGAGGAAGATGGACAGATCAGAAAAGAAGGAGGAAGATACAAAAAAAAAATAACTTTATAGACTAAAAGTTGGTGAAGATATCCTTTGTACTAGATCCAGTAAAAGAGCAGCAGGATAGAGTCCAACAGTTCCCTTTTCTTGAAGACAAACTTCTAAACTCGGGGAAGTCATTGAATATCAATGAAGCCTTGAAACTCATCCTCGATTTTGTTATTTGAAGGCTCTGGATTGGAATCAGAAGCACTTCATGGTGAAACACGAAGGTGCTCACCATTTAGCATTTGGCTTTCTATTTATGGGCATCTCACTCATACCTGAGGAACCTAAGTTCAATGTACTTTCTATGTTGTAGTGCTAGGAGCACGTGCCTTGGGGCTTGTACATGACTAACTTTGCAGGTGGCATCCTATGGTAGAGGATTTGTCAGTCAATGGGCCGACACAGTCGTCGGTCAGTGGCTTTGTCAAGTTATGCATGCTTGGACTCTCTTCGGTTGGAAAGATTGTTGAAGGTGATCCGATAGCTTGTGGAACCTTTGATAATGGTCTGAATCAACAAACAATCATCATGGGTTGACAAGGTGCCAAGACATTTGGTTGACTTTGTCAGGCTATTTCCTTATTGGATTGTTACTTCGTCAGGTTGTTGTCATCAATCACCCTGAGTCTTAAGTATAGGGGACTAATGGTTCCCCTGCTATGTCCATTGGTCTTTATATCGCCAATGTAAAGATTCATTGGGATTTGACCAACAAAGAGGATGGATTATGTAGTTTTACTAAATAAGCACATAGAATGTAAGTAGAGAACTAATTATTCATGCAATGCCAGAACAAATTGGATTTATAAATATAAAGATAGAAAAGTGAAGAGAAGTGATGGTAAAATAGGCACATAACATCTATAAAATTGGATATTATCAAACGCATCCCCAAACTTAGTATCTAGCTTATCCTTGATCTAATAATTAGAATCAAAGCATTAAATGAATTCAAAGTGTTTACTAGTTTAGTGTTTTTGAGCAACAATTATGTCCTAATGCCAACTTTAGGTCAATATAGATGTATCACTACTTGGTTTAATCATTTAATCCCTAGATTCATTCTCATAGATCTAGAGTTTCATGACCTTTCTATTACTTACAATATTCTTTAAGAAAGGGTGTATCTTTCATAATACACTGGAAGCCTCATTTCCTATATGTACTTGTGCAAGGCTCTTGCTAGAGGTAACTTTCACACCCAACTTTTTTGGGGTATCCAAGCTAGCTATGTGGGGGCGTGCTAAGGTTGTGGTGTATTTTATCATTATTAGGGCCACTCAACCATGAATATTGTAGTAATAGTGCTACCCAACTGTTAGTCTTGATGTAGTCTCAGGTGGTTATGTGAGATCACCTTTGAACGACAAGTGAGTAATATTTTGGTTCCAAGCTCTACTGCCGGTATGACATATTTATATTCTTGAGGGAAGCTATACAATGGTTGGGCAGAGCCCTCTGGTATCTTGTTAGGCACAAATCTCTTGTTTTTATTATCGGTAGGCTTTTATTTTGGTCACAAGACTTAGGGCAATAGCATTTTCAGGATGAGTGGGCTACCAAGCCTCTTTTTCCCTAGTGAAGATTTAAGCACTAGAAGGAGTAGTTGTTTCCTCCCACGACACGTATGCACTTTTCGACCTGTGTTTAAAGGTTAGAGTGATTGATCGACAGTGTATCAGAATAAATCCTCCTTGTTTTAGAGAATTTTTTTGGGGATAGAAAATATCCTATTTGCATCATACAATATCATAAGATAAAGATGGTACAAAGACGTATTTGTATGCAATTTTTATATGAATATATAGCACAAATAATCACTTTTAAAAATGATTATGTTAAAAATTATCTTGAATACAAAAAGGTCTAAAAATAACATTGAGGATAGCAAATAGGAATATTGGATTCAAAGTTTCCTATAAAAAAATTCCTTCATGATAGCAAATTTTCCTGATTATAGGTCATAATTATCAAATATTTTAAGGGAAAAATCATGTGTAGAATGTATAATTTTTATTAATAGAATAATAATGTGAAAGATGGAGTCACAGAAAAGATATAGATTAGAGGGAGAATGTGTATCTCCCTCTCCTATTTACATCCCTCCTCAAAATTGTCATGCACTATGTCCCAAAGTGTTAAAGTGTGAGTTTGGATATAAGTAGGTGAGGTTAATTGTTTTGTATAGGTCCCTCATTATCCAATTGAGAGCTTACTAGTGTACTAGTCTATAGTACTCGTAGAGGGTGATATCTTTCATGTTGTAGGTTTTCAACCATAAATCCCTGATGTCTAGGATTTCATCAAGCTTAGGCAATGAAAACCGCAATCGTTTGACTGATGTATCTGATGTGGGCTTCTGTGGAAGAACTGTGGTTCCTTCAAATATTTTCTTGGGATGAACTGGTATCCCTTGCCTTGTTCCATGGATAAGCTTGATTAATTCTTTTGCATAAGATTTGGCTTTCTCTTCTGTGACATTCAATGGTTGTACCATGCTTGTATACGTGTGTGCCTTTGTACCGTATTGAAATTTGTTTATGAAATTTATTTAAGCTATGATTAGTAATTTCCTCTAGGATTGGAAAAACAAGACCCGACCCAAACTGAAAAAACAATCAGTGGGTTAGGGTTTAAGGTTTTTTGACCTGACTTGAAATTGACCTAAGCAGGAAGAAATCAAAATTAATTTTGGGTCAGGTCTGGTTTTGGACATTCTTCCTTAATTGACCCGATTTACCCGATTCCAAATTATATATTCAGATAAAATTACAAATACTATATTTTAAGACACACAATGACCTATTAAATTACTAATCCAAAACTCAGGAAATATATTTTGGAAATTCTCTATAGTTTTATATTTGTTTGTATCGTGTTAATTGATTTATTAAATTGGTGTTTAAAACCCTCAAACAAACTAAAATAAGATTTATATGTGTTTCTTAATCACACTATAAGTTTGTTTACTTGGTAATTATCAATGATTAGACAAATTATAGATTTTTTGAAATTATTCTATTGGTATTTGGATTTATGGGTCATGTCTGATGGACCAAAAAATATTTACATATCGTATTAGGGTTAAGGGTTTCAAACAAAAAATCCATATTTTGCAAGTTTAGGGTGTAGAAAAAAAAGTGTCGACTTGAAATGACTCGAAATGAAACTGGTCAACCCGAACCTGATTGCCACCCCACTCTTAAAATGATTATGCTAAGAAGTTTCTTGAATATAAGAGGGTCTAAAATAAGAGTGAGGATAACATCCAGGAATATTGGATTCAAAATTTGTTTTTAAACAAAAAAATTTCATTAATGATAGAACATTTTCCTAATCACAATTCAAAATTATCAAATTTTTAATGAAAAAAACATGTGTAGAATTTATAAGTGCAATTAAAAGAATAATAATGTGAATGATGGAGATATAGAAAAGATATAGATTAGAGGGAGAATGTGGTACCTCGTTCTCCTATTTACACCCCTATCCAAAATTATCATGCACTCTGTCCCAAAGTGTCAAAGTATAAGGTTGGATGCAAGTGGGTGAGGTTAATTATTTTCTATAGGTCCCTTGTTTGCCCATTGACAGCGCATCACTGTAGCAGCGTACAGTACTTGTAGAGGGTCATATCTTTTATGTTGTAGGCTTTCGACCTTAAATCCCTGAAGGCTAGGGATTGCATCCACCTCAAGTAATGAAAATTGCAGTCATTTGACTAATGCATCTGATGTGGGTTTCTATGGTAGAACTACGGTTTCTTCAAATCTTTTCCTAGAATGAACTGGTATCCCTTGCCTTGTTCCTAGATGAGCTTGATTAATTCTTCTGCATAATTTTTGCCTTTCTCTTCCATGACATTCTATGGCTTTGACATGGTTGTATATTTGTTTGGTGTTGTAAGATACTAAAATTTGGGTATGTAATCTATTTGATCTATGATTTGTAATTTACTATGGTTCTAAGACCATTTGCAATTTAGTCTCTCAATCTCATTCTAAATCTCATTGATGATTTTGGTCAATGAATTAGTCTTCGTTTGATTTTCTTGAGTTTATATGAGTTCATTTTCCTTCCTTTAGAGATATTTCCAAATAGGTCCTCCAATTTAAATGTCTTACCATATTTTGCTTCATTATGAATCTTTTGATGTCACCTTGATAGAAGTTGACATTTTGAGCCTAGATATGTTGACCCCAATTTGTACCATTAGCCATTCTCACACTATGAAAAATATGGTCTTTAACTACAAAAAAAAATTGTAGCAAAAACCCCAAATTTTGTAGCTAAAAGCTTTGGCTACATTTATCCTTACATTTAGAATATGAAGCTAATACTCGTGTAGCTAATTGTTTAGGCTACATTTTTCAAAGTTGTAGTTAGTTATTCCTCTGGCTACAAATTCATATGTAACTCTAATTGTAGGTAAAAAATGTCCTTACACATAAAAATGTAGTTTCCATTGTAGCTAAATATATGACTACAATTCAATTTGTAGCTATGATATGCAGGGACAGATGACATTGGTTACAATTTGTATATGTAGTTCATGTATAGTAAAAATTATCACTTACTACACTTGTAATTGTAGATAGTGTGTAGTGAAAGACATCATGTACTGCACATACATATGTAGTGAGAAACGTTATGTATCCAGTCAGTCGCTTGCCAATATAGAGGAGTTTTTCAAAAAGAAGAAAAAATGAATAGTGATCAAGATCAAGTTGTGCTTATAATATCAACAATGATACCTTTATTTATATTTGAACAATGAGTACACATGGGGAGGACATTAACCTGGCCCCTGTTTTACAATATGCATGGAAAAAAGATACATGTATACAATATCTTCTTCTGACTGGCTCTATCCGCTGCAGACTCTATATGGCACATGATCATGTGCATCTTCTTCTATCTTGATTTTTCTTTTGTATTAATCATTCCACTTGTATCGTCAATGAATATGATAACATTGATAAACTCATAAGAAGAGAAAGACTGCTAAGGTATTGATCTTCTTGATTGAAAATAGAGAACTTATTTGTGTTCTACTTCTGATTGGCCATAGGAAGCTTCGGTAGTTGATATTGATATTCATGGAGATTCTTGAAAGACAAATCATTATCATCAACAACTGGCAGTTCCACCCGGTCCCCAAGTTTGATATTTATATATATCTCAGCACATATTTTGTGAATTTGAGACTATATATTGTATAATTCCTTTGTCCTCTCTTCCTTTTACTGTGACAGTTGTTCTTATACAAGAGATATGGCAACCAGCTACAACTTAACCTACAGTAACATAATTTGTGTTATGCGGGTGAAAGTGAGAGAGCATGGCACTAATTTTGAGAAAATGATGTGTATTGGAACAAACCAATGAAATTATTGCATAGTTTACCTTTCACATGTACATGAACACCAGTTTATGGTACCCCAATGAAGGTTATGCAATGGGTCATTTTGTCTAGGATGAAGATGTGATATGAAGGCCTTCTCTACAATCATTCTTGGCATCAAATAACCTGACCTACAAAAAAGGTCATAGTGAATGATCAAGTTGCCTTGCTAAAATTTATACATATCAGAATTTATACAAAACATAGCTATATATAAGTTATAATGGCATTGTTGTTTACCAAAAACTGTTGTGGCAGTGTGGTAGTCAGATCAGAACAAAACTTTATAGCATCTGAAACAATAGCTATGATATAGTACTGCATAAAAGAGACCAATGCAAACCATGTTTGCACTGTTGATATAGACAATATAATAGCTTGAAAAGAACATGAAGAAACTTAACGTTTCAAGAAATTCATACCTGGTCGTGATTCAAAGAATACCACATATCACCGGAAGCTGCAAACGGGAACAGTTATAATGACCAGAATGAGTGTTATAGCCATCAAGGACTTGTACCCCATACGAAGTGTTGATTGCACCAACTTCCTAGAGTTTGAAAGAGGAATTGGGATATGGAAAAAAGGTTTTACAAATGTGTCTATCTAAAGGGATGAACTAACATTCATTCACACGTTATTACCTACATATCACTCACAAATGGCTTCATGTTCAAGGTGAGCATTAGCCACTCCAACTACCGGGGTGGTTCCCTACCCCCAAGATGTTGTCATCTTTGTTGGGGCTCTACCTTGAGGCTGTGATTAGTCAATGCCACCATTATTTGGGCCTTTCTCTCGAGCCAATCTCCTTCATGTATATAGATAGGCTTCATATTTAATTTGGTAAGATTTTAAGTTGAGGATCAAGCTCTGATGGAATCTTTCTGTTCTCTTCCTAGGCATCAATCTCATAGAGTATCACACCCTACAATTGAAACTAATTCTCATATCTCTCTATAAATTTTTGAATACGTATGAAGTGTTTAGGAATTTGGTACCTTTTAAGTGTCTTATAAACTAAAATAGAGCATCAAGAACCAATCATAAGAGTTGTATTGTTAAACCAAAAAGGAAGTTAAACAAGACAACACATGTATACCACTTTAGGTTGCATACCTCTGTAAGGGCGTCACACATTTAATCCCATCTTGGTAACAAAAACCATTCTATCCACACTACATGATCTTTACACTATAGGCCAAGGTTGCCTCCTGTTAGAAGGAAAGTGAGGTCTTGAGAGTAGGATGCAACAAAAACATAACAATAGAGAATGAACCAGGGATCAGATGTCTATGAATGGATCACACATACAACATAACATACATAATAAGGAATCATTTAGAATGCATAATAAATACAAGGATGTAATGGATATTAAAAACTATAGGATGTTGCTTATAGCTTGAAAGATTCTAGATCAAGAATAGCAATTACATTTTAATCTGATGTGTAGTAGTGTATAATAAAATTAAATTGCATGTAGCACAATAGTCAGATAAGAAAAGTCTCTTATAGTGTAGCTATGATGAAATGGTGTGATAAACACTACTGCATCAAATTATCAAGCACTTGTTGTAATCTAATGCATACAAATTACCTAACTAAATGTTAATGTTGTTGATCACCATAGGCCTATCTAGATCTAAGAACAGGTCATGTTCTACCCAACTAACATGTATTTATATGTCTTAGGTACCTCATTCAACTTCCTATCCTTAGATTTAGATTCATCTCTAGATCTTCAAAGCCTTGGATATCTTTGGCAGTAGCTATACACCCCATAGCATGAGCAGAGCAAGAAGGCCCACGCAAAAGTGTCCTAACCTGATAACCAACACAAACAAAAAAATCTTTCTAAGATAGATAACAAGAATAGTTCTACATGCGGGTCATACCAACTGGAAATTTGTTCTAATGTCAGTTGGGAGGTTTTCCATTGGATCAGTGGGTGGAATGGAGATAGTGGTAGATTGGGTGGGGTTAATAGGCTCAACACAAAAACAAATAGTGAACATTGTGTTGAGATTACGAAGTAAAGATATTTTTTAAAATGAATGGTGAATACTTTACCTTGGAATCACATCTAATTGCATTAAAAACATATTCATTTGTTAATGTTGCAACCAAGGGTATAATTCCTCCAGTCATCCACTTTGTATAACATTATATATTAGATGGTAAATCCACCATTAATGGGTCCCTTCTATTACTGTTATAATCATTTCATGTGTCGAGTGTAAGGATGCATCCCAAATCCTACAACTCTCTTTTAATGATCTGATCCTTCATTCAGGCATCGTCCAAGATCTTTATTGTCTACAGGGTAACAGTGGTGAGGCAATGCAGTGAGAAGTTGAAATCCCGAACAAAACATATGTATATGACTATGAATCATTTTAACAAGTTGATTTGATAACATAATCATGATGGGAGTAATGGAATATTTTAATTGTGGATGATGACAAATGTTATAAACCTTGTCTTAATGATACTCTTCTCTCCAAGTGTGTCACCAAGAAACTAAAATGATAGTAGCCATGGGTGTTAGGAACAAATTAGTAGTAGAAATATTAGAACATTAGAGTTAGCAATAGAAAAACCAGAACATAAGAAAACCTTGTCTTAATGACAAGAAACTGAAATAAAAATTGTCTGATACCTGTTCTTTATTTTGTGAGTTGAATAAAAAA
The DNA here is from genome assembly GCA_963693085.1 of Alisma plantago-aquatica. Lineage (NCBI taxonomy): Eukaryota > Viridiplantae > Streptophyta > Magnoliopsida > Alismatales > Alismataceae > Alisma > Alisma plantago-aquatica. The sequence goes on from OY856409.1 coordinate 752,526,095, forward strand.
ACCATGTCTTAATAATATAAAGATAAAAACTTTAGAATTATGTACAAAATTGATGAAGAAGATAGAAACATAATAACAAGACCCTAAGTACCAAACCTTCCTGCTCGGCCAACTTGTTTTCATCATGTAATGTACAGTTAGAGTACACTTTTAGTAGCTCAATCTCAATAACTTTGTCAGAAAGAGATCACATTTTCTACTCCCTACACTATGTCACTATAGTTTTGACTATTATAAGAACTTATATCTATGAAGTGAAACCTAGTCTGCCTAATGCTAAGGCCATTGAGACTTTCATAATTTAAAAATATTCACGACTTAATCTATATGTTTTCCTCTTTATACGTACATAAGAATTTCATGAGGTGTGCACATTGTTGTTATAGCATAACCAACAACAAATTATTGTGAAAGAATTTCTCACTGTTTCCTCCCTCCAACGTAGCTCTCACCAAATTCCATAATATAAATAGTAGATGAAATCTCTATACATCTTTGTCAGTAGGTTATCCACCATTTAGGTGAATGAAGCATACTAACTGTATTTGTAACACTGAAGTGTCTCCTTACCTCCACCCAATTCCATACTTTATCATGGGCTAGTCGTGAGTGGTAAGCTTAGTCATGGTGAGTGTGTTGATGACTACTGCCTGAGAATGGGGTGGCAACTCATAGGTAGCATAGTTAGGAATTACTCATAGTAAATGATGAACCAGGATGAGCTTAATGACTATTATCAAAGATACCTGAATATTCAACCCTTGAAGAGAAGCTCCATATGAAGTCTCTATACTAACTGACCTCCCATCATCTGGTCTATTCAAACCCATCTGATAAAGTTTAAGTACCTATTCCAGACAACAATAAATAAATGAAGAAAAAGTAATATGGTTGAAACAAAAGCAACAAAAACTTAGTTCTCATACTGTAATGCGCAGACTGTGATGCAGTAGAATCATGTTACTTGCAAGACCTTATGGAAGAACACATACCAAAATTCAACACTAGAGGAAACAAATCAGAATCCTGCATGTAAATCGAAGCATTAAACTAGCAGACCAGCTCATCACTTTTATTGAAACCTTTTAAGACTTGATGATGGAGCTTGTAATACCCAACAACCTATCAAAAGTAAGTATATTAATATAAATATTGATTTTAGAACCACATGCCACTAGACCTGGGGTGTCATCCACCTTGTAAATCACCCATTCTCATTGCCCACTATGTGTATGTCTTATTCAAATACCTCAATCTCTGACTTTTTGGTCCATATTCATATTTGATCAAGAACTACTATTAGGCTGCATTGAGCTTATTCTTCTTCAAGTAAACAATCAATGACACACACATAGATTGGTCTATCTCACAATAAATATATAAGTTGAGCATGTCAACGCAAGTTTAGTTCCCAAACTTCACAAAAGTGTTTATGAAACATGTAGTCCTTTTAAACTGTTGATATGCAATTCTTTGGATCACAAACAGACTTCATTCTTGCTTGATATTAGCAAGTTTAACCGAATGGTCAACCAAATATGTAGTCATTTCTAGATTTGCTTGCAATGTTGATAGTGATCCTTTCAAAGAAGTAATCTGAGAAGATGATAGTGGAGCTAATGTGGTGGTTATTCTCCTGGATATACTTTTGGAAACATCCTATACCAACATATTCTATAACAAGGGTGCGACAGATTCCTTAACACTAGCCTATGTGAAGTGGATGATAAATGGAATGCAAATATTATGCCAACGAAATAACAATTTAGAATGCTTACAAAACAGAAGTTATAGAGGTATCATATGATGGTATAGTCAAGTGTGTCTACCAAGTTGGTATTCGCTTTGATGATAGAATATGATTCAAGCTTTTCTAAAGCTATATTCTAAGTTTGCAGGTGCTAGATAGGCTACGTGTGAAAAGACCTATACGTAGAATAAGAAAAGTATGTAAGCATCTATATATACCTTTATGTTTCATAGATAAACTAGAAATTGACGACATGATCTAATCAATTTCCTTCTCAAGGATTTTTCTTATATTTAATGAATGCCTTCTCTCATGTCGATAATGAAATTCATGACATCCGTAGTTGCTAGTACGTCATTGACCTTGATCATGAATAAAAAAGTCCATATTCTATGGGAAGCAGTTTGGCTCTTTTGTGCTTTTTCTGTTACCTCTTCGATTTGTCCAAATAATTCATCAAGAGGCATGTCTCATACATTACTCATTGGCCTCGATTTATTATCAGGTTAGTACTTTGCCTTCACGTATTATGATGGCATAGCTGATTCAAGCATGGACTATCATAAATCAAGAGGTTCCTCATGGGTTTCACATGACACTGGCTTCTCAAGGATACATTCTAAATTTTCAGCTGCTAAGAAGACATGATCAATCGAGAATGTCAAATCCCACAAAAGAAAGTAAAAGCAAAGAAGACCACAATGAAAAAAGATATTATTTTCTAAAAAAAAGAGAGTGAACTACAAGATTAATCTAAACTCATATTTCCCAGAAGTTGCTCTCCTATAATGTCTATCCTTACCAGGAGACTATAAGTTCTGATCTTTGTTCATTGGAAGCTTCAATATCATCCGATGGCTTGGCACCTGGCCATTACCCATACTATTCTGGTTTTTTGTAGCCACTATTATGTGATGACAATGTGAACAATCTTATTTCTGCAATACAGGACATGATTATTAATGAACATGCCATAAAACTTGAATAGAACGATGGTGCTAGGAGCCTAGGAATGATTTAAATGCAACATTTGATACTATATCCAATGTTAAAATGGAACCTCTGTTAGAACCTTATATCAGTCAGATACATGCAATTGAGACTATTTCCAATGGCAATGTGAAAGTATGTTGTGTGACAGGAATCATAAATGTTACTAATAACTTAGATTCTACTAAGTCATAATCTAATTCGCCATATACACCTTCATCTAAGCCAAATGACAGTACTATATTGAAATTTACATTCTTTGCTTCATCTTCCTACCCGACTTCATTATTGTCATCCAAGCATCGTAACAAAAATAATTGATGAAACAAGATCCAATATGAATCGATTATAGTATGAATAAAAAGTTCCTCTCTGTTGCTACTCCAGTGAACTTCACTATTACTTATAATACTAAGTGAATACACTTCACTCAAGAACTAAGTTTAGATGTTGGCGTTCCATCAATATTAAATAGTGAAGAGAAAAAGTTTCAGAACTTGATCGTAACATATACTGAAACCTTTGGGATAATCTATGTAGCAAGCCTCATACATCTTAAGAACTGTATCATACGGTGTATCATGTTCTAAAATATCATGAAACACCGACATAAATGAAATCATCACATAAGAATCTTATAGTTGATATCCCAAGCTCACTCACGATGCAAGATGAGATGTTCCTAACCAATCAATTTACAAAATTCTAATATATTTGGATAAGTGAAGGCACAATCCAATACTCGATAATAAAACTTACGCATACACAGAATGAAACAAATGCACTGATCCTCACCCTGTGCGATAGTAATTTATGCATTACAAGGAATTTCTACATAAAAATTTGCAATATTGAAGATAAAAACTGACCTGCTGCTGCAAGTCTGGACCAAATTATGAATACCTGTAAACAAATCTACAATTATGTTGGAAAATAGGATATGGCATGTGAGGGATGTATATAGGTGTGTAGAGCTTAATATCAACAATTTTCTATAAGGGATACATAGATATAGACTCCTACAATATACTATTTTGATTTGTAATCAATAGACAATATTGTTGCTTACTTAAACCAAAGCAGATTCACATGATAAAAAGCATCATGTCTGATCGAGTAAGTGTATATTGTGAACATTTTACCAGTGAAGCACTCCTCTTATGATCAAATGATCATTTCCGCTGGTGATGTAGGTGGGTCGTTTCCCTTAGGAACTTGAATCTGGTAAATGTTGGCGCAGCTGCATAGAGGAAGCTATTACATGAGCTGCGGATGTAGCTTTTTCTCCCCTCTTTGGTTTCCTCGTACGGATTTTCCATTCTAAGATCTCCTTTCCTCTGATCCGTGAGGTTTCTAGAAGAAGAGAGGTAGGAGAAGAGGGTGTGAGGGAGAGAAAGCGATCATGTGGAGGTTTGTTGGGGGGTGGAGTGGGGGAGTGAGATATAGAGAACACAATCAATGGAGAAGAGAGTGAGACAGGAAGAACATGATGGAGGGAAGAAGAGAGTGTGATATAGAGAACACGATGGGGGTGGGGGAGGGGGAAGGGGATAGACGGAGACTACAGAGTATAGGATTCACGGGGCATCGATTTTGGTGAAGGGAGTAATGACCGCACCAATAGTGGAGAAGAGATAGAGATGGGGAGACTGTGATCTGATTGGGAGCAAATGGGGGTGTCCTGCATTAAACCACGCCAACACGGGTAGTGTGCAGAAATTTTAAATATTTAGGCATTTTGGTTATTTGGGAGGGGCGGGAAGTGAGAGGGAGATGATTTAAGAAGAGTACAATTTTGTAGTCACCATGAAATGTAACCAACTTTGTAGCTAATATAATTGACTATATTTTGTTACTTATATTTTTATAATTCTTAGGAAAAGGTAGTCTTTAACTACACACACAATGTATGTAGTTAGAGAAATAGTAGTTAAATCATCTATTTTTTGTAGTGTCATTTACTCAACTAGTTGTTTGGGAATAAATATAAACAATAAATGTGCTAAAATATACCAAATTCTAACATGTTGAGAGAACAATTAAATTGTCCAACATACAGGTATTAATAATTTTAGAAAATAGTTTATTAGACAATAAATGAGTGGTTAAAACCTCAGTATAGTTGAGATTATGCTTCAGGAGTTATGGTGTTTTGAAAAAAATAGTGAAGATAAATTATATGATGAATTAATGAAGTATATCTTGAGATGAGACCATGAGTCCCTATAACATCTTGGTCCTTGGACATTTATATAGTCTTCTTGACACCCATTACCTTCAATTACTATGACTTCAAGTCCATCAGCGCCTCCTTCCCACCAACAGACCCATGTCTACCTTTCATAGCTAGTAACACCCTTGGACATTGTAGGAACCCTTACAAACTATAAGACAACTGCTCCTTCCATATTTCATTGCATGAAAAACAAAATCCTAGACTCATCCCCTGATCCTATATAACTCAATGCCACCTAAAATGATGAGAACAACAAAATATACAAGAAACCCCATCAAATGTGGACCTTTTAAAAACACTGAAGCTTAATCTATACATCCCAGAGTTCAGTAGTAGGGAGTTGATCACAGCCAAACAAGTTATCTCCCTAGATCTCAAGCATCTGCCACCCATCAAAAACCATAGATCCACAACCGCTTCTTCCTCTAATTTGCATTTGTGTAAAGCCCTAACCTTGCTTTATGGTAGAACATGCTTGATTCTCATAATTTCATGGTTAAAATCTTAATCTAACCTTAAGATGTGCTTTTATATCATGTTACAAGCTTGAGTTTGAGGTTTGGTCTAGTTTGGACATTGTTTGCGCAAGTTATTCAATTATATACTTAGTTTGGGATTTTATGCAATTTACCCATATCTATGGTTCTTCTTGGAATTTGTCACATGCTTGTTGTGTATAACATGTTTTCACATCGTTTATGATGTATTTGTGCTTTAGGGCACCTTGTCACACCTTGGTATGAGTGGTGACATCTTGTGTTGAGATTAGGGTTGGCTCTCATGGATGACCTAACACAAGGTTGATCTTGGACCCATTAATCACCTTGTGTTGGCGATCGCCAAAGTTTTATGTGTTCTCTCTATGGTTGGAAATTTCCAAGGTTTCTTCCAATACCTAGTGTTGATGGTCAATGAGGTTCCCAACTCAACTTGGTCTCCATGATTTCTTAGGGTTAGCGACCGTTTAGATTTTCTGATCAGTTCGTCGTCAAATTTCTTAGCATCTTTTTCTTTTTCTAAATTAGTTTGGTCGATCAGATTTCTTGTTGCAGTCGTCAAGTTCTAATCTATATTGACAACCTATTTGCATGTATGAGAGGCTTGCATGGACGAGATACTTTGACCTTGGAAACATTGCAAACTTGGCTAGACACCTCTACCCTTCTTGAGGTCGTTTGGTGCTACTTTTCTTTCTTCCTAGTCATAGTAGGTGAGCTCCTCTTTCTCTTCTTTTTCCTTTCTATTCTATCCTCTTCTCTTTTCTTCTTGTTCGGTTTCATGATGGAAATTGATCTTGAGGTTGAAGACACCTTTCTTGTCTCTTCAACCTAGGGTTTGCTTCCTTTTTGGAGAAGGAGCTAGCATGGTCGAAGTGGAGTGCTCAAGTTAGGGTTTCTTTCCCCTTTCCTTCGATCTATCTTTTTGTTTGGAGTTGCTTCATCATCTCTGAGGCAAGTTATATAACTTTCTTCTCGATTATTTCTTACTCTCATCTTGCATGTGCAAAATCTTACCCTAAAACATTGTTCCAAGTAGAAAGACAATATCTTTTACCTAGGGTTCATATTTATATGGTGATTCTTGAGTAATGTATCTTGTTGGGTGAACCATAAACACTGTGCATGAATGTTTCTTGATAATGGAAGTTTTTGTACTTGCATGCTTGTGGAAATGATAGTTTTTGTTCTCTCGAATGAGGGTTGCTAATTAGAGTTTTGAACTGATCTTTCTCCTTTTTTTTGTCGGAAGTAGCTCAATTCATTAAAAGAAAGTCGTATGACATCTACAAGATAATAACCTCACAACATGGTACCAACTAAGACTCCTTTTCTTGACTAACATAAAACACAGGCTCAGATTGGGATGTGATAGGTAAATTACATGTGTGAACCCTCTTCGTTGTGGCTATCCAAAGCAGCTATCAATAAGGGAAATTGTTAATCTATGAGAACTTATGAGGATATTAGTGTAGGAGGAAGAACCATCCAAGGAGATCGCCATCTCTAACATGCCCAAGACCATCAGCAGAAGGGAGAGCTCAACCAAACACTGCAAAAAAATCCAGCAACAAACACAAACCAACACCACAACTAAAAAACAACATCGACATGAAGGTAACAGCCAGACGAGTGGCCACCCAACCCAAAGAGGGAAGGAAAACTCACACAGACACTAGCTCAAACAAGTACGGAGCACACCCTAGAAGCAGCCGAGAAGGGGGCCAAACCACCCAACGGAATAGCACAGGGGGAAAGATGGCCCAGGCAAGTGCGGGGTGGGGGTAGAGGGCACAGGGAACCCCACCACCTCTCCCAACCACCACTTCACAACCCCATGAAGCTCAAGCTACAACTTGAGGTCAAGGGCAGGCAATGGGGGGAAGAACACACCCAAAAGCCCTGACCCCTACTTGTATCTTTCCTCTGTCACCGTTGAGGGGCACCCGACTCGCCGACCGATCAAGGGCCACCGCCAATCGAGACCTGCAAATGGAAAAAGAAAGCAAAATAAAACATCTTGACCGCCTGGATGCTACCTCACTGGGACCAGATTCCACCCTTTGTCACACACCTGGATCGGGAGTTACAGGCAGGAGATAAGGCATCAGCAAAGCTAGCTCACCAGTAGATCTGCCCGCCGCCGTAGGGCGGGGACGCCGCCTAACAATAGAGGAAAGCAATAGAACCCAGGCGATCAGGCACCACGGCTGGGCAAGTGGGGAAGAGCCCTAGGGGAGAAGGGATCCGTCGGCCACCTCCCCCCCCCTCGAGCTGGAAGCGGCCGGTGGGGGAACCCTAGGAAGTCTCCAAAGTGGATGTGGAGCAGAGGTTTCTCACGTGGATTCTAAAAATAACTGATCTTTCTCCTTGTGATGCAACTTGATGACCTTTCAGATTCTTTGTGATGACCAACCCATTTTGGACTCCTAGTGGTCGATGCAATTTTGATCTCTTCATGGTCACCAATATTTTGAATGAATAATGGTCGCCAAGATCTCCCTTATGTGGTCGATGAGATGTTTACGTTATGTGGCGGCTAATGATTTGATTTCCTTGATTGGTTTCTAAGATGTTGACACCATGAGTGGTCGCCAAGAGCTTTACACTAATACAAGTAAAGTGATGATTATTGGTCATGCTTATTCTTGTGTGATTAGTGTGTTGAGGAAATACACACTCTCACTCTCTTTATGTTGTTGAAACACTAATGTCTTACCACATGAACATCATCAACTCTTAAATGAAAATTTATGTTGAACTTATATGTTCCACATGTATAGGGATGGTTTGATGAGCCTTGGATGAGGCATGGAAAGGTAATTATGTTCTTACAAGGAATAAGTTGAATGGTCTTGTGACCTTAGACATGGTTTGTGCCCTAATTGATGTCTTAACCTCTTCATGATGTGACAAGAATTTGATCGTGTAATGGTATAATGATGAGTATGATCTCATGTATGGAAATGAAATAGTACCATGTGGTGATGTGATAGAAATTATATCTCAAATATTTTATATCTTTTGAAGTTGCAATCTACCCATAATTTTGTATATCACTTTTAGGGTTTGTATGTAACTTGATTGATGTACTCTTAAGCCACCCGATTGGCATTAACTAATCAAGTGAAACCCTATTCATGTAGTGCCCTACACCATAGATGCATTCGAATGTCAGGACTGGCTAGAAGGTGAAAGAAGTTATCTTGAGAGAAACTCAAAATCTATAATGTTGAGTATGTGGGGTGCATGAGATTGTTTATCCTTTTCATCCTAATCCTAAGGTTATAAAGGATGGATACGGTCATACCTCAGTAGGAGAATGGCTTTGGTCGTATCTTGGATATTTGCATATATTATGAGATAGAGGATAGTTCTAGTTGTACCTCAAATGATAGGGTTTTGTATACCCTAGTTACCAGTGTCATGACCTATATACTAAGGGCAGACTAGGCTATTTTGTAGCTGGACTATATATGTCATTACAGATGACTCGTACTAACCGAAGGCAGTTGATAACTTAGTATTTTGACTCTCCTAGATATGATATGATAATTATTTTGACTTAGAAATACCTCAACTCATCAGGGCTTAATAAAAGAAATAATCTAGTAGTGTAGTATATATGATTAGGGTTAAACATGATTCACATTGGTTGATAACCCTTGCCTTCTTTTGTATACAGCTTAGTTGTTATAAAATGTGGTAAGAGAAATTAACTATTTATTAGATGATAGTCTTACATGTTCCTTCATATACTTTCTAGTCATCCATGTTGCTAGGCCTATCTATTTAACTGGCTCAGTGAGTTTAATATGCTCAATCTACTAAACCTACTTAACTAGTTTAACTGGCTTATTCTATTTAAAAATAATATTACATTTTGTAATCAATAACCATTGTTGAGAGTTATATCTTTCGTTGGTGTATTGGTCTCACCTCGTGGGTCACCACATCTTTTTAGGTGGTTCAGTGATGCTGTTAGGATCATGGTGGTAAGTTGAAAAGAAGTAAAAGCAGAAGGTTGGCTAGTAGTAAGTGTGTCCTAGAGCCGTCCTTGTTCTCTTAGGTCCAGTCAGGGGATGTTTTAAAAATTATATGTACTTTGACTGGAGCTTTTGGAAGTATGCCAATGTTTGTATATGGAATGTATATGTGGAACATATCTTTTGTATACAAGTTGGGGCAGATGGTCATTTGGCGTATGTGTAAATACATGATAGGTATGTGATGATATGTAAGTCGTTGGACCTTTATCAGATGTTTCGGGACATGGTTGTAATATATGAGTGGTTTTAATTTACCCACTTTTCTAGTTATGTGGTTGTTTAGTTGTTGATCACGTGTTTTGTTTTGAGTAATATCGATTAGCGAGACGGGGCATCATAGTTTAGGTTGGTATCAAATCTTTAGGTTCGCTGAGTCTACAAAGACATAGGACTTAGGTTTTTTTGTTTGTTCTTATGTAATCTGACATACTTGATCTAGCTTCTTCTTATGCATATATCTTTGGGGAACGTGAAGAGCATGCAGAGAGTAGCTATATCACGCCAGGAGGTACAGTAGGAGGCCAATACATGATGGAATAGTGCCAATAATAGGTCTAGAATAGACTGTGATGCCTCAGTTAGACCATGCATCCATTATAGATCATGCCTTTCATCTTATGTTTGGATAGCTCGTGGCGATGATTATGCACATAGCAGACATAGCTCCCATTCCTCAAGCTAGGGTTTTCGTCCCTAATGCAAAATCAAAGGGTTCTGGGAAGACATTTAAGAGGTTGAGACGTATTGGATCCATCAAGTATGTGGGTACACTAGACCCAGATGACGTGGATATGTGGTTGATGAAGCTTGAGAAGGCATTCAAGATCCTCAATATCCCCGAAGAGGACAAGGTAAAGCATGATGTTTACCTATTCAAGGGTAGTGTTGGCCATTGGTGGGCCATAGAGGAGGAGAAGAGACTGGGAGTTGTGATAGGTTGGAAAGAGTTTTGGTGGGAGTTCGTGAGTCGGTGCTTCCTTGATACATATCTAGGTGAGAAGACGGTGTAGCTTGAGAAGTTATGGTAAGTTTCCATGACCATCAACAAGTATGAGGTGAATTTTATGGAACTTTTGAGGTTTTGTCCTCATATGGAAGCAATGGATAAGGAGAGGATGTATAGCTTTGAGAAGGGTTTGATAATAGAGTTGAGAATGACAAAGTATGATTTAGCAAATAGAGAGAGGTTCTGAGTTGACAACAAAAAAGTATGCTTTAGAAAATAGAGAGAGGTTCTATACCTTTGTGGAGTCTGTGAGGAGAATTCAGAGGTCTTCTATCAAGAAGTAGGAAACCAACGATAAAAAAAGGCCAGATCAATTTTAGGGGTAGTCGTCTGGTGGCTTTAAGAAGGCAAGGCTTTCTTCACCTCAGTCATAGTAGAGGTCAACTTTCTCTGATCTTAGATCAGGAGTGTCATCATAGTGGTCCCTGTGTAAGGGCAGAGGTTACAATTTTCCACCAACAGGAGCATGCAATACAACATCTGTGTCAATGACAGGGCTGTATATGCACAATATGATTCTAGGACTTGTCACGAGTGTGAGAAAGTGTGACATATAAGGTGCCTGATGAAGGATGAAGAAGTGATACATCATCCAAGACAGAGTCATCAAGGTTCCCAATAGCAACAATACAACTATGGTGGTGGTAGAGGATGTGGTCATGTGTCATAGGCGGGGTCATCTAGACCTACTATCAGAGGATGAGGATGATAATAGGTGATGGCTATATTCCATGCTATGAGTCAGCCAAAGGAAGTGGTCAATCTGTGGGTCGTGACAGGTCAGATGGAACTTTTTCATTCTGACTTATCTACTTCTTCTTTCGTAGTTGTTTTGGTTGACCAGGGTGTGACACACTCTTTTATCACTAGAGAGGTAATACGTAGTTGTAATCTTTCTATTTGTAGTAGATCTGATAGTCTTTGGATATAAACCCCTTTAGCTGGTTCCGTTGAGTTGTGAGGGTGTGTCCATCTTGTGTTCTTTCTTTTTGGGATGCAACATTCAAGTGGATCTTATGCCACTTGACATGTATGGGTTTAATTTGATCCTAGGGATGGATATCTTGGAGATGTACAAGGTTGTTTTGGACTATAATTTCAAGGTGGCAATGTTTTATGATGGAGATGTTTCATGGATTTTCTAAGGAGATAGGAAGATTCTTCCTACACATTTGGTGTCAGCTATGATAGAGGAGAGGTTAATGAGACAAGGGTGTGAGGTTTTCTTGTCTCATGTTGTGCATACTAAGGCAAGAGGTCCTAGTTTCTAAGAGGTATCCATAGTGCATGAGTTTGAGGATGTCTTTCCTGAAGAGTTTTCTAGTGTTTCCCATCCTAGATAGATTGATTTTGAGATCAATCTTGTTCCTAGAACGCAAATCATAGACCAATCACCTTATAGGATGGAACTAGCATAGATGCATGCATTAAAGAAACATTTGCATGAGATGTTGGAGAATAGTTTCATTAGACTAAGAACTTCACCTTGGGGTCCCATGTGTTGTTTGTAAAGAAGAACGATAGTTCCATGGGGTTATACATAGATTATCGATAGTTGAACAAGGTCATAGTGAAGTATATGTACCAGTTGCCAAGGATTGATGATCTGTTTGACCAATTGAGAGGTTCCACACTGCTCTTGTACATAGATCTGAGGTAAGAATATCACAAGATGAGGATCAAGGTGTATGACATACCCAAGTCATCTTTTAGGACTAGGTATGGTCGCTATGAGTTCGTGGTTATGTCATTTGGGATAAACAGTGCGCCTACAATTTTTTGGATCTGATGAACAGGGTGGATAGACTGTATGTTGATCAATTTGTAGTTGTGTACATACCCAATAACTTGATATACTCCAAGGATAGTCAACACCATAAACAACATCTTCTCCAAGCATTGACGTTGTTGAGGCAGCACATGTTGTATGCCATATTTAGTAAGTGTGACTTCTAGTTGACTGAGGTTTCTTTTCTGGGTCATGTTACACCTGGTAAGGGTGTTTATGTTGACCCTAAAAAAGTCGAGTATGTGCTGGAAGGGAATATCCCAAGACACTGACTGAGGCCTGGAGTTTCCTACATTTGGAAAGTTATTGTAGGAGATTCTTAAAGAATTTTAGTGTTGTAGTGTTACCCCTAACCAAGTTGACTAGGAAAGGTGTTCCTTTTTTCTGGGATGACAAGTGTCAGAGTTCTTTCTAGTTTCCAAAGGAGAAGTTGACCAATGTACCAGTGTTAGTGCTTCCAGAGCAAGGGAAAGGCTTCATTGTCTTCAGTGATGCTTTAAAGAACGGCTTGGGATGTGTGCTTATGCAGAACAAGAATGTGATTTATTTTGCTTCACGAAAACTTAAGAAATAAGGCAAGAACTACCTAACATGTGACCTTGAACTAGAAGCAGTGGTCCATGTCTTGAAGATTTGGAGACACTACCTGTATGGAGAAAAGTGTTAGATCTTCATCGACCATAAGAACCTTTACTATATATACTCTAAGAAGGAGATGAATATGAGGAAGAGGAGATGGATAGAGTTGATCAAAGACTATGACTGCACGGTATACTACCATCCAGGTAAGGAAAATGTTGTGGCTGATGCATTGAGCACGAAGTCATCTTCGTCGACATTTGTAGGCCAGGAACAATTACATGCTTTGATATGTTACAAGTGAGATATGTTAGTGTCACCTCTCTAGATGAATGTACAGTTGGAGGTCTCCTTGTTTGTAGGATTGTTAGCATGGTTGTAGGTCAAGCCTACCTTGATGTAGTAGATCAGGGAAAATATTAGGTTAGAGTTTGGCAACAAGAAGTATGATGGTTTTAATGAGTTGGATGATGGGACAATTTTCTTTCACAACAGGACACTGATTCCATATGTCGAGGGCCTGAGGAAGATGGTACTTGAGCATGCTCATTCCTCAATGTACGTGATGCATCTTGGCTGAACAAAGATGTACCATAGTTTCAAGGCCCTATATTGGTGGTCAGGTCTGAAGAATGATGTGGCAGAGTTCATTGCTAAGTGTCTAGTTTATTAGAAGGTTAAAGTAGATCATCAGAGACTTGTAGGGACATTACAACCATTGTTGATACTGCAGTGGAAGTGGGATCGTATCACCATGGACTTTGAGGTTGGTTTTTCTAGGATGACCAAAGGTCATGATTCCATATGAGTGATAGTTGACATGTTGACCAAGTCAGCTCACTTCCTTCTAGTCAAGATGACATATATAGTAGAGAAGTTGACATAGATATATCTTAATGAGATAGTATATCTACATGGTATTCCATTGACCATAGTATTTGACAGAGGTCCATAGTTTACGAGTCAGTTTTGGGAACGTTTGCATACAGATGTGGGGACACAACTGAGGTTTAATACAACTTTCCAGCCATAGACAAATGGCCAGTCTGACATTACCACTTAGATTTTAGAGGATCTAAGAGAACATGTGTTCTATAGTTTCTTGGCAGTTGGGATGTGCACCTGAGTTTGATAGAGTTCACCTACAAAAAATAGTTATCATAGAAGCATAGACATGACATTGTATGAAGCATTGTATGGGAGACATTGTCAGTCACGTCCTTATTGGTATGAGACAAGTGAGTTTTAGCTTTTGGGTCCTAAACTAGTACTATAGACTATCAAGAAGATCAAAGTGATGGAACAACAGTTGAATGTAGCCCAGGACAGATAGAAGTCATATGCTGATAAGCGTCACAGACCGCTTGAGTTTCAAGTTGAAGACTGGATGTATCTTAAAGTTTCCCCTTGGAAAGATGTGTTGAGGTTTGGAAAGAAGGGTCAGTTGGCTCCTAGGTTTATGGTACCATACCGTATTTTGGAACTTGTTGGGAGGTGGACTACAAGTTGGAGTCACCGCATGAGTTGCATAGGTTGCATGATGTCTTGCATGTCTCCATGTTGAGGAAGTGCCATCTTGATACATTGCTAATGTTGCAGCCTGTGGAGGTTGAGTTGGATGAGGATGTGTCATATGTTGAGGGTCCTATGTTGATCCTTGACAGAAAAGTGAAGAAGTTTAAGAAGAAGGATATATACTTATTAAAGGTTTTGTGGCATCACTTTGGTGTGGAGGAGGCCACGTGGGAGTTAGAGGATACGATGCGTAGGAAGTACCCATCTTTGTTTGCGTAGGATTTTAGGGGAGAAATCCTTATTAGGGGTTTATGGTTGTAAGACCCATGGCCTTGCTTTATGTTTGAACATTCTTTTTTATCATAATTTAATGATTAAAACCTTAATCTAACCGTAGTATGTGCTTTGATATCATGTGACAAGCTTAAGTTTTAGGTTTGGTCCAATTTGGACCATGTTTGTGCAAGTTATGCAATTATATACTTGTTCTGCACTCTTATGAAATTTACCCATATCTATGGTTCGTCTTGCAATTTGTCACATGATTATTGTGCCTCAAATTTTTTCACATCATGTTTATTGTAGTTGTGCTTTGGGGCACCTTGCCACTCTTGTATGAGTGGTGACATCTTGTGTTGAGATTAGGGTTTGCTCTCATGGATGCCCTAATACATGGTTGAGCTTAGACCAGATGATCACCTTGAGTTGGAGATCACCAAAGTTTTATCTTTGATCTCTAGGGTTGGCGATCACCAAAGTTTCTTTTGATATCTATGGTTGGTGGTCGATGAGGTTCCTAACTCATCTTGGTAGCTAAGATTTCCTCGGGTTAGCGACCATTTGGATTTTTTTATCATTTAGTCACCAAAGTTCTTAGTGGCCGCTTGCTTTTTTTGAACATGTTTCATTGATGAGAATTCTTGTTGTGTTCTTTGAGTTCTGATCGATATGGTGAACCTATTTGCATGTATGATAGGCTTGCATGGACGAGATACTTTGACCTTAGACACATGAAAAACTTAGCTAGACACCTCTACCTTATCTTTCCTCTTACCCATGGCCATATATACCTCCCTCCTCTCATGGAACCAAACCCTTTGCACCCTCTTTCTTACTTCCTCATTGTTGGATCTTGCCCCCCTACTTGATGGAGAAGGAAGAGTTCAAGTTGAAGGAGTTTGGTTGATCTACCTTACACATCAACCTAGGGTTTGGATCTACCCTTCTTGAGGTCGTTTGGTGCTATCGTACTTTCTTCTTGGTCTTGGTAGGTGAGATATTCCTCTTTCTCTTCATTTTTCTTGTTGTTCTATTCTCTTCTCTTTTCTTCTTGGTCAGTTTCATGATGGAACTTGATCTGGATGTTGAATATACCTTCTTTCTTGTCTCTTCACCCTAGGATTTTCTTCCTTTTTGGAGAAGCAGCTAGGTTGGCCAAAGTAGAGTGCTCATTCTAGGGTTTCTTTCCCCTTTCCTTCAAGCTACCTTGCTATTTGGAGTTGCTTCATCATTTCTAAGGAGGGTTATATAACTTTTGTCATGATTATTTCTTACTCTCATCTTGCATGTGCATAATCTTTACCTAAACATTGTTCCAAGTAGAAAGATAGTAGCTTTTACCTAGGTTTTGTATTTATATGGTGATTCTTCTATAGTGTATCTTATTGGGTGAACCTGAAACCTTGTGCATTAATCTTTCTTGATAATGGAAATTTTATACTTGCATGCTTGTGGAAATGATGGTTTTTGTTCTCTTAAATGAGGGTTGCTAATTAGGGTATTGAACTGGTCTTTCTCCTTGGGATGAAACTTGATGACCTTTTGGATTCTTTGTGGTAGCCAACCTATTTTGGACTCCTAGTGGTCGATGAGATTTTGGTCTTTTCATGGTTCCCAATATTTTGAATGAATGATGGTCTCCAAGATTTCCCTAATGTGGTCGACGAGATTTTGATGTTATATGGTCGTCAACGATTTGATTTCCTTGATTGGTCGCTAAGATGTTGACACCATGAGTGGTAGCAAAGATTATAGAATTAGTGGTTGCCAAGTTTTGAATTCTTATTTGGTTTCCAATTTCTGTGAGCCTTGATGATCTCTCAGAATCTTTACCTTGAGTGGTTGTTGTTTTTGGTAACCCTAGTGGTCACAAAAGTGACCAGACCCTAGAGGTCACCAACTTTTCTGACCCTTGGTGGTCTCCAACCTTCTTGACCCTTGGCGGTCGATGACTTCTCTAACCTAAGTGGTCGATGAGATTTTCTGATCCTAAGAAGTCGCTACATTTTCCTAACTCTATGATGGTGATGGTTGACTTTATACATTCATGAAATGATGGTAACACTAATGATTAGGGTTGATGTTTGAGTGATGTTTGTAACCCTAATTCAACTTATCTTGTTGAGCCTAACACTAATACAAGTAAAGTGTTGATTATTAGTCATGCTTAGCTTTCTTGTGTAATAAGTGTGTTGAGGGAATACACACACACACTCTCTCTCTTTATGTTGTTGAAACCCTAATATGTTACCACATGAAAATCATCATCTCTTAAATAAAAATTTATGTTGAGCTTATGTGTGCCCATTTATAGGGATGGTTTGATGAGTCTTGGGTGAGGCATGGAAAGATAATGATGTTCTTATATGGAATAAGGTGAATGGTCTTGTGACGTTGGACATGGTTTTATGCCCTGATTGAGGTGTTAACCTCTTCATGATGAGACATGGATTTGATCCTATGATGGTACGATGATGAGTATGTTCTCATGTATGGCAATGAAATAGTACCATGTGATGATGTGATAGACATTATCTATCAAATGTTTTATACTTCTAAAGTTGCAATCTACCCATGATTTTGTAGAACTCTTTTAGGGTTTGATTGTAACTTTATTGATACAATCTTAACTCACTCAACTGGCATTAACTAATCAAGTGAAACCATAATCATGTAGTTCCCTATGCCATAGATCCATTCCAGTGTCAAGACTAGCTGCATGGTGAAACGAGTAATCCAAAGGGAAACTCGACACACATAGTGTTGAGTAGGAGGGGTACATGAGACTGTGTGTCCTTGTCATCCTGATCCTAAGGTTATGGAGGATGGTTGTTGTCCTACCTCGGTAGGAGAATGACTATGGTCGTATCTCAGGTATTTGTATATATGATGAGATATAGGACAAATGTGGTTGTACCTCATATGATAGGGTTTTGTATACTCTGGTTACTAGTTTCATGACCTATATACCAAGGGCTGACTATGTTGTTTTGTAGCTAGACTATATATGTCACCGGGCTAACTCGTACTGACTAAGGGAAGTTGAGATCTTAGGAGTTTGGCTCTCATATATCTTATATGGAACTGATTTCGACATAGCAATGTCAGATGGAGTTGAGTGGTATACCTCAACTCCTCAGGGCTTAATAAAAGGCATAATCCAGTAGTGTAGTATATCTTCTTAGGGTTAAATATGATTCACATTGGTTGATAACCCTTGCCTTATTTCTTATACTTCTTAGTTGTTGTATAATGCGGTAAGAGAAATTAATTGTTTAATAGATGATTTTCTTTCTTGTTCCCTCATATGCTTGCTAGTCATGCCTATTGTTGTGCCTATATGTTTAATTGTCTTAGTGTGTTTAATATGCTTAATCTACTAAACCTGCTTAATTATTTTAACCAACTTAATCTGTTTAATTATAATGTTATGTGTTGTAATTAATAACCGTCGTTAAGAGTTATGTCTATCACTGTGACGTTGGTCTCAACTCGTGGGTCACCACATCTTTTTAGGTGGCTATCACTAACATCGCCATGATCATGGTGGTGAGGAAGAGTAGCCTGAAGATCAGTAGAAGGAAAAGGTTGGCTAATAGTTAGTGTTCCTAGAGTCACCCTTGTACTCTCAAGTCCGTGCAGGGGATGTGTTGTAGATGATATGTACTTAGACTCAATTTTTTAGAAGTATGCCAATGTTTGTATATGACATTTATATGTGGAACATCTCTTTTGTATACATGTTGTGGTAGATGGTCACTAGGCATATATGTAAATATCTAATATGGTATGTGATGATATGTAAGTTGTTGGACCTTTATGTGATATTTCAGGACATGAAAGTAATATAGATAAATTGGTTTTAATTTACTTACTTTTCTTATTATGTGGTTGTCTAGTTGTTGATTACACATTTTGTTTTGAGTAATCTTGATTAGCATGATAGGGCATCACAATTTGCTTCTTCACACTTGACCAAGAAATCATATATATGAAATGTGCAACGTTGTCATTGCCAATGACAGCTGAATCTCTATCGGCCACCAAAAAACCCTCAGTGCACACCTGCAACCCAAGCGGTCCTCTTGCCACCTTTCTTCAATATCTGCCGACTCAATGGATCTCCCACACAACCGTCATCCTCTCTACCAAAAGAGATGATGGCTTTAACAATGTCATATCTCCACAAAATCTTATGCAAGACCTACAACACCTTGAACACACTATTGTATATCTTCAAATCACATCCCAAAATTCACTTATCATATAACAAACTTCTCAGTGACATTGCCCTGTAATCACACCCCATCCATTGCCTTGCCTACTCCTGCAACCCCTCCATCGTCGAGGCATATAATCATGCCAGACCTGGTTCTTGAAGAAAGGATGGTTGCGGGCTTTATCCCTACCAATTGATCTTGGGTCAGGAGTATGCAGAAGTTATCAAGTTTGAACTCATGGAAGTGACAGTAAGTTTAGAGAAGCTATACGAGATCCCCAACCCTCCATGCCATGGGATCATCTTTCGATAGGTCTATGGTAACTCAATCATGAGACTCACATCAAAACCCTCACCTAATACATTCTCTAAACTATATGAGTTGTGCTCTTCCTTCATCTACAGGTCAATACAATATATTATTTTTCATATATTAGAAGATAAGTACTAACAATAATAACTAAAAAGGATAATAATGATGTTTATGGATCAGAGTGATTGGTAAACTTTAACCTAAAATCTATCTATAACTCCCAAACATGTAATCAAACCATATCATTAGTTAGACACATCTATTCATCTATGTCTAATTCTAGAAAATAAGAACTAGGGAATCATTGTATGTAAATGCTTCAATATGAAACATCATCTTCAATGATAATAATAGTGTGTATGATACATGAATTAGTTATGGTAAAAATCATGTGATCCTCACCCTAATACTTACCATATTAGTATACACTATATGTTATTAACTAGAAGATTTGTAGTGTCAAATTTTTAGGAAACTAGTTACTAGATAAATCTAATTTCTTTGTTAATTAAATGTTGATAAGAATGTACCATAGATAGAAAGCATGGTTATATTGATAGCCTAAAGATGAGAATGGGTTTATGAGTTAATACATATGTATGTCTAAAGATTGGGAATATAAGACTGATGCTTTAATATATAAATTAAGGTACTTCCTCACAGTCACATAAACAAGTATTAAATATATTGATATACTTATATACATATTTGAAATCTAGACTTGTATGTATTGAGGAATTTCGAGTATAAACCATAGATATCCCTAGTAAGGGTGTATTGGTAAATAAACATATTTAAGCCTAGTGACTAATAGAATAATCTAATCTAGAGGAAATAGAAAAAACAATTGAATATGTAATATTAATTACAGATTACCTAGTTAAGAACCTTAGAAATGAGAATAATGAAATATAAAAATAATAGTCCTAGATGGAAAACCCTAATCACCTAAAATAATACATAATCAAATTTAAATCAAATGACAATGATTCCAAGTAACAGAATGACAATTATTTCTCTAAATTTGTAGATCTCTCTATTGATTGTCCCTGGAGTCAATGCTTGGAATTTTTGCATTTTGGATACTTCTTCAAATGTTAAAAATTTCTATTATGCTTGGATAGGTTATTTTCTCTTGAAGAATGCATAGTAGATATCTTGGTTTGTCTAAAATTTGTTTTAAACTTTTTCCTTCCTCTTTGAAAGGCTAACAACAAAAGTTCCTTGAAATAGTAGCACACTATTTAAATGTCAAAAAGGGTAGGTTGGTGCCCACTAGTTTAAGTGGAATTATGCTTTCATGACTGTACACAAAGAGAAGGATATGAGGTTCCTAAGTACTGAGAAATGCATTGGCGTGTTGTCATTCTCCATGAAGATAACATATGACTTTCCCACCAACATAGACATTGACATGCGCTATCTACTTGAAAAGTTGAATTACTAGTCAGAAAATTGAATATTGAATCTTATTGAATTTGAAAACCAATTGTTACCATTTGATACTTGGCTAAATTATTTCACTCTTTGCATTTTGTAATGAAAATTCTATATAGATTGGTTCTTAATTTCACCTTCCAAATATTAATTTTTTATGAATCATTTGACTGACTTATGTTTTCCTTCTTGGATACATGTGTGGTTTCGTTCCTTCTGGAGATTCATGGATAGGTGACCAAAGCAAGACATAGAAGAGACGTGCCAGAGTTGTCCTCTATTGAAGAGTAGATAGGAATCAACATTTGTTATTAATTTTGTAATCCTATGCATAAGCTTTCGTGACTTTGGTGTAAAGCATGATTGTGGTTGTGAGTTGGCAGACTAGGGTGGTTGCGGGTGGCATCCAGCTACCCCACATGCTGTGTGTGAGCCTCATTGGCCATGTCTACGAGTCTCGGGGGGAAAAGGGGACCGAGTACAACTTCTTACGTTGCGACAAGGGCTTCTTCCGACCACCTGATCCATCCCATGATGGGAGAAAGAAGGAGAGGCGCGAGCTACATGACCTAAGACTTAATCCATGACATCCCAATCCAAGGGTCGACGTTTGATTCAGATCGTGAAGGCATATCGTGCGAGGTCAACGTAAAGAAATGAGTGGGAGAAGAGAGAGGGGAAGGAAAGAGGAGGGTTGTTTGTTGGCTAACGACCTAGGCCCAAAGATGTCGACCCAAGACCGAGAGAAGGAAATAGAAGTAGGGAAAAAGAGTCTAGCAATAGATGTATTCAAATGCTCATAAAAACTTTATTTGAACTTTAATTTGCGCACGAAGACATGTGTTGGAATCGTGGGGAAGAGTTTTGCAACATGAGAATGAGAGCAAGGTAGATATGTATTCGAAGATAAGATGAAAATAAGGGAAAGGATGGTGATGAGTGTTATGATTGAAAACTAAATTCGAGTAAAATTGAGTGTCACCAAGGTATCAATTATACTCAAGAGTTATCAATTATGCATACAATCATATTCAATTATAATATTTAAGATAAGATAAGGGCATAGAGCAAGGTAGGGTTTAGTTGTTACATATATGAAAAGAGAGAAATATCCAGTCCATCACACTGATTTTACTTAAAAATCAATAAAAGTTGTCGAGATCCTTAAAACCACTTAATAAATAGTCTAACAATAGAGCGTTGAATTCTAGCTTCAACCAAGTAGGGTTTAATTAAAGGCCCCAAATCTCCTTTGCTTCCTTATTCTTTGAGGCTCCCATGTAAATTATGATAGCTTTGGGGTTGAAGAACCCATGTAAATACATTGTTTGCTTCCTCACATAAATTAAGTTCTCGTTTGTATATATTAATTTCCTATACAATTGTCCACTGAATTCTTAAAACGTCATTCGATCTTCAAAGAAATCTATTAAAATTGTTTACCAACTCATACCCAACCCAAATGAATGTCTAGTCGACCACCTATTAGTTTGCTCCACCTATCACACATGTCAATATTGCCTTGTCATAAGTCCATTTGTCCACCACACATATTGGACTCTCTTGTGAAATAAGTCAAATTATACACACCCAAACTATGTTTGTCACATCATTTTACTGCTAGTATTTTGCCTAGCATCATCACAACATTCAACCGCGTGCAAACTCAAATTTGAACAAAATTATGGTATTTGTTGTGGCTTCCAAATCCTAACTACTATTAGGTGATCTCATCTTCAAAAAAAACAATTCATTCAATAATGTTAAAAACAATTGACTGGGTAAAGATCTTGATTACATGGCTAATAAAAGTTTGGGCATGAAGTAAATGGACACATATGATTAAGATAAAATACTAAGATGCCACGTATTCCATAGAAAATGTAGATTATTACATTATTTCATCCAAATTGTAATAACGAAAACGAGCTTGAAGTCCCTCACTTTTTCCTGGACGTGGCCAGACAGCAATGATATTTGTGATAATCGACAGCTAATGTATATTGAATGCCCATAAGGGGGGAGTCGTTCTAGGGCCTTATTACCTCGAACACGGCTAACAAGATGGTGTGGGTGAGTCAAAGGCTAGTAAAATAGGCTTCATGCCCAAATCTTAACTACTCTTAGGTGATCTCATCTTCAAAAAACAATTCATTTTAATAATGTTATAAACAATTGACCGGGTAAAAATCTTGATTACTTGGCTAATCAAAGTTTGGACATGAAGTAAACGACACACAATATTAAGATAAAATAGTAAAATGCCACATATTTCATAATAAATGTAGCTTATTACATTATTTCATTTAAATTCTAATAACGAAAACGAGCTTGAAGCCCCAAAGTTTTTCCTCGACGTGGCCGGACACCAAGGATATTTGTGATAATCGGAAGCTGAAGTATATTGAATGCCCATTGTGCGATGGTCCCACAATTCAACGGATGACATCTCCCGGTCACACATATGGGTACACATATGGACACAGATAATTTGGGCCCGTCATTTTAGGGCCTTATTTCCTCATACACGGCTAACAAGATGGTGTCGGTGAGCTAGAGGCTAGGAAAAATGGATGGGAGTCGCAATTCACAGTTGTTGAACCATCTGACTATGTTTGCGTTTACCACTTTGGAGACATCTGATTGAGGGAGTGGATGCTCTAATTACCTGATGTTGTAGGAGAGTTGAGAATTAGGCTGAGTTTGGTTGCGGAAGTCTGCACTCGTGGTAATTCGTATGTAAAAAGTGGTGGTGGGTGGTAGTTGTGGCAGTGACGGGGCAAAACAGCTGTTATACAACTATTAAAAACTGAAAAGGGAGACGGCCGCTGATGTTGGAAATTCTGCCAAAACTGGCGTGACATACAAGTATCACAAATCTATCACATTTCTACAGATGAAATACATGATCAAATACATAACCATATTAGTTTGTTGTAGGTCATAGTGTGTTTTAACTGTGAATACCGGTATTTAAGATGACGCCACCCAAACTAGGCCTTAATTGCTTTCGAGGACGGCTGAGTTTGCCTTTTTCTGACCGATTTCATGACTCCGTCGTAGAAATTTCGTACTTGTCACTCACCTACCCTACCCCGACTTCGCCACAACCCGGTCCACAACATGCACCAGCTGTGGCGGGCGGGGGACGCTCCCCTTTCCCTTTCCTCTGTTATATATACCCCCACTACCGTCTAGCAAGACTCGCATCACAGCCCACCTCGGACAGCCATTTAACTCAGATTATCCACACTCCATCGACCCTCTTGTCAGCTCCTAATCCTGGTGAGAGCGACTCACATAACTAACAACATCTTGCTTCGTTTATTCTTCAGCCAAATCTCCAGCGAACAAGTTTATAACCCCACTACCATCTTGCGGCTTTGATTCTGCCAAACCCTGTCAACCCCATAGTCATTCCAGGTAAACAAGAGGCAGAACCGAAGTTTGCATTCCCCTGCATTGTTTAGATTGCTAGCTAGCAGCCAAGAAACATTTTCACATTCCAGCCAACAGCCATCATGAAGGTGAAGATCGAATCCAGCAAGGTACTCAAGCCCTATTACGAGCCAGGCACCAAGACCCCCTCTACCGATGAGTTTGTCCCTCTCACAGCCTTCGACGCCATCACTTACGACACTCACATCGCAATTGTTTACGCCTACCGTCCTCCAACACCACCCACCGCCCAGATCGAGCACAGCCTCGCCTGCACGCTAGCCATCTACCGTGAGTGGGCCGGCCGCCTTTTACCCAACGCTGACGGCAAGCTGGCCATCCTACTAAACGATGAGGGGGTCCGTTTCGTCGAAGCGTCGGTAGACGTCTCTCTTGAGAAGGCGGGGTTGTTACCTCTGCAACCCTCGCCGGCGCTGCTTAACCTGCATCCTCCATTGGAAGGTATCGAGGAGCTGCTCCAGTGCCAACTCACCAGATATGCTTGCGGAACCTTGGTCATCGGGTTCACATCCCACCATATGGTTGCTGATGGGAATGCAACCAGCGACTTCCTTGTTGCTTGGGGGAAGGTGTGCCGCGGTTTGCCTATTGAGACGCTACCGCTCTTGGGCCGAGCCGCGTGCTTGCCTCCCGTCAGAGAACCCATCCACGTCCCGTTTGAGCACCGTGGGGTAGAGTTCCTTAAGCCGCCGGCTTCCTCCTCCGACTCCGACAATGAGTGCATTACTGATGAAGAAACTGGAAACCACGACAGCGGAAGCAGCACTGACGAAACCAGTGATCATGATAATGAATCAGAAGACGCTGCTCATCATTCAACATCACCAGAGGATGAAGTCATCATTCACAAGGCAACCTTCAGCACGGACTTCCTCATCAAGCTCAAAGCCAAGGCATCTACTGGCCGCCCTAGACCCTACAGCACATTCGAGTCCCTCCAGGCGCACCTCTGGCGAACCATGACTCGAGTGCGAGGCCTCTCGCCCGACACCCGCACGCAGATCCGAATTTCCATCGGCGGCCGCCAACGCCTCCGTATACCCAACGAGTACTTCGGCAACCTCGTCCTCTGGGCGTTCCCCAACACAACCGCCGAGGACCTCCTGGCCAACCCGCTCGGCCACGCCGCCAAGATCATACATGACAGCGTCGCAAAAGTTGACGGCTCCTACTTCCGCTCGTTTATAGACTTCACTGCCTCCGGACAAGTCGACCGTGAAGGTCTTCAGTCCTCCGCCGTCCTCGCTCACGGCGTTCTATGCCCCAACATAGAGGTCGACAGCTGGCTGCGGTTTCCCTTCTACGACCTTGATTTCGGCACCGGCGGCCCGTTTGTTTTCATGCCTACCTACTTCCCCATCGAGGGCATGATCTTCCTCTCCCCCTCCTTCCTCGGCGACGGCAACATCGACGCTTTCGTCCCTGTGTTCCGAAAGCACCTCCATGCATTCAAGGACGTCTGCTACTCGCTGGATGATTAGGACCACGTACACCTACAAATGATAGCGACATTAGCGAGTTACGTTTTTTTATTTTGGTTCAGTTGCTCCGTTTCTTTCTGGGTTGGTAGACGAGATTGTCCAGTCATGTGACGACCGTCCTCCGTCTATAGCTTGCAAAAGCTTCTGAAATTATAATCCTTTTGTTTATATATGAAATACACGCTATGCTGTTCACGTACATGGTACGATTTTTTTTTGATAAGAAACCAATTTAGTACACTTTTATGAAAAATATAGCACACTTAAAAAATATCCTCCAAAATAGTGTATTTTTTATGGAACCCATCACATAAAGTGATATTTCTATTTCCAAAATTAAAATGCGAAACAATTATCGGTTGTATACTTTTAAATAAAAAAAAAGTTAAATGTGCCACATTGAGTGGCGCTTTCAACCTGAAATCACATTGAATATCTTGTTGAAAGCGCTAATCAACGTAGTATTTTTGACTATTTAATTTTTAATTTAAAAGTAAATATATCAATATTGATGACACTTTTCAATTTCACATAAAAAATGTCATACAAAGAAAAATTTTTAGATCAAAATGTGCCATTTTAGAAAATATTTTTGAAGCGTAGTATATCGGTAAATATTTTCATGAAAATGTGTCAAATTGAATTTTTCCTAGTTTTCTTTATATCCTTTAATATAATGGGGGCAGGGGTTGAGTTATCTAAACGATTGGCATAACGACCAATATTTTTGATATGTTGAATGTGAAAAAAGCGAAGATTGTGTCTCGAATCATGAAGGGATATAATTGCGTTTGTATCTGGAAGAGCATTCGACATCTCGAGGAGGGGCCTTGTCCTATGGAACACTCAAGCCTGAAGTGCTACTTCCATAGATATGGCGCTCCAACCCGAAATTCACTATTTTCAGAAATAAGTTTTTTTCTGGTACAAATGGTTAGTTAATGAAGTTATTAGTTTGGGTTCTTTTGTTGCATTATATAAAGTAGTGCGCTATCAAAGATATTACAAAGCACCGGTGCTGTTTTGCAGAAAACCAATTAAAACCCAGATGGCCACAGTTGATTATTACTATGTTATAGTATGAGTCATTGAAGATCAAATAAGAGAAATGCATCACTCAAACAAGCTCGACAGTTAAAAAAATTACAAGTATCGTCTGTTAATGATGAGGTTTTGTGAGGTCAGCGAGTTAGCCACGCCCTCACTTCTCTCCCCGTTTTATTGCAGGTGGGTAGTTGAATAGTTGATTAGCACTAGCCAATTAACAAGCTGTAGCTTGAGTCGTTTCACCTGCTCGTCAAGCGCATTAATTGATGTCCAGAACCAGGTATCCCCCGCCCCCCAACTCCCATGATGTAGGATAGCAGTATGCCATTGGCTCTCTATTCTCGCCATGATGTAGGATAGCAGTATTCCATTGGCTCTCTATTCTGGAAGAAAGGGTTGGTAATCATACTAATTTTAAAGTATGATATATATATATATATATACTATGATTGTGGAAGAAAGGGTTGGTAATCATACTATGTCACTGTCAGGTATATATCTATTCTGGAAGAAAGGGTTGGTAATCATACTAATTTTATTTACGGATTCTGAAGAAATAGGAAAGTGGGATGCTGGTGTGATGAATCGTGTGGTAGGAGTCTGGGATAACAAGTTGTAGGTGGTGCGTGGTGGTTGAAGTGATAGAGCTAGTGCAACTCATTTTATGCGCGTTGTTCAGTAGAGTTTTTTGTCTGCATTTGAGGTCAGTCAACACAGGTTTAATCTCTTTTACTTTTTCGACTTCCAATATCTGAATTGACTATGGTTTGCTAGGGAATAGCAGCCGTGCGTGTTTACAACGTGCCGAGGCGCACGGCATACGCTTATGGATGTAATCATGCGAAGGACAAAGGTAGACGCTGGGATCCACGACGTTAGACAAATGGAAACGAAAACCAAGAGTTGTGGTCTTGTGGAGTCGTATGTCGCACGGATATTAAACCGCGTGCCACCAACCTTTGTCCGTTAGACCGCCTCCCTATTCGACGGTCAAAGCTTTTCCTAGGGTGCGGCAGGTTTCAAAGGTTGCCATGTTTGGGACGTTTATAGGTTTTGATATGTATTAGAAGTCATTTGGGATTAGCATGTGATAATAAGATTGGATTAATCTGATTTCTAGTCTCGTTTCTATACATACATCATAGTTTCAATTTATCATTATAGGATGGTTCTTATTGTAGTCAAGCAATGAAACAGCCAGGTCTGATTTTGTTAAAGATTATTAGTTATCTAATTAATTATGTTAATGGTTCAGTCCATATAGTCTGTCTTAAAAATTCCAAAAAGATAACAACTTAGAAAAAAAGTACACACCATATAGTCTGTCTTAAAAAGTCCACAAAGATAACAACTTGGAAAAAAAGTACACACCATATTGCAATAATATGAATGTTTAGCTGTGCTGTTTGCTACACATAAGCGTCACAAAAAATAATAATGTGCTTTTGTTTTAGTGTTTTTATTTATGTAGTAGTGTTGTGTGCACGGGGCTTTTATTGACATTTTCTTTACAGAGTTTGGTCCCACCAATGGTTGGTGCAACATCATAAATAGGTGAATAATTTTAATGTAATAACTCCCAGAAGCATATGCTTCACTCGCTAAAATGAAACCATTTCCTTCAATGTTGTCGGAATCAGTGCATAAATAAGTCACGTACTGTCGTAAATGGTAATGGGCTCTATTAACATTGCCGGCAATGTTGTCGGAATCAGTGCATAAATAAGTCACGTACTGTCGTAAATGGTAATGGGCTCTATTAACATTGCCGGGGGTACCGGCAGCAAATTCTAGTATAGGCACGGGACGCAGTTCAGACTCCTGTGAAAGTTATAGTAGTTAAGGTTGGCGTGATTCAGAATTCTTAATTCCATAACGTAAATAGTGCAGCAAATGCAAAAAGTATTTACGAGCTATAGCCACATAATGCTATTTATATACAACTACCAGGACTTGATATGTTCCCATCCAAACGGTTCTTTAGTTTGTCCATGTATGCTGCATGCTGGCTTCGCCGACGCTAGTGGATCTAACCTGAGTAAAGTCGTCATTGTTGAATTGCTAATGAAAGTGAAAGTGGACCCTGGCTAATGAAACCGTGTCATTAAACTTCATGCCGCTGACCAATCTGAGAGCCTGATCGCATCACACACCACCGACATATGTTATAGTGACGCAAGAATGGCACATGAAGCCGCAGACTGCGACTACAGACCGGGAGGACCAGAAAGGCGAGATTGTAGATCACGTAAGAGAGAGAGAGAGAAAAGGGCATAAAATACGTGCGACAGTGCCACGAAGTCGCCATCCAATTTTCATCCTTCGCTTTGCTTCCTCGCGATTCAATGGTCAAAATGCATTCCTTTGATGGTAGTGCAAGCAAAGGTTGGACGACGTCTCATTCCCACGTGCCTCGGCAGTATGCGTCATCCACACTAAACCTGTTAATTCTCAATCGAAAATGCTCCCGTGACGCGCGCTGGGGGCTAACTCGTGTTTTGACGCGCACGCGGTGAGCGGTTTTCCCAGCAGGCCTGTTTTGAGCGGTTTGGAGTCTGAGCGCCTCGGGACCACGCGCGGTGAGTGGGCAGCAGGCCTGCGGCCAGTGTTTGCCTGGGGAATTCCATATTTTTCTCGAAACGTGGTCAGAATTAAGGGGAAACGAAGGGCCCCCGGGCCTGCTGAAAGAAAATGGCCTTTCATTGCCGGGACCACGCGCGGTGAGTGTTTAACCAATAGATTTTGGTGCAAAAGGCCTTTCATTGCCTTCCATTCCACATTAATGCACCGAGTTGACACATTTAAGAGGGAAAGTGTGATTGTTGCTGCATTATTTGACACATTTAAGAGGGAAAGTTTGACACATTTAAGAGGGAAATTTTAATTGCTGCACATTGATTGACACATTTAAGAGGGAAAATAGAATGTTGGATACAATTAAGAGGGAAAACGGAATGTTGGACACCATTAAATCGGAAGTTTGACACCATTAAATCAGTCCCTCCCCCCACCTTCTTGATTAAACTGTTTCTGTCGTTCTTCCTCACCACCTACTTATTCTTCTGTATTTGTTACTTCATTTATTCTTGGTGGAAGAAATGGAGTTCGATATAGGTAACTTCTTCATTTATTACTTTTGTAAAAAAAATATCTTTTTGCAGCATCTCATACAGGTTTATGATTGCAAGTATGTGTGGTCCTGCTGCAAGCAATCATAAATTATCATAATGTTGTGCACGCCCTGTAAAATGAATTGCACGCAATGTCTTAAAAGGGGTATATAAGAAAGCATACATTAAGTATGTGATGAGATGCATGTTTGCTGCACATTCATAAATTATTATCATCTCATACATCATTAAAATTGAATTTGTGAGTAGATGTAGAACTTGCAAGTGATTATGAAGAAAATTACTCTTCCGAGGAAACCAATGACACCAGTGATGAATTTGAAGAATTTGGTGATGAATCTGAAGAATATTTACAAGAGAAAGATGTAGTTGAAGAAGAACAGGAAGTACACCAAGAATATCATGTTGCAGAATTTGATCTTAACGTACCCCATGCACATGAGGAAGAAGAATTCTCTACTGATCAAGGTTAGTTATC
This sequence comes from Alisma plantago-aquatica, assembly GCA_963693085.1. Lineage (NCBI taxonomy): Eukaryota > Viridiplantae > Streptophyta > Magnoliopsida > Alismatales > Alismataceae > Alisma > Alisma plantago-aquatica. The sequence continues at coordinate 752,556,350 of OY856409.1, forward strand.
AAGAACTGATTAGCGGAATATTGTAATGGTCATTGCATTTAATACGCGCACTCTTTAATGCTAATTAGTGATGAATACTATATTAATGAAAGGCAATGAAAGGCCTTTAATTGCCTTACATGCACCCATATAAGTTCTATTGCGCCTATATTTGTTTCACTGCGCATATATAATTTCAATTGCGCCCAGATATCTTTATTTGCGCCCATATAAGTCTATTGAGCCCATATATGTTTCACTGCGCCCATAAAATTTCATTTGTGGTCATATGTCTTTCATTGCGCCCATTTAATTTCAATTGCGCCCATATATATTTCATTGCGCCCTTGTAATATCAATTGCGCCCATATAAGTCCTAGTGCGCCTATATTTGTTTCATTGCGCCTATATATATTTCATTGCGCCTATATTTGTTTCAATTGCGCCCCTATTTGTTTCATTGCGCCCTTGTAATATCAATTGCACCCATATAAGTCCTAGTGCGCCTATACTTGTTTCATTGCGCCTATATAATTTCAATTGCGCCCAGATATCTTTATTTGCGCCCATATAAGTCTATTGAGCCCATATATGTTTCACTGCGCCCATAAAATTTCATTTGTGGTCATATGTCTTTCATTGCGCCCATTTAATTTCAATTGCGCCCATATATATTTCATTGCACCCTTGTAATATCAATTGCGCCCATATAAGTCCTAGTGCGCCTATATTTGTTTCATTGCGCCTATATATATTTCATTGCGCCTATATTTATTTCAATTGTGCCCCTATTTGTTTCATTGCGCCCTTTTAATGTCAATTGCGCCCATATAAGTCCTAGTGCGCCTATACTTGTTTCATTGCGCCTATATAATTTCAATTGCGCCCAGATATCTTTATTTGCACCCATAGAAGTCTACTGCGCCCATATATGTTTTACTGCGCTCATAAAATTTCAATTACGGTCATATATCTTTCATTGCGCCCATTTTTTTTTCAATTGCGCCCATATATGTTTCACTGCGCCCATAAAATTTCAATTGCGGTCATATATCTTAAGCGGGTGCAATACTACACTAAGTGGGCGCAATACTGCACCAAGTGGGCACAATACTACACTAAGTGGGGCAATTCTACACTAAGTGGCCGCAATAGTACACAAACTAAGTGGAGGATTACCAACTAATGTTGTTCTTTCTCTTATGTTGTAGATCCCAGTATTCCTGCTGTTGGAATGGTTTTTAATAGTCTTGGTGAAGTGAAAGATTTTTATAAAAATTTTGGTATTTCCCATGGATTTGGTGTTAGGGTTCGTAGTTCTGGTAAGAACAGAAAGGGCAAAATATCTAGGGTAAAGATGGTTTGTATAAAACAAGGGGAAACTATACAGAGTACCGATAGTATGGCTCAGAGGTGTAGTGCTAGAGTGAATTGCCCTGCTCACATTGTTATCCATCTGAAGAATGGGTTATATATGATTGACCACTATAATGATGACCACAACCATGTTATGCTTGGAGCAGATCATGTGCAATTTTTACCGTCCATGAGGACCGTCTCTTTGATACATCAGAGAAGGCTTATAATTAATGACCAGGCCGGTATATCAACATCTCAGACAATGGCTGCACTTGTTGTTGAAGCTGGTGGAGTAACCAATCTAACATTTACAGAGAGGGACGCAAGGAATCTGTTAACACAGACTAGGAGAATAAAGCTTGGAAAAGGTGACGCCAAAGCAATGCAGGAGTATTTCACAAAGATGCAGTGCGCCCATCATAACATCTTCTACATGATGGATTTGGATGACTGTGGTGTTTTAAAGAATGTTTTCTGGGATGATTCTAGAGCAAGATCTGCCTACAAGTACTTTGGGGATGTTGTATCATTTGATAGTACATATCTCACCAACAAATACAAGATGCCATTTGCTCCTTTTGTGGGTGTCAACAATCATGGTCAAACAATTTTGCTTGGTTGTGGACTTTTATGCGAAGAGACAATGCAAAATTACGTATGGTTATTCAAAACTTGGTTGTCATGCATGGGAGGTAATGAAAACTTGTTCCAATCCGGTTATACATCACTCAAAACTTGTTCATTTCTGATTGTGTATATAAACACTTTAATTTTCAGGTGTCCATCCTAAAGGCATAATAACAGACCAAGCTCAATCCATTATCAATGCTATTGCCGAAGTGTTTCCCACTACCAAGCATAGATTGTGTTTGTGGCACATAATGAAGAAGCTGCCGCAGAAGTTTGAAAATTCCGAAGGAGCACGTAAGGCTATCAAAGGAGCCGTATATGACTCGATAACTACAATTGATTTCGAAAATCGGTGGACTGAATTGGTAAACTTGCACAATTTACAACAAAATAGATGGGTCCAACGGATGTACCCTATCCGGAAGATGTGGGTGCCATGCTATGTGAAAACATCATTTTGGGCTGGAATGTCTACAACACAAAGAAGTGAATCCATCAATGCGTTTTTCAAAGGTTATTTTAGAGAAAGAATGATGTTGAAAGAATTTATTGAACAATTTGAACTTGCTGTAAGTGTGAAGTTCAAGAAGGAATCCGAAGCAGACTACGAATGCATTCACAAAAATCCTGTACTGAGGACTACTTTTGAAATGGAATGTCAACTTGGTGAATGGTACTCATTGGACATTTTCAAGAAATTTCAAACAGAGCTTCAGGGCCTCATGTACTGCAACACGGTTCATAGAATGTCAAATGGAGAACTGTATTTCCTTGAGGTTTTTGAGAGGAAGAGGATACAAGTTGATTCTAACATCTTTGTGCCACGAATGAAGTCATTTCAATTGGTATATAGCACATCAAACCTCGGAGCTATTTGTCATTGTTTAATGTTTGAATCATCGGGCATTATATGTAGACACATGTTTGCTGTGTATATGTTACTTGGTATTGTCAAGTTGAATGAGGAATACCACTTGATTGACAGATGGAGGAAGGATGTCAAACGAATTGTAAGCAAACCGGACACTATACAACGTGTTGAATATACTAACTCTGAGGATAGGTATGGTGTCGTCGTACAAAACATGCAGTCATTGGGCGAGGCAGCTGCAATGTCTCAGGAGAAATTTGATTTAATTATGAAAGGATTGGAGAAAATTAAAAGGGACGTTGGGGTATCAGATGGTGTAAGCTGCAATTTTTTCTATATATAAATAACTCAGTTTTAGGCATGATCAAGTTTAACAATTTTATTAATGTTGTTGTAACATTTGCATTATAGGTTTGGGAATCTGTTGCTGTTCAAGGAATTCAAAACCCAAATATGGCGGGCCAAGTCGGTCGACCGCGTAAAAAGAGGTACAAGTCATTTGATGAGAGAATGTTGAAAGCTAAGAAGCGTCAAAACTAGCACTGTTTAAGATGCAAACCACTATGTTCAAGAGGTACAAGTCATTTGTAAGTGTCTAATGAAGTGGGCGCATGTTCAACAATGTTCAATGTATTTTGGGTTAAGTGTAACTAACCGTTGTAAATTTTGTGCATGTTTAATGAATATCTTCATGATAAAATATAGTATTTTGGTTAAGGGCCCCATGAAGTGGACATTGACGCATGTAGTAGGCGCAATAGCTCAGAAAGTGGGCGCAATAGCTCAGAACGTGGGCGCAATAGCTCAGAACGTGGGCGCAATAGCGCAGAACGTGGGTGCAATAGCTCAGAACGTGGGCGCAATAGCGCAGAACGTGGGCGCAATAGCTCAGAAAGTGGGCACAATAGCTCAGAAAGTGGACGCAATAACTCAGAAAGTGGGTGCAATGACAACTAAAATGGGCACAAAGGAAGATATATGGGCGCAATAGCTCAGAAAGTGGGCGCAATAGCTCAGAACGTGGGCGCAATAGCTCAGAACGTGGGCGCAATAGCGCAGAACGTGGGCGCAATAGCTCAGAACGTGGGCGCAATAGCTCAGAATGTGGGCGCAATAGCTCAGAACGTGGGCGCAATAGCTCAGAAAGTGGGCGCAATAGCTCAGAACGTAGGCACAATAACTCAGAACGTGGGCGCAATAGCTCAGAAAGTGGGCACAATAGCTCAGAAAGTGGGCGCAATAACTCAGAAAGTGGGCGCAATGACAACTAAAATGGGCGCAAAGGAAGATATATGGGCGCAACAAAACATAAAATGGACGCAATAGCTCAGGAAATAGGCGCATCAACACATAGTTATGAAGGGGGCAAATTGATACAATAAATAAATGAAGTGTGAACATTTATACATGTCATGGGCGCATCAACAAATGAAATTAGGCACATCAACACATAGTTCCAAAATATACATGTCGTGGGTGCATGAACACATACAAAAAATGCATCAACACATAGTTCCAAAATATTGTTCACGTCTTGACGCGGCTAGACTTGTCCCTCAACATTTGTACTGCAAACGTCCCTCTCAACCTGTGAATATCTTCAGCAGTAGCTTCATCCCCTACAATTGGTTGTCCATCCAATATTCTTTTGATCCAATGTAGAGTGAATAGTCCGCAGTCATTGCTATCAGCTGGTTGTTGTGGGCTGTCCCTGCAGTATTGCACTTTCCATTCATTTGCGGCATGTCCCAAATGTTGTGCGAAGAAGTTTTTCAGCCACACGCCCTGTAAAATGAATTTCACGCAATGTCTTAAAAGGGGTATATAAGAAAGCATACATTAAGTATGTGATGAGATGCATGTTTGCTTACAATATTGCATGCAACCTTTTCATGGGCGTCCCACGGAAGATGTTTAGGGCAATTCTTTTTATTACGGTATAAGCATACACTGTTGTAGTGGAACATAATTTTCTGTTTCATGCTAATCTCAAGCAAATGCCAATGGTAATTGGAGTGAAGCACCATTATGGCTTTGTCATTTGTTTTTAATTCATCCAATCGACTGGTGAGGTACATTTCTATATTACCGTCATCACCTCCCTCTATTGAACGACAAGTATTGACGTGTAGTATTATGGGCATTTGACGATCACAACTCGTTGCATACTGTTCTTGAAAAAGTTGGCACATCGACTGTATATACTACAAAAAAATAAAATGTAGCATATATGGGTGCAATGAAACATATATGGGTGCAATGAAACATATATGGGTTATCGTTTCCAAGACGAAACCTTGATATTTAAGGCTTGACAATAAGTCCTCCCCCAACACTCCAGTATCTCCATGCAGCCACAAGGTTTGACCAACTTTTACAGTGGGTATCACCGAATTCAGCAATTGTTGGTCACTTTCATTGAGGTGGGCCACTGTTGTCTTATCTATTCTGGAAGGTTGTACATTAATCAACAATTTGGGGGACTCAGCTGAAGACAGTTCAACTGTTGCAGGAGACTTGGGGCTTAATGACAACCTAATTTCTTCTGTAAAGACAGATCAAGGTTTGTTAGACAAAATTGGCAACAATTTGCATTTGTTAGAAGTCAATACCTTCTTTTCCACTCAAAGAATGTTCTTTAGCTGGAGATTTTGGGGAAAACTCTCCAGAAAATGTATGTTGTTGTTCCTTCTCCGGTGAGGCTTCTTCCCAAACATACAGTTTGTGTTTATTTTCCTCGTCATGATTTGGCCAGTGCTCTACGTAAGGCTGGGTGCAGTCATCAATCTTAGAGAGTCTTTGCTTCATTGCCATGTTAGCAGTGTGCAAATCGTCACAGTAGTCATGAAGTCTGTCTAAGTCTTTTTGCATCCTCATGAACAACTTCTTGTTATTTATTTCCTTCTCCTTTGCAAATCTCTTCTCCACCGCCAGCTCAGTCTTCAATTGTTCAATCTCGGCAAGCAGAGCTCCCATGTTGCCTTTTTCATTATGCCTTTCTGGTATTGCATGTTGTTTGCTTGCACCTTGGGTAGGTTCACTTCTGGAATCGGCTGGTTGACCCACACGATCATAAAAAACAGTGGAAGGCAAGGAATCTAATTTCAGATCTTTTTGTCGGAGTATGGCCGACAACCTTGTCGCATAAGACCACATGTTTATGATTAATTGCTCGTTGGGGTGCTCAATTCGTATGAAGTTGCCCGTCATCAATAACCAAGGCTGCGACAGTTCATAAGAAATGAGGTATTAATATAAATTACAACGAAACTGCCGGATTGTTAATGCTAAGTGGGCGAATTGTAATACCGTTAGCAGCAGGGTGCATCCTTTCATATATCCTCCACCGTTCTTCCTGTCCTTCACTAGATCAAATCCCATACAAAGTAGTTCTTGCACTGCGACTGCCCAGTCATATTTGTCAAGGTCATCTAAATTTTCAGCGAGGGGGTACAAGCAATTCATGATCCTGCTAGAGCCAGAGGGGAAAAGAAAGTGGCCGAATAATACAATTACCAACATCTTCACACGGTCCCTCCTCAGCTCATCCGTATTTGCAGGAGAAAGACTTTGTATCTTCTGCACAATTGATGCTAACCTTGGATCATCTCCATCAAAATATTTTTGACGGATATATGAGTTGGAGATTAACTTTTTGAAAGTGACCCTGCCGTCTGACATGAAAACGTTTGATGTAACTTTGGTGTCGATATATGGGTTCATTGGTCTCAAAATGCTCATTGGATATAACTCAGTAAGTGGGCGCAATAGCTCAGAAAGTGGGCGTAATAGCTCAGAAAGTGGGTGCAATAGCACAGAAAGTGGGCGCAATGACAACTAAAATGGGCGCAATAGCTCAGAACGTGGGCGCAATAGCTCAGAATGTGGGCGCAATAGCTCAGAAAGTGGGCGCAATAGCTCAGAAAGTGGGCGCAATGACAACTAAAATGGGCGCAAAGGAAGATATATGGGCGCAACAAAACATAAAATGGGCACAATGTAAAATATAAGGGCGCAATGATACGTACATGGGCGCAATGATACATACATGGGCGCAATGACACCTAAACTGGGCACATTGACCCTTTTATGGGCGCATTGGATCCTACATGGGCGCAGTCATGCACACATTGGCGTAATATAACATATAAGGGTACATAGGCAGTGTTAAACACAATTACATAAGCACAATCAAACCTACACGAGCGCAATGATATGTACATAGGCAATTAAACAGAACAAACCCTAAATAGAATTACATAGGCAGTGTTAAACAAAATTACATAGGCGCAATTAAACCTACATGAGCGCAATGATATGTACATAGGCAGTGTTAAACAGAATTAATACCTCTTTCAGGAAGACCACCCACAAGCTGTCTTATTTGATCTGCAGCGAACTCCAATCTCCGACTCCCAAAGTTGAATGTCCCATCTTGGTTGTTGAAACAGGATGCCAGATCCTCTATCAGCATAGTGTCATTAACTAGTACTCGTTTGATGCCAAGTAGGCATTTGAAAGGTGTTTCTGCAAAGATGGCTTGTTCTTCTTCGCTGAAAGTGTCGTATATATCTTTGAAGATTTTCCACGAACACCTAGACTTCAACCGCTTTGGCTGCTTATCTACATCAGATGGTTCTGCCTCGTTGAGTTCTTCCGCCTCTTTCTCCACCCCTTTTTTCCTTCTCTGACTCTTCTTGGTTCTCTCTTGATGTAGGCGTGTGCTGGCAGTTGTTGTCGCCGGCGGTGGAGTTTTGGCCTTTTCAGAAGTAGGCTTGTTCGTCGCAGACCTGGTCATCCTTTTTCTCGACGGTGGGGGAACAGTTGTGGCCTTCTCAGAATTAGGCTTCTTCGTCGCAGAGCCGGAAGAGGGCATCTTTCTTTTTCTCGCCGCTGGTGGAGCCGCGGAAAAGGGCATCTTTCTTTTTCTCGCCGCTGGTGGAGCCGCTGTCTCTGGGGGAAGAGTTGTCGTCGGTGCGGGAGCTGCTGTCTCTGGGGGAAGAGTTGTCATCGGTGCGGGAGCTGCTGTCTCCGGGGGAAGAGTTGTCGTCGGTGGACATGCTGTCGCCGGTGGACCTGGTGGAGGAGATGGACACAATGTCGTCGGTGGAGGAGATGTCGACCTTATTACGGCAATCCTTCTTCTCCCTCTTAAGCCTCTTTCGGGTCTCCTCCCAGACGACCTCTTTGTCCGCATTCCCTGAGAGGGTAAAACTGGGCTCGGCTGCAAATCCATATCTGAGAAGAAGGCACGGGGAGCAGGAGGAGTACATGCGCGCGGAGCAGCAGGAGGAGTGACGGCACGGGAGGACAAGGGAGGGCGCGGGAAGGAAGGGCGGAGGAGAAGGGAGGGCGCGGGAGTGAGTAGAGGCGATTTAGGGGAGAAATTCGCTGAGTGGGGGCAGGCGAGTGGACATTCTCTGAGTGGGGGCAGGGGGCGCACATTGTTGGCAGACCGGGTGGTTTAGGGAGACCGGATACGCGCGTCAAAACGCGCGTTATGGAGAGTGCGCGTCAGCAAATTTTAACCCATTCTCTATACAGACAACTGCTTATCGTCATTATCTCGCACGACTGCTTCAAATTTTGGATTAGATTTTCTTAAAAAACGCCGGATTATTCACATAAATTTAAGAACAATGTAAAAAGATCCTAGTTTGAAGTAATTCCAATTCAAATACGACAGCTTCATAACTCGTTGAGTGTGTACTTTTTTTATTATATCGTGAGTACTATTTTACGTCACTTGTATGCGGCATATTGGTTACAAGTGTATGTGTCTGATTTACAAAATGTTGAGTATGTGCAAACTCAAAAGGTATATTAACTATTTTGTAGCTTGTTGCGTATTTTTTTATAACATAATGACCACAAGTTGTGTTGTATTGGGTGACATGAAATAACTTGAGTACTGGCCAAAATTAAACTGTATCTGTCTATTTTTTTTTTTATAACGAGGAACTCATTCCGGATTGGCTACTTTGAACCCCACCCAGCCAAGGGTAAATCCCAGAATCAAACGCGTACTTGGGGGCACCGCGGCGCACTCAGTAACGTGGGGTCTTTGTTGCACCCCAGGAGTTTTTGCCTAGAGTCGAACCCGGGTCCCTTCATTGGGGATTGTTGAGCTGCACCACTGGGCTATTCTCCCACCCCCATCTATGTACTCTTTTGTATCTTGTTTTGTTTTATTCTTCCATAAGATGTTTCCTTTTTTTGTTACTAGTTAACTATTATTTTTCATAAGTTGTGTATTGTATATTGGATACAAGTGTTTGATGTCTAAATTTTTTAGTACAAGAAAACTTATAATGTATATTATTTTGTACCTTGTCGTGCACCATATATAAGTGTATGATATTGGTTACAAGTGTATGATTATACGTGTACATGGGTGTCATTGTTAAAAGTTAAACAATGTACTATTTTGTGCCTTGTTTGATATCATTCTGTCATAAGCTGTGTTTTGATTTTACAACTATCGCTCCGCAAGATGTATGACTCACAAATTGTTAAGTACTAACCATAACAAAGTTGTGTCTTGGTTTAGTTCTTGTTATGCAACTATCTTCTAGCAGGCGGTGTGTTTATTTATAGATTGTTGACTATTAGCTAAAATAGTATTTTTTACAAATTCTAAGTTGAGATCAAGTTTTAATATATTTACAAAACAAATATTTTATTCTATGCAGGCATAATTGGTCTATTTTCCATATAATGTATGACTGGGAATGTTATGTTGATAACAAGTTTAAAGATAGTACTAAGACATCAAGTGTGATGTATTCATTCACTGCCAAATGCTCCAGTGGAGTTTCCAGAATCATATATAGCCTACCTGATCAGTACTAGCCTTATTGTGTGTGTTGTCTTCACAAACACACAATTTGGAATCAACTTCCCGATCGATCACCCATCCTAGTAGTACTCTAAGTTGATCACGCTTAACCATAATGTAGCTATTAATAAGCTATTTCAAATAAGAGATGCACCTTGGTGATATTGGTAGTCCAACCATTCCTTTTTGTATCATTTTATCTGAGGCCTCAAATCATGTGATGTTACATCATGTTGAACACTATATTTTTTTGGAAAAGTTGACACTAGGTTAGCATTTGTTGAGATTCTGTTGGAGACACTTTCCACAGACCTCTATGAGAACATAAATTAATATTTTGTTAAGATGTGGATAGTTATTTTATTGTTAACTTCTCTATTCCTGCAAGGCCCCTGACCTAGCTTAGTACTTGATGGTGCTGGATTTGCTTAATAAGATGCTTAAACCTTAATCTAATCTCTTGAGATGCCTTAATATCATGTGACATGCTTGTGGTTTCAATTTGGTTTTGTTTGGATACTATTTGAGCTATGATTACTTATTTCAGACCAAGTTACAATTTACCCATGTTGGAGGTTGATCTTGCAATTTGTCACATGTTGGATGTTCCTCACATGTTTTATTATCATGAGAGAGAGAATGGTACTTTGGGGTACCTTGTTATGCCTTGGTTTCATGAAGAGAGAAGTGGTGATATGTTGAGTGTTGTTTCTCGGGTCTGCCTAGATGCCCTAGGTTGATGTTAACCTTATGTTGACCGTTTGATGTTCTTGGTTTTTAGTGACTTTCCTTGATGTTTTATCTATGGTCAAAGGAGGTCCTAAGAGTGTGGTGAAGTCTCTTAGGTCATAGATCCTTCCTTCTCTTCTTTTAGGTCGAAGAGAACTTAGGGTTTTGGTTTGGTCCCTTGGATTGCTTGAGTGTCTTCGACCGTTGGCCTTTGTGCCAAGTTTTCCTTTGACCGATAGTCATCTAAGACCAATAAAGGTCACTAGATTTCCTTATTTTTCAAGATCTATCTTTCATGCATGGTTTTAGTGGTTTCATGGTTGATGTGTAGTGGACATGTGACACTTATGTGCATGACACCTAACCTATTTCATCCCTCTCTACCCTTGGGTATATGTACCCCTCTTCTTTCATGCATATGATCATGTTTCACCCTCTCTCTCTCTCTCTCTCTCTCTCTCCTTGAGTTTGGCTCTTGTGTGCTTGGTGGAGAAGAAGCTCATCTTTAGTGCTTGGTGGCCGAAATCCTTTTGCATGTTGTGATCCAAGTTTGAGCTTCTTTTCCTTGGTGATCTTTGGTGATTCTTTGATCCCTGGTAAGTGATCCAAACTCTTGATTTCATTTCTTTATAAAACCCTATCTCTTTCTTCTTCTCATGGATGAATCCATGGAGCTTCCATGGTGGTTCTTGTGTTGGGATGGATGTACTCCTCTTTCTTGGGCCTAAATCCCTGGTTCTCCAAGGTAGTACTCAAGTTGAGTGGAGGAACTCTTCTCCCTTTCTCTCCCTTCTTGTTTTTTCTGGCCTTTGGATTTTGGTTCCCCTTCTTAGCCTTTGACCTTGGGCTTTCTTCTCTTTTGATGTGGTGACTAGATTGGTCATGGTGGAGATCAAGGCTAGGCTTCTCTCTTGATTTTGGAGCTTTTTGCTTGGAGGTGGTTGCACCATCATCCAAGGAGGGTTACATAACATTCCCCTCTTGTATTATTGCACCATAATATTACTTGCATGTTAGTGTTATATCTCTAAAACGTGATCTTAATATGCTAGATGTCACTATCTTATTTTAGGGTTTAAGATTATTAGATGCACTTTCTTGGTTTACTCTTTCTCCCAAACCCTAACTCATTTGGCCGAGATTTAATTGATGGAGATGATGATGACTTTTCATGCATCTCGATCTTGGTTTTGGTTAGGTTCTCTTTTATAAGATGAAGTTTTGGATCTATTTTCATGTGCTTAACCTCAAATTTACATCTATTATACCATGGTTTCCATGTTGATCTCATGTGATGCTTGTTTAGGGTTTGGATGGCTATCATTTCTTTGATGTTCCACCTTTAGTGATGCTTGGACTTATTGATGTGCATAGCTATTGTGGTGGACATGTTCTCTAGGTGTAGACACCTTGTTTGATCATGTTTTGCTAGGTGGTGGTGGTGTTCTTTGGATGGACTTTGAGGGTGTTTTGGACGATGGTTTTGTGATGCTTTTGGTTGTTGGTTTGTGCCTTGGTCGCTGACCTAGTTTGTGCTTTGGTCGTTGAAGATGTTTTTGACATATGTCTCCTCTTTACTCGTTGGTTGATGGTCTTAGACCATGGTGTTTATGCCTTCTTCGATCGTTGATGTCAAGTAGTGTTCCTGGTCGCTGATGTATCCTTCAACCAAGGTGTGTCTTTGACCATGGATCCCTTCCACCACTGGTGTACTTGGTTGTTGGCCTATCATTTGATTGAATCACTTTATGGTCTCCTATTTACGTCAATGGTATGGGTTGAGCATGTTGTTGTTGGGTTTTAGGGGAGATAGGGAAGGCAGCAGAAACAAAAATTTTCTTCTCCCAAACCCAGAATAAAGGAATCATGTCAATGTCTATACAATAGGAAGGATGTTTGTAGAGGCGTACCTTGTCCCGAGGCTTGCTCGGCGACGTTACCTCAAGGATTGTGCGGTTTTCACCTCCGGTCTTGGACGGTGTCTGAGCAGCTCCTGGTCTCACCAGGACTGTCGGGATTGACAACTGTCCTCCAAGCGACAGAAGTCTCCCGCCTCTACAGTCGTCCACACTGACTGCCTGGAACTCCGATCTCCTTGTCCCACAAGGAATCAGAAGGACTCGCACCCTCCTGTCGGCATACTAGTCACCGACACACTCTCCAGCAACTAGTTGCCTTTCTCTAGTTGTCTTTCCCTCACTGTGCCTCCCTTATCGGGTAGCACTTGCTCGGGCTATCTCGGTTACTAAAACCAGAGAGAACGACAACTTTACAGAGCAACCGGTGTTCTGAGATGTACTGAGTGAAGCCCCCAATACCCCTATATATAGGAGGGTCATGGGACAGGGTTCTCTACCCCCAGGCAATGCTGGACTAAACAGGAGTAGAAGGGTTCGAGATTTTCCACAAAACAACCAACTATGCCAGCTGAACCGATCGTTTCAACCCTAAAATGGTCGTTTGGTGACCTCAACCGATCAGTTCACACCTGAACCGATCGTTTAGGACACCTGAGCCGATCGGTTCACTTTGGAGCCGATCGATTCGTGGTCCTGGTCCAACTCAAATTGACTTTCATATTAGTTTTCGATTAATCAAATATTAATCCTTGTCCAAATCGAATTTGTACAAGTGAAACAAATTGTATTTGCACCATTGACTTTCCAAACGATCTCCGTTGGTCACATGAATCGACCAGTTCAACAATTGAGGTGATCGTCTCACGAGTTGAGCCGATCGGTTCACCAACCTGAGCCGATCGGTTCATCACATGAGCCGATCAGTTGGAAGTGCAGACTATGCAAAATTAGTTAATTGCAGTTTCAATCAATCTGATACTCTAATCAATTGTTCCAACACCTTGAACACTATGATTTTGAGCTATCAATCAACTGAGTGTTTAATTGAACTGCTAAACTCCTTTAGTAATCAATCTAAACATCATTTGTGGATAAACTCCTCTTCCAGGTTAAATCCTATTTGTGTGACCCTGCAGGTCCATTTCACGTTGGCAGTGAAAGTCCATAACATTTATGACTTCACAAGCAAAGAGCGGTGCCTAGTCGCACATCAATGCTACCCAAGTCAAATAGAAAGTTGGAGAACAACTTTCAATCCTACAATATGTGAATGGTGTTATAGAGAATGTATAATTCCTTTGTCACTAATGTCCTGAATGAACTCAAGGCATGGTACAATCATCCTTTCAACGTTCATCCATTTCCTTGATCTCAGAGCAGACTGGGTGAGATGTGTGTGATATCATTATCACATATTGATTCACACATGCATGTACATGCCTTTCTCAATCATACTCATCAAGTGGCCATGGACATTAAACTCCCTTAGGAGGGACAAATCACATATCTATCACTCACCCCTCAAAAGCCCCATGTGTCAAAGTCACCCAATCATCACCTTTATAACAACCCATGTTTCAGGACTGCGTTTGATGATGTCAAAGTGTACCCAATGACATGTGTTGAGTGTGGTGATTTCAGGTCGAAGAATCACATTCACCACCATCACTGTGAGAACTGACTGTGACTACCAAATCATGGTTCCATGTGTCACTCTCACGGTGGGTCTGTCTGGTACACTTGTTCTCTAACAAGTACCTATGTGCTTGGTTTGATATCAATATATCATGACTAATGAGATTTTGTCATCAACCAATACACAATCTAGTCTTTAGTGTTATTGTTGTCTATGGTTATTTCCACAATAACAACCGACTAGGGACTAAACAAGAATGTATACTCTTAACATCTATAGGATCTCATCGTTTAGGTCCTGAACCCAAAAGTATACATCATCGAGTAAAACAATTCTTTAGACATCTATCATGTTACACTATCATCTCAGAAATAGTCAAAACATATAGATCGGAAATTGCCTTTATTATTATTCAAATCATTTACAAAGTATTTGTAATGACCTCGTCTCCCGGTAACCCCCACTTAAGGGAGACCAAGAGATCAGAGCCGTTATCTAATAACCTGGATCAAAGGTTCGACAAATAATCAATAATAATTATGAAACTCTACTACTAAACTGAAAACTTGTATAAAATAAAAACTTTACTTACCTTTTAAAAGCTGGGATTTCTAAACTTCTATCTATGAAGATACTAATCTAACTAATCCTCCTGTGTATGTTATTTCTCATTTAGTTCCACATATACCACTTTACTGTTTGTTCTTTTCATTGTACCTAAAACGCCAACAAACAAAATGTCGGTCAGCAAGAAGCTGGTAAGTGGGGGAAACAATAATTGTGCAACTATATTAACAATTTAGTCAACCAAATATCATTTAACATCCAAGATTACATTTTAAGAAATACTACTCAATCCTTGCCTATCCCCTATCTCTGTACCATCCCTGTAGTGGACATGGATACTGCCTCTCTCATATGGTAGATCCTTACCCCCATGGTCCTACCACACAGGTAGCCAATTCCTAGGGTTATGGAGTCACATGGCCCTACCCAAAGGTAGACCAATCCCTAACTCATGATGACTTGATGGACCTACCCCATTGGTAGCCAATTACTAAGTCATTTAATGACCTGATGGACCAACCCCATTGGTAGCCATTGACTAGGTCAATCTATAAAGCTACAGAGGGGACTAGGATCTGAGCTAGTAGGCACTTATCTTAGGTAATAGTCATATCCATATTATGATTTGCAAGAATTAAATGCAACCTACAATTTAATTCAAGTCATCGATAAAACCTTGAAAATCCTCGAGAAACTAATTTGGGATATTCATAGTCGTAACCACATACCTGTCAAGTTGATGTGAGATAGAAATAATCCAATCAACCAATAGGCAAGCAAGCATTCAATAAGATCCTGAAACAATTATACAATTTCCATTTATTACTCATGTCATTAAGATCTATTAAATCTAGCTCGCTTCCTAGGGTTTCTAGTTCACTTTTAGGGTTTCCATTGCAATTAGGGTTTCCCTTCATCTTTTACTATTTTAAACCCTATTTTAACACAATTGATCACAAACCCTAATTATTTCCACATCTAATCCTCAATTTCGGATTAAAGGCATAATTAACCATTAATTAAGTTCATTAAGCCTCTTTTACATTAAAGCTACTATTTTTATCCCTTTAATCCATGACAAGATCATTATATACATTTATCATCAATTCATAGTTCATTATGGTCCAAATCACCTATGAACTCGATTTGCCATTAATTCTACCTTTTATTCATGAGAAAACCCTAATTACTACCTTTAGGGTATTTATCCACAAATTAGGAACTTTAATACTCAAAATAGCTTATCACCATGAAGACTCAGTTCTACATATGAAATCAAATAATTAAATCCATTAATAGTCCTAATTACCAACATTAGGGTTTCAAGGCCCATTAAAGCCTATCTATGCACGTAAACTCTAAATTAAACAAACTACATGAAAAGTTCATCATTTTTGTTCCTAATGTCCCTCTTTATCATTAATAGGTTAATATTAACTTTAACCATCAATTAAAACCTACCAATCACATTAATTATATCAAAATAGGGTTTCTTAACCATTAATACATTAAAGTTAACAACTTCCATTACTTTTCGAATTGTAAGAAGAATCAGTCTCCAATTATATTTTTAATGGATTTCCCTCATTTTTTGAGCAAAATTCATGTATAAACTTTTGTCATCCGAGCTACTATTAAAGAGTTATGATTTTCGGAAGAAATACCTTACTTGGGCCAATAGGGAGGCGCCACGTAGCCTCTTTCCCATGCAATCATTGCTTTGTGAAAATATAATAGAGTTACGATTATACCCCCACTTAAGTGACCCTCCCTTCAGCATGCGGAGGGGCAGAAGCGTCATTTGTGTCTATTCATCTTCTACCTTGAGAAGCATTGCGCCGTCCGCCGATCAGGTTACTGTTGCGGGACTTCAGGGGTCCGCCCCCCTGCCTGGGGGCTCGCGGGTTGCTGCCAACCATACCCCTGGCTCCGCCTCCCTCCTCCGTTCTTGGGGCACCACTTAGCTCACAACTAGCGTGGCTGGTTCGGCCTTGGGGAGAGCTGCAACCCATGGCCATGTTGCAGTCATGCAACTTCTACTGCAGGTGTTCGTGCATGGGTTGGAGGCCGGAAAGGATGGACGTCCTTCCGCGGTTGGCCGTGGATGTTTCCAGCCTCAAGCAAGACCATGAACACCCCACATCGCTTCAAGGATAAGACCTTACCTTCAAAGTTATGGTTTTGATGAAGAAGAAGATGGAGAGGAGAGAGAGATGTAAGGGAACTACTTGGGCTCATCCAAAGGGTCTACCCTTTTATAGAGGAGGGTAGTCATGCCCCCAACATGCTTGCCCACAAAGGAAAAAGGTTCTCTCCTACTAGGAATCATATTCCTTCATGAAAAAGCAAGCTTCTCTCTCTCTCATAATTCTTTAATATTCCTTATTATATGAATATTAGGAATTTGAAATTCCTCTTTCATTTTCTTTATACTTGCCCTTTTTAATTCATTGGCCACAGATTTCTATTTTCCTTTAGTAGGAAATGCTTTCTTTTTAGCAATGTCACCAAAATTCATTAATAATGTATTACATTATTCTCTTATTTTCTTTTATAGGTATTTTCTCTTTCATCTTTCTTTATTGGGACTCCTTGGATCCCAAGAAACTCTAATAATTCGAAATTCCTTTTTAAGGAATACTCATTATCCTTAAATGCATCAATATGCATTATTTTACCTTATCTTGTTTATTTCACATTAAAATATCTCTTTTTGAGGTTTTCTCTTTATTTCTCTTTTATTTTCCTCATTGGTATTCCTTTCAACATTAGGAATCCTTGGGATACGAAATTCCACCAAGGATTACTCAATCATACCTATTTTCACTTATTTTCCACCTTTCATCAATATTTTCAATTTCCTTCTTAATAAAGAAATACTTAATTGATCTTTTATTTTCTTATTGCACTCTTTATGCAACTTTGGACTCCTTGGAACCCAAGGAACCTGAGAGGCACGAAATCCCTCTTTAGATTTGCCTTATTGAGGTTTCCACATTTTTCTTTTCTCAAATATTCAATTATTCATTCAGTAATTGAATTTTCTTATTATTGGGCCCAATAGCCAATAAAGCCCACGACACAATCATCAAGGCTATTGTAAACAAAATCCATTTATTCAAAACAAATTATATCATTATTAGTTCCAATATGTTTAATGTGAGAAATTACATTTCTCACCAAAGGAACTCAAAAATTGGGGTTGTAACATCCTTCCCCTCTTATAAGAATTTTGCCCTCAAAATTCCATCAAGCAAGCAAACAAACAGGATAAGCCTTTCATATGTCCATCATGGCTCCCATGTGGCTTCACCCTTTCCATGGTGCTTCCCAAGAACCTTCATCATCTCATATTCTTCCATCTGAGTTCTTTCTCACCCTGGTATATCATACCCTTATAGGTGACTCAGGACATTTCAGCCTCTCAAAAGCTAAATAGGTTCAGGGCTCAGCACATGGCTTGGGTACCTCACATAGGGTTCTAGATCGGACTCATGTAACACATTACACATCATGTTATTCCTTAGGGGAAAGGCTAAAAACAACCATATCCACCAATCCATCTCAAATGGACCCATATATCGGGGACTCAGCTTTCTCAGCTGAAGCTTAGAGGGGTCGGATTTTCACATCACATATTTTCCCATAGTGAACTGCATGTCAGTCTGCTTTGCATCAGATCGTGACTCATGTCATCATTGGGTTCTCTGTCGGCCATTTCACATTCAAAGCGACTTCATCTACACACACTATGGTTCTTTTCTGACCTTCGCGAGGCCTCCTTCACCATCATCATCTTAATGAAGTGGTGACCGACACAACCTCTCTATAAGACTTCTTGCATCCCGATAAAGGCTATGATGGTTAACATCACATCTTTAAGAACTATCTCTATGTATCACCCTAAATGAGCACACATTCTCTCATCAGACCCTCTAGTCTGGATCATACTGTCCATTAGTATGGGGTGATAAATTGTACTATCATTGAGTTCTTCATGTATCCACTTCCACCTCATGGAAGTGAACCTTGGTCATACCCAAGAACTTTTGAACTCACATCATGGTGTAGTTGAACCATCTTTCTCTCTTAAGTAATTCAACCGAATATGTCCCGTGACAGTATTCTTCCTTTCTCACGTCATCTAGGTAAGGCGATCTACCATAACCCATATTGCACCTCGACCCTCCTTGGTCTAGGGGAGACTCAAAACATCCATAGTGATGAACTCCCATTCCCTCTCGAGAACTCTTTATACTTTATATCCATGCACTGGGTTACTAGTGTTCGTCCTTCACCCCTGATTTGCATGGCCATATACCACATGCAGCTTCACCTCAAAAAATCCAAAGTACTACTTCCATTTACTGTCTTTGTAGCACCATGGTTTATGGTGATCATGATCTCCTGTATGTCATAATTCCTCAAGATCGATACTTTGGAAACCCTAAACTAGTCTCATCAGGGTTTCATCACTTTCCTTTCCAAAGAAGTACATTTGAGGTTCTACAACCATCCTTTCATTATATCACAGACTAGGCTGGCTAACCAAGCAATCATTTACTTGATTAACCGCTATTGATGCATCCAAACTTATCTCTTTACCTCATCTTAAGGTTAGCCTAACAACGTCAACTTCTTCTAGCTTCCAGCTAAACTAGGCAGCTATATCTCAACAGAGCATTCATTACCACTTCACCTCCTTAGGTGTTAGGTAATCTTGAGGACACACACCTCCATGTATTCTACTTATTATCTCATCTCAGCTCTAAGCCTATCTTCATCGAGAAACTCTGAGCTCATCCTCTTAGTTTTTTGAATTCAACCTTGTACGACTCATAGCTCATGATAAAAGCATCCTTATAATATGACTACATTATTCCTTTTATTTTTTGCAAACCATCCATGTATCACTCACTCCACCAAGGTATGTTATCATCTTTGTCCTCATACCTTGTAGCAACATTCCAACTCACATCATCTTTTATCCTTGGTGTATGGCATGCGTACTGTCCTATCTCTCACTCCCATAACAAGAAGAAATAAGAATTTGGCGGCCATCCAAATACATAGTTCTTCCCATTCCAAGAGTAGAGATGGTACATCCCACCTTGCCAGTATACCTTCAAATCTAAGTTGAAACGTGCAACTCATGTCTCCACATCACAAACATCATGTTATCAAAAATTACCTTCTTGTTAAACTGGTCTCGAACCTACTGGGGTTTACACACAATCCTTGATCATCACCTCTGGGTCTATAGGGTGCCGGTACTTTTGGGGTCATCCCTTTTCCCTTATGCATCCAGAGAGTGCCATACTCATCTGCCCTTTGGGTCCCATAAGTTCAAGGAGGTGATCAATCTCCTAACCCATGGCCCTCAGATAATGATAGTTGTTACCTCCTAACCCTATGGTCATGTGCAACTAGGGAATTAGGCAACTCCTACTTCCATCGGTCTTATCCCCACCTGACCCTAGGATAGACTTAGGATTCCATTATAGTACATGTCTAGCTTAGAACCTTACCCAAGCATTCATCATCTCTCTTCCTGCATACATGGGCTGACTTTCATCCTTTCATAGGGATCGTGGCAACCTTCCTACCTTGGTCAAGCCCCATACCGGTTACCTGCATGGTAACACATCCACATGCACATAGAGATGGTTATCTATGGGTCTATAGGTTCATTCTCATACCACGTACTTCTCACTTAGCTTCTCAAGATCCTATGCAACCTCTTTAGGTTACCTCAAAACCCACAAAACTGGTATACACCCTACAAAAGGGTCCCTCTCCCAGGATGGGAGGAAACTACAAATCTTGACAACAAGGTCACAGCCGTCCCTATGTTTAGGGTCTACGTCCATATGAGCATGCTTGACCCTAGCAAGATATTAAGGCACAAGAGGACCACCTGCTAAACCATGCTAGGTCACACTTATTCTCGTCCTCAACATTATATCAACTTAGTTGTGAGGGGGTTCATCAAACATACCCTTAACTTAAGGGGTTTCTTTTACCTTTACACATGCTTGAAGCTATAGAGACTCAAATCTTATCATGAGCATCGGGTACACTGCTTCCCCTCTTAGGCCTAGAAACCCTAGGTCCACCTTTGGGTGTCCAACTGCATTCTCAACCTCTTAACCACGAATCAAGCATGTCCAAGATATGTCATGTACTTCCAAGATCTTTTTACTTGAGCAACACTTCATAGTTGAGTCCTCTTCCAGGAAAACCAACTAGGTATAAAGCCTCACCACCTATTTCCAAACCTCTCCAGGTCTAAGAAACTCTTCTCCCTATCTCAGAAGGTAACATCTATACTACCGACACATAGGTACCAGAAGCATCATCCTCTCTCTAGGGTTTGGTTCCTCTAAAGGCAACCAAGATATCATCAACCTCTAGGAATCATGCATGAGGCAACTACTATCATCCACTTAGGGCACATCATCCTCGACTCCCCATTGTCCCTCACATCTCGGGGTTTTAGGTTTCCAATATTCTTGCTTGGTTCCTTCTTTCCCTCTCTAAAACTGACTCCACATCCAGCCATACTACTAGAGGTCCTCTCTCCATGAAGGATCAAGCTCACAGGCATACCTCTACGCGGGTGAAGCCTATACTCAATCTTATGTTTACTCATGACTATCCATAGTCTCATATTCTGATCTCATGATGTGGCTTTTTGAATGCACTAACAAATTCACTCGGGGTTTATATCCCCGAGCTTTTACCAAAACCAAGTGCAACAATACCACCCGCAAGCGGACGGATCTTATCGCAGTATAGTTGAGGATCGAACCCAAAGGACAACGTTTTTAAGAATCTTTGTCAGTTAGATCTAGCCCAAGTAAAACTAATATTTAGAACAATTGGTTGATTTTGGTTTGATTAAACTAATTGCAAGAAAGTAAATGCGGAATAAAAGATGGGTTTAGATCAATGATATGGAATCGCTGGGATGGTACCGGGTTTGACCACCGCTACACACACAAACATACTCTTTTGCAAACAATCCAGGCACGATATAACACTCCAAATAGAGCTGCTGCAGAACCCCCCATACGGGCATTAGGTCCGCGTAAGCATCACCATAGGCAGCCGATTTCTCATCGCCATCCGGATCACATGTCTTACGACTCTGAAGATACAGAAATCCACGGAGCTTGTGAACCCCCCATACGGGCGTTAGGCGCACAGAAGCGTCACCGAAGGCTAGATGGCTCGTCCCCTCGCAGATCATACACTTACGACCTCGATGAAATCCCATCCTATTTCTAGTTTGGGAGTCGGCTGCGTTAACTGATAAACAAGCAGGAAGGTGACATGCGAGCAAACATCGACGTTTAGCAAGATGATGCAAAATCCAACTAAGGTTGTGAACCCCCTATACAGGCGTTAGGCGCACAGAAGCGTCACTGAAGGCTAGATGGCTCGTCCCCTCACGGATCATACACTTACGACCTCAAGGAACCCATCGGAAGTTATCGTCAAGGGTCAAACATGCTAAACGACGTTCCTACCCATGCCTTGAAGTTATCGCAACATAGGAACCCATGCATTGAAGTTATCGCAACATAAGGAGCACAAAGATGAAAACACACACATAACCAACCTACAAGCTTAACGATAAACGACAAAATGAAGAGTTATATACATTGCCTTGGGAAGTTTAACAAAAGAACATGGTTTGCATGGGCAGCGGGGCTAGTCCCCGCACCCCAGCGAAAGAGGACTACTCGCTCATGATACGAGATACAAGAAGGATAAGAGAGAAAGATAGATCCGCCATGAGCTCGGTGCAGAGGGTGGACGCAGCTCGGTGAAGAAGATGCGCTCCTTGCGCCGTCTTCTTCCTCTTCTTGGCCTCCTTGGACGCAACACCAGTGATAGATGGAGTGGAACTTGATCGGTGTGGTGCTCTGGCAGCCTTTCGGCGTCCGGAACCGATGCCTCGAAATGGGGACCCTGGGGGTCTATTTATAGTTTCAGATCTAATCCCAAACGGTTTGGATAAGTTGCTGGAAATATCTTCTCCAAACGGTCTGGAGACCGTTTGGGCGCCAAACGGTCTTGAGACCGTTTGGGCGCCAAACGATCTTGAGACCGCTTGGGCACCAAACGGTCTTGAGACCGTTTGGGCATCAAATGGTTTGGAGGTCGTTTGAGCGCCAAACGGCCTTGCTTTGATCGGTCCTGGCTTTGGCGTGGTCGCGCGGCTTTAGTTCTTCAATCGATCCTTGCGCTTGCATCGAACGGTCTTGGGACCGCGCGGGACCAAACGGCCTTGGGACCGTTTGGGACCAAACGGCCTTGGGACCGCATGGGACCAAACGGTCTTGAGACCGCATGGGACCAAATGGTCTTGAGACCGCATGGGACCAAACGGTCTTGAGACCGCATGGGACCAAACGGTCTTGGGACCGCATGGGACCAAACGGTCTTGAGACCGCATGGGACCAAACGGTCTTGGGACCGCATGGGACCAAACGGTCTTGGGACCGCATGGGACCAAACGATCTTGGGACCGCATGGGACCAAACGGTCTTGGGACCGCATGGGACCAAACGGTCTTGAGACCGCATGGGACTTCTTGGGCAACTGGTTTCGTCTTGTTCTTTGTGTATTCCAGAAAACGGTCTTGAGATCGCATGGATCCAAACGGTCTTGAGACCGTTTGCATGGAGTTGCCTGCTACACCTGCATAAAATGAAAGATATTTAGTTAAAACCTTGATTATTGAATCACTGAGTAGTTTTGTGCATTATGATTCATATTAGGGTGAAAAGATGTGGAATAGATATTAAATTGTTCCAAAAAGGTAATTGAAAATCACGATGAGTATGCACTCATCAAAACACCCCGAACTTAAATCGTTGCTCGTGCTCGAGTAACATAAAATTTGAAATTGTTGCCTGATGGAATACTTTCGATCCGTGTGATTTCTTCATCTTCTCATCACAAATGTTTTCTTTTTGCTCAGTGTGAGTGAGTACCTCAACTTCCTGGGACCACGAAACACGTCTTTCCATAGCTTCGTTCCTGAGTTCGTTTCCCAACAACGCTTCCTCCCCGCCTTTTCCAACACCAAGCATGTCGAAGAGTTTTGTAGGAGTTCAGAGATACCCGTAGAATCGACAAGTATGCATTTGATCTGACACTGGTGTAGTTCAGGATGGTAGGGCATGTATTATGCCCTTAGGTAGAAAAAGGAGTGAAAGGTGGTATGGAAAGAAGAAGTAAATCTCTCCTCTATTCGACTCGAGATTTTTATTTGTTTTGCAATTTCATTTATTGCATATTCTTTTTGTGTGCGCTATGGCATCTTTTGTTGCAGATCTCTCCTCTATTCGACTCGAGATTGCATTTATTTTGTGTGCACTTTGGCATCTTTTTATTGCAGATCTCTCCTCTATTCGACTCGAGATTGCATTTTTGGTGGTACGCCCCTATTTATTGGAAGGGGTATGGAAGAAGCGGATATGGGGAAAGTGGCGTGCCACCCCGAACTTAGGGTTTGGCACAAGTTTGGCTATTTTGGTGGTATTTATGGATGGAGGGATATGAAGATGATAGAAGAAGTGTAGAAGAGAGTTCAGATCAGGATGCAACTTGATTTACAATTCAAAATCGGGTTATTCTCTTTGTCATACTCTGCTCAAATAATGACTTGATGCGGATCCGGTGGGGTTTCTGAGCCATTGTTCCACTAGTCAGTTAGGAAGCGCGACGTGTTTGATCCCTATCAGTTTGACAGATACTTATCATTATGTAAAAAGAATTATGATGTTAGGAATCATAAGTTTCACAGGATGATTTCAGGCAAGTTTCAAAAGTCAGTCCTCTTGAGGATTTGCTTTGAATAAGGAGGATGTTATGATAGAAGATGCATAGCAAAAAGTTAGTTACATTTTTATCAACAAAAGACAAAATTTCATCAGGTATCTGTTCAAAATTTTGGAAAATTTTATGATAGAGACATATTGAATATGAAAAGAGGGTGTGTATGTGGAAGTGGAATACGTACCACCCACCCTCCACCCCGAACTTAGAGATTTGCTCGTCCTCGAGCAAACCCTAAATTCAAGATGGAGGGGAAAGGAAACACCAGGTATGACTGCCGAGAATGAATTCGTTTTGATCAGCACCAATCCGATCTCGTGTCCTGAAAGAAAAACTCTCTCATAAGGCAAATTTTATTTAAGGAAAATTTAACTATAAGGAACAAAATTTGAAAAGGAAAAGTAAAATAGATTTATTGGTCGGGTTGCCTCCCGACAAGCGCCTTTGTTTTATGTCGATGGCTCGACAGAGTTCTTTGGAATTATGGTGGGTCCTTTGGATTGCTGAATTCCAACATTATTTCGGTGCCTTTGTCAGCTGGTGTGAAGTATCTTTTCAAGCGGTGACCATTTGCTATAAATTCGCCAGACCCGTCGCTCCATAAAGAGAAAGCACCATGGGGAGAGATGCTTTTGACGATGTAAGGTCCGCACCAACGTGAGCGGAGTTTTCCTGGGAACAGTTTTAATCTGGAGTTGAAAACTAGAACTTGGTCTCCCACTCATATGTCTTTTTGTTTCAGATGTCCATCATGCCAGAGTTTTGTACGTTCTTTGTAGATTCGTGCATTCTCATAGGCTGTCATTCTGAGTTCATCCAGCTCATGGAGTTGCAGAATTCTGGCTTGACCCGCTTGTTTCATATCGAAGTTTATTTGTTTAATTGCCCACCATGCCTTATGTTCAAGTTCGACTGGCAGGTGGCAACTCTTTCCATATATCAATCGAAAAGGGGTAGTCCCAAGGGGAGTCTTATAAGCAGTGCGATAAGCCCATAAGGCGTCGTTGATTTTTGTCGCCCAATCTTTTCGATTACGTCCAACGGTTTTCTCAAGGATAGCCTTAAGTTGTCGGTTGGAGACCTCTACCTGTCCACTGGTTTGTGGATGATAAGGTGAAGCTATCTTGTGTGAGATGCCATATTTTCGTAGAAGAGCTTCAAGGCTTCTTTCAATGAAGTGGGATCCTTCGTCAGATATCACGGTTCTCGGCACTCCGAACCGTGGGAAGATAATATCTTTGAATAGTTTGATGACTGGTTTTGAATCACAAGTGACGGTTGGTATAGCTTCAACCCATTTGGAGACGTAGTCCACCGCCACAAGGATGTAAGAGAATCCATTAGAAGATGGGAATGGCCCCATATAGTCTACTCCCCAGACGTCAAATATCTCGACTTCTTGCCATAGATTCAGTGGCATTTCGTCTCTCTTGGTTATATTGCCAGCTCTTTGACACTTATCACATGATATGACAAAATCATAACAGTCCTTGGATAAAGTTGGCCAGAAAAATCCACATTGTAAAACTTTTAAGGCAGTCTTTTTATAGCTCATATGCCCACCCACGGGTCCTGAGTGGCATTGTTCCAAAATAGAATGGGCTTCTTCTTCGGCGACACAACGTCTATACAATCCATCTGCATAGAGTTTGAAAAGATATGGTTCATCCCAATAGTAATGCTTCACATCATGCATAAATTTCTTCAGAGCGTTCCCGGTGTATTGAGGATGGATGACTCCGGCGGCAAGGTAGTTTACTAAGTCTGAATACCATGGTTCGAATCCTGAGACTCTCATAAGCCGATCATCTGGTAGAGAGTCGTTTATCAGAATCCCTTCAGCATCCAGAGTGTGGATACGACTCATGTGATCTGCCACGACATTCTCCGTCCCTTTTTTATCTCTTGTTTCTAGGTCAAATTCTTGTAGAAGGAGTATCCATCTGATCAGCCTTGGCTTAGCATCTTTCTTTGTCATAAGATAACGGATAGCAGCATGGTCAGTGTAAACGATTACCTTCGAACCAGTAAGGTAGGATCTGAATTTGTCGAAAGCATAAATGACTGCTAAAAGCTCCTTTTCAGTAGTAGCATAATTCCTTTGAGCTTCGTCGAGGGTCTTTGATGCATAATAGATCACATAATGTTTCTTCTCTATGCATTGTCCTAAGACAGCACCCACCGCGTAATCACTGGCATCACACATAATTTCAAAGGGGTGGTCCCAATCGGGAGCTCTAATGATGGGAGTAGTTGTAAGGGCTTTCTTCAACATATCAAAACTTTTAACACATTCTTCATTGAAATTGAAATCAGCAACCTTTAAAAGGAGATTAGTCATCGGCTTCGTTATCTTGGAAAAATCACGTATAAACCTTCTATAGAATCCAGCGTGACCAAGGAATGCGCGAACTTCTTTTACATTTGTGGGGATTGCCAGTTTAGAGATGACTTCTATCTTGGCCTTATCAACTTCAATTCCTTTATTACTAACCTTGTGGCCCAAGACGATGCCTTCCTTTACCATAAAGTGGCATTTCTCCCAATTTAGCACCAGATGTGCTTCTTCACAACATTTGAGGACCATGGAGAGATGCTTAAGAAAAGAATCAAAGGAGTCACCATATACGGAAAAATCGTCCATGAAAACCTCCATAACTGTTTCAGTAAGCCCTGCAAAAATGGCAGTCATGCAACGTTGAAAAGTTGCAGGGGCATTACACAGACCAAAAGGCATTCTTTTAAAAGCATATGTCCCGAAGGGACAGGTGAAAGTAGTTTTTTCTTGATCATCTGGATGTATGGGGATCTGATAGAATCCAGAGTAACCGTCCAGGTAACAGAAATATTCTTGATGGGCCAATCTTTCCAAAACTTGATCGAGGAAGGGCATAGGAAAATGATCCTTCCGAGTGGCCTTGTTTAATTTTCTATAATCAATACACATCCTCCACCCAGTCACTGTTCGGGTGGGGATGAGCTCATTGTTTTCATTTCTTGTGATAGTAGTTCCTCCTTTCTTAGGTACAACATGAACTGGGCTCACCCATGGTGAGTCCGATATCGGGTATATTATTCCAGCTGTAAGGAGTTTGATGATCTCACGACAGACCACTTCCTTCATATTCGGGTTCAACTTTCGTTGATGCTCGATCGTTGGCTTATGGTCTTCCATCATGGGGATTCTGTGCATGCACAAGGCTTGACTGACCCCTGTGAGGTCACTCATTTTGTAGCCTATGGTTTTCTTGCTCTCCTTTAATACCTCCAGAAGTTGCTCTTCTTGTTTGGTCGTTAAACCAGAGTTAATAATGACAGGACAAACTTTGAGATCGTCTAAAAACATATACTTCATCCCTTCAGGTAGGTGCTTCATTTCAGGAGGTTCTGGTTTTTCACTGATTTCTTCTGGGGTTTCAGTAACCTTTAATTCTTCATAGCTAGCTTCAGGATTTCCTTTAGCAGAGTCGGGAGGTTCGGTGCAATCCTTATCTTGTTGGTCAGTAGGTTCATCATTAAAAAGGTCATATAGAGAAATTTCCAAGGGATCGCATGACTCGTGATATTCTTGAGTAAGTTGTGACATCTGCTCAACACAATCTATCAGATAGACTTCCTCCTGTATACTCGGTCTTCTCATGCTTTCAAAAACTTTGAACTCCAGAGTTTCTTTACCTAACCTGAGCAGTAAGGTTCCGGCTTCAACATCGATAAGGGCTCTAGCAGTGGCGAGGAATGGATGACTGAAGATAATAGGGTATTTGGTGTCTTCTTTTATGTCCATGATGACAAAATCACATGGGACATATGCGTCCTTGCCTACCTTGACTGGGATATCTTCGAGAATTCCTAACGGCTTTTTTACCGAATTATCCGCAAGTTGAATTGTCATAGTAGTTGGAAGCAATTATTCAAACCCTAGTCTCTTGCATAGACTGAGCGGCATAATAGAAATACTTGCGCCAAGATCTGCCAATCCTTTCTTGCATGATGAGTCGCCAATGTGACATGAGATTCCGAAGGATCCTGGATCTTTTTGTTTCTTAGGCATCTTGCTTAGTATGATATCTGATGTGGTAGCAGCCAATTTTACAGTTTCATATTCTTCAGTGATGTACTTCTTGGTGAGAAGCGACTTTAGATACTTGGTCCAGGCTGGTATCTCATTAAGAGCATCTAGGAATGGTATATCAACATGGAGCTTTTTCATAGCCTCTTTGAATTTGATGAATCTAGTATCAAGCTTGGTTTCCCTCAGACGGGATGGGAAAGGAACACGAGGCTTATATACAGGAATATCCGGTTCAGGTGTCTCTACTTCTTCATCGATAGATTCCTCAGAACTTCCCTTATCAGTATTTCTTTCCTTCGGTTGCGATTCTGGTGTTGTCGAGTTTTGGTCCGTCAAAGGTTCATTCTCCTCAGGGATATCCATAGTTGTTTTTGTTGGGGGATCCAAATAACTGTTCCCTGATCTTGTGGCGATAACTTTCAGCTGCTCCAGATGTTTCAGATTGTTCTCAGGTTGTCCGGCGAAGACTCCAGCTTGTGGCTTAATACTAGCAGCAAGTTGAGCTAGTTGAGTTTCGATAGCCTTCTGTTGGGCTTGTTGATTGGCTATCATCGTTTGTTGTGTTTGCAATAACTTTTCAATGGTAGATAGCTTGTCATCAGAAGGGATGGATCCTGTTTGACCCTGTTGTTGGTTCAAGCTTTGATACTGAGAGTTATTCTGATAATTATTATAGTTTCTGTTCTGAAAGTTTCCCTTGAAGTTTCCTTGATTCCCAAAGTTCTGTTGCTGGTTAAACTGATACCCAGATGGGCCTCTTGGTTGATTATTCGGAACAAATTGATGCGAGTTCATAGCTCCTGAAGGATTTCCGTACTGGAAGCCTGGGTGATTCCTATTTTGATCTGGATTGTAATAATTCTGCCCAGGGTTGGTGTTAATAGCATTAAGATTTTCCATCTGGCAATTATCTCCTTGCCCACAGGCATTGCTTAAAACTACATCATAGAGAATATTGCATGATAGTGTGGAATGGTCAGTGCCTTTGCACGCTTCACAAAACAAAGAAGTGGACTTGACTTGTTCTAGTTGCCTAGTTGGAGAATGTCCTCTTCCAATCGCAGCAAGGGATGATTCTATGTGATCTTGCTTTGCAACCAAGACTTTCAAAGTTTCAGCTATAGATTTGTATTCTGGGATAGCATCAGCCATAGCTACCTTTAAGACTCCTTTACCAACAGATCTGCCCCAGTTGGCTTGATTTTCTGCTCCCAGGGTGACTACTCTCCATGCGCTGTCGTAACTTTGCCGCATGAAGTTCCCTCCAGACAAAGAGTCAAGGAACATCTTAACATCATCTTCCACACCCCTGTAGAATATCTCTATCAGCTGGTTCTTAGGAATTCCATGGTGTGGGCATTTGCGTAGGAGCTCCTTGTATCTATCCCAAGCTTCGGAAAGAGTTTCTCCTGGGACTTGAGTGAAATTTGTGATTCGTCCCCTGATCTCATATGTAAGAGATGGGGGGTAGAACTTTTCCAGAAAGGCGTTTTGAAGCTGCTCCCAGGTGGTGATGGGTACATCACTCTGAAGTGAGTTGTACCAACTAATGGCTCTATCAGCCAGAGAGTACTTGAAGAGACGAAGTCGAATAGCGTCATCAGAGACTCCATTTTGCTTCGTCATAACACACAGGTCAATGAATCTGAGAAGATGACCTTGGCTGTCTTCAGCTTGTTTACCGTAGAATGGGTTGTTTTGAAGCAAGGTTATCCAATGTGCTCTAATCTCAAAGTTGGCATCTTCGATGGGAGGAGGCTGCACCGGATGATAGACATTCGCGGCCTTTGGGATAGAGAACTCTCTAAGATCCTTCTGAAGTTCCGCTGCCTGCGCTGCTGCCTGTGCTGCTAAGATCTCCTGTTGAACCGCAGCTCTAGCTTCTTGCATGAACCTTTCTCTCTGTGCATTGATGGCTTGAGCCACCCTACGGGCTACTTCTTCTTCTTGCGCCATTCTGGCTTGATTCTCTCGGATCTGACGATGGAAGGTTCTATCGATTTCGGGATCAAAGCTCGCAGTCAGTCTGAGACTATCCGAACGGTGCATGCACTAATCGTCAAAGAGCACCTAAAATTTGAAAAGGTTTGAAAGTGAGATCCTTGGTGTAGATTAAAGATCAAGTAGATGAGCGATAGTTTCAAAAAGAAAACAAAATCCTAGATTAGTCTTAAAAGCACTAGATTTGACTGACTGATTCCGTTGTCCCCGGCAACGGCGCCAGAATTTGATGTGGCTTTTTGAATGCACTAACAAATTCACTCGGGGTTTATATCCCCGAGCTTTTACCAAAACCAAGTGCAACAATACCACCCGCAAGCGGACGGATCTTATCGCAGTATAGTTGAGGATCGAACCCAAAGGACAACGTTTTTAAGAATCTTTGTCAGTTAGATCTAGCCCAAGTAAAACTAATATTTAGAACAATTGGTTGATTTTGGTTTGATTAAACTAATTGCAAGAAAGTAAATGCAGAATAAAAGATGGGTTTAGATCAATGATATGGAATCGCTGGGATGGTACCGGGTTTGACCACCGCTACACACACAAACATACTCTTTTGCAAACAATCCAGGCATGATATAACACTCCAAATAGAGCTGCTGCAGAACCCCCCATATGGGCGTTAGGTCCGCGTAAGCATCACCATAGGCAGCCGATTTCTCATCGCCATCCGGATCACATGTCTTACGGCTCTGAAGATACAGAAATCCACGGAGGTTGTGAACCCCCCATACGGGCGTTAGGCGCACAGAAGCGTCACCGAAGGCTAGATGGCTCGTCCCCTCGCGGATCATACACTTACGACCTCGATGAAATCCCATCCTATTTCTAGTTTGGAAGTCGGCTGCGTTAACCGATAAACAAGCAGGAAGGTGACATGCAAGCAAACATCGACGTTTAGCAAGATGATGCAAAATCCAACTAAGGTTGTGAACCCCCTATACAGGCGTTAGGCACACAGAAGCGTCACCGAAGGCTAGATGGCTCGTCCCCTCGCGGATCATACACTTACGACCTCAAGGAACCCATCAGAAGTTATCGTCAAGGGTCAAACATGCTAAACGACGTTCCTACCCATGCCTTGAAGTTATCACAACATAGGAACCCATGCATTGAAGTTATCGCAACATAAGGAGCACAAAGATGAAAACACGCACATAACCAACCTACAAGCTTAACGATAAACGACAAAATGAAGAGTTATATACATTGCCTTGGGAAGTTTAACAAAAGAACATGGTTTGCATGGGCAGCGGGGCTAGTCCCCGCACCCCAGCGAAAGAGGACTACTCGCTCATGATACGAGATACAAGAAGGATAAGAGAGAAAGATAGATCTGCCATGAGCTCGGTGCAGAGGGTGGACGCAGCTCGGTGAAGAAGATGCGCTCCTTGCGCCGTCTTCTTCCTCTTCTTGGCCTCCTTGGACGCAACACCAGCGATAGATGGAGTGGAACTTGATCGGTGTGGTGCTCTGGCAGCCTTTCGGCGTCCGGAAACGATGCCTCGAAATGGGGACCCTGGGGGTCTATTTATAGTTTCAGATCTGATCCCAAACGGTTTGGATAAGTTGCTGGAAATATCTTCTCCAAACGGTTTGGAGACCGTTTGGGCGCCAAACGGTCTTGAGACCGCTTGGGCACCAAACGGTCTTGAGACCGTTTGGGCATCAAACGGTTTGGAGGTCGTTTGAGCGCCAAACGGTATTGCTTTGATCGGTCCTGGCTTTGGCGTGGTCGCGCGGCTTTAGTTCTTCAATCGATCCTTGCGCTTGCATCGAACGGTCTTGGGACCGCACGGGACCAAACGGCCTTGGGACCGCATGGGACCAAACGGTCTTGAGACCGCATGGGACCAAACGGTCTTGAGACCGCATGGGACCAAACGGTCTTGAGACCGCATGGGACCAAACGGTCTTGGGACCGCATGGGACCAAACGGTCTTGAGACCGCATGGGACCAAACGGTCTTGGGACCGCATGGGACCAAACGGTCTTGGGACCGCATGGGACCAAACGGTCTTGGGACCGCATGGGACCAAACGGTCTTGGGACCGCATGGGACCAAACGGTCTTGAGACCGCATGGGACCAAACGGTCTTGGGACCGCATGGGACTTCTTGGGCAACTGGTTTCGTCTTGTTCTTTGTGTATTCTAGCAAACGGTCTTGAGACCGCATGGATCCAAACGGTCTTGAGACCGTTTGCATGGAGTTTCCTGCTACACCTACATAAGATGAAAGATATTTAGTTAAAACCTTGATTATTGAATCACTGAGTAGTTTTGTGCATTATGATTCATATTAGGGTGAAAAGATGTGGAATAGATATTAAATTGTTCCAAAAAGGTAATTGAAAATCATGATGAGTATGCACTCATCATCTCATAAGCTGTCCATCATGATCCCTTGTCTAGGGTTTCATCCAAATGTCAACACCACTGACGCATTCTGGGTGCAAGCTATATCCTACTTGCAACAACCGTAATGGTTTTTATAGGTTCTTCTCTAACATCCCCCATGAAGGTGCTATCCTTCGCTCAAACATGCCCAACCCTTTCCAGGGTTGGGGTTGCCAAAGGTACTCAATTGTCAACTTCTCATGGCTCATATGGAATCCAAGGCATGTCTATCCCAATACCTGATCTACCATGACATCTAACTCATCATGACATCTCTCTCTCTAACCTTCACCTTAGAGTTAGGGTTAACATCATCCTCAAAGGATGTGCTAGGTCTCTACTTTTAATGGAGGTCTCTACCTCCAAGACTAACTCCCTCTACTCGTCCTCCTTCCAAGGAGGTCTATCCTTGGGTCTCTCCTGAGGCAATGACAACTCGTGTCATACGACCTAAGCATGTATCTATTCCTTTACGCTTACTCTATTAAGCTTAAGTCCATGACATCTTACTTACATTCTTTTTATTAATTTTGTGGAGGATTCCTTAATCCTTATTAACCTTTCCCATACCTCAAGAGGGTGAGGAGAAGAGAGGAAACCCTAATCCTTAAGGTCCTTAACATAATTTGAGTTGAGAAGGGATGAACAAGATTAGAGAGTCCTAAAGGTATCTTATTTCGATTCATACCCTAAGACTTTGGCCAGGCAGTCAAACAGATTTGGGAGTCCTCCTATTCCGACTAGCGGTGCAGAGGAAAATATTGCCAACCCCCGATCGTGATCCTTTTCTAGACACCTCTGTCTTTTGGATAATCCTCTAATAACTCCCTTGGTTCTACAGAATTTGTAAAATTTAATAATTATTAAAGATTAATTGAGGAACCTATGCTCTGATACCAATTGTAACGACCCTGTCTCCCGATAACCCCCACTTAAGGGAGACCAAGAGATCAGAGCCGTTATCTAATAACCCGGGTCAAAGGTTCGAAAAATAATCCATAATAATTATGAAATTCTACTACTAAACTAAAAAGTGGTATAAAATAAAAACTTTACTTACCTTTTAAAAGCTGGGATTTCTAAACTTCTATCCATGAAGATACAAATCTAACTAATCCTCCTGTGTACGTTATTTCTCATTTAGTTCCACATATGCCACTTTACTATTTGTTCTTTTCATTGTACCTAAAACGCCGACAAAACGTCGGTTAGCAAGAAGCTGGTATGTGGGGGAAACAATAATTGTGCAACTATATTAACAATGTAGTCAACCAAATATCATTTAACATCCAAGATTATGTTTTAAGCAATACTACTCAATCCTTGCCTATCCCCTATCTCTATACCGTCCCTACAGTGGATATGGATACTACCTCTCTCATATGGTAGATCCTTACCACCATGGTCCTACCACACATGTAGCCAATTCCTAGGGTTATGGAGTTGCATGGCCCTACCCAAAGGTAGCCCAATCCCTGACTCATGATGACTTGATGGACCTACCCCATTGGTAGCCATTTACTAAGTCATTTAATGACCTGATGGACCTACCCCATTGGTAGCCATTTACTAGGTCAATCTATAAAGCTACAAAGGGGACTAGGATCTGAGCTAGTAGGCACTTATCTTAGGTGATAGTCATATCCACATTATGATTTGCAAGAATTAATTGCAACCAACAATTTATTTCTAGTCACCGATAAAACATCGAAAATCCTCGAGAAACTAATTCAGGATATTCATAGGTGTAACCACATACCTGTCAAGTTGATGTGAGACAGAAATAATCCAATCAACCAATAGGCAAGCAAGCATTCAATAAGATCCTAAAACAATTATACAATTTCCATTTATTACTCATGTCATTAAGATCTATTAAATCTAGCTCGCTTCCTAGGGTTTCTAGTTCACTTGTATGGTTTCCATTGCAATTAGGGTTTCCCTTCATCTTTTACTATTTTAAACCCTATTTTAACACAATTGATCACGAACCCTAATTATTTCCACAACTAATCCTCAATTTTAGATTAAAGGCATAATTAACCATTAATTAAGTTCATTAAGCCTCTTTTACATTAAAGCTACTATTTTTATCCCTTTAATCCATGACAAGATCATTATACACATTTATCATCAATTCATAGTTATTTATGGTCCAAATCACATATGAACTCGATTTGCCATTAATTCCATCTTTTATTCATGAGAAAACCCTAATTACTACCTTTAGGGTATTTATCCACAAATTAGGAACTTTAATACTCGAAATAGCTTATCACCATGAAAACTCAGTTCTATACATGAAATCAAATAATTAAAGCCATTAATAGTCCTAATTACGAACATTAGGGTTTCAAGGCCCATTAAAGCATATCTATGCGCATAAACTCTAAATTAAATGAACTACATGCAAAGTTCTTCATTTTTGTTCCTAATGTCCCTTTTTATCATTAATAAGTTAATATTAACTTTAACCATTAATTAAACCCTACTAATCACATTAATTATATCAAAATAGGGTTTCTTAACCATTAATACATTAAAGTTAACAACTTCCATTACTTTTCGAATTGAAAGAAGAATCTGTCTCTAGTTATATTTTTAATCGATTCCCCTCATTTTTTTGAGCAAAATTCATGTATAAACTTTTTTCATCCGAGCTACTATTAAAGAGTTATGATTTTCGGAAGAAATACCTTACTTGGGCCTATAGGGAGGCACAACGTAGCCTCTTTCCGATGCAATCGTTGCTTTGTGAAAATATAACAGATTTACGATTATACCCCCACATAAGTGACCCTCCCTTCAGCACATGGAGGGGCATAAGCGTCATTTGTGTCTATTCATCTTCTACCTTGAGAAGCATCGCGCCGTCCTCCGATCAGGTTGCTGTTGCGGGACTTCAGGGGTCCGCCCCCCTGCCTGGGGGCTCGCAGGTTGCTGTCGACCATACCCCTAGCTCCGCCTCCCTCCTCTGTGCTTGGGGCGCCACTTAGCTCACAACCAGTGTGGCTGGTTCAATCTTGGGGAGAGCTGCAACCCATGGCCGTGTTGTAGTCGTGCAGCTGCTGCTGCAGGTGTTCGTGCATGGGTTGGAGGCCGGAAAGGATGGCCGACCTTTCGCGGTTGGTCATGGATGTTTCTAGCCTCAAGCAAGACCATGAACACCCCACATCGCTCCAAGGATAAGACCTTACCTTCAAGGTTAGGGTTTTTATGAAGAAGAAGATGGAGAGGAGAGAGAGACACAAGAGAACTGCTTGGGCTCATGCAAAGGGTCTACCCTTTTATAGAGGAGGGTATTCATGCCCCCAACATGCTTGCCCACGAAGGAAAAATGTTCTCTCCTACTAGGAATCAGATTCGTTCATGAAAAAGAAAGCTTCTCTCTCTCTCTCTCATAATTCTTTAATATTACTTCTTATATGAATATTAGGAATTCGAAATTCCTCTTTCATTTTCTTTATACTTGCCCTTTTTAATTCATTGGCCACGGATTTCTATTTTCCTTTAGTAGGAAATGCTTTCTTTTTAACAATGTCACCAAAATTCATTAATAATGTATTACATTATTCTCTTATTTTCTTTTATAGGTATTTTCTCTTTCATATTTATTTATTAGGACTCCTTGGATCCCAAGAAACTCTAATAATTCGAAATTCCTTTTTAAGGAATACTCATTATCCTTAAATGCATCAATATGCATTATTTTACCTTATCTTGTTTATTTCACATTGAAATATCTCTTTTTCAGGTTTTCTCTTTATTTCTCTTTTATTTTCCTCATTGATATTCCTTTCAACATTAGGAATCCTTGGGATATAAAATTCCACCAAGGATTACTCAATCATACCTCTTTTCACTTATTTTCCACCTTTCATCAATATTTTCAATTTCCTTCTTAATAAAGAAATACTTAATTGATCTTTTATTTTCTTATTTCACTCTTTATGCAACTTTAGACTCCATGGAACCCAAGGAACCCAAGAGGCACGAAATCCCTCTTTATATTTGCCTTCAAGAGGTTTCCACATTTTTCTTTTCTTAAATATTCAATTATTCATTCACTAATTGAATTTCCTTGTTATTGGGCCCAATAGCCAATAAAGCCCACAACACAATCATCAAGGCTATTGTAAACAAAATCCATTTATTCAAAACAAATTATATCATTATTTTTTCCAATATATTTAATGTGATAAATTACATTTCTCACCAAAGGAACTCAAAAATTGGGGTTGTAACAGTATCCCATTACAATCATCACATGACTTGCTGTCGCGGAACCGTTCTTACCCCAATCCCAATCTCACTGCCTAGATAGTAGAAAAAGGATTGAAGCGCCCATCCCTGAGTAGCCCATAGGATCAATCACACTGACATATACAATAAGAAATAAATAACTCAAAAATTGGATAATTAAATAACAAACTAACCCAATATGGAAATATATCTGATTTATCTTTGTCATCAGAGTGTATGAGTGCAGAATCAAACTTTATTCGATATTGCATTTGTATTGCCTAAAATCAAGAAAATCAAGAAAAATCATGAAATTGCACGGTACACTATCAAAATCAAGTAAAACACTTTATAAGAAAATAAGTATACTTGGCAGGACTTATATTCAAAAGAAAAAAACAAGCAATTTGCAAATCCAACATTTATTCAACAAGTTTATCAAGCAATTCAGCTTTTATTACAAGTTCCCATTATGCTGTAATTTGAGAAGCATGCTTATATATTTTGTGTGACTCTATTACCCCAACGCGATGGGGAAGGTCACTAGGATCCTTCTCACCATAGGAACATAGGAGGCCAATGTACAGGTCCCACCTCCAAATGAGGGGGTTGTTTCACTCAATATCAACATTATCAACATTATCAATATTATCATCATTATCAATATACGACAATCATAATGGGCATGCAATTTATATTTTCATGTTTTTTAAAATATAGTATAGAAAAACAAAATATTAATCATAGGGAACAGTAGCTCATCCAAGTAAATAGCCAAGCATACGGTCAAGAGATACATAAAAGTATCTTCAATACAATCAAGGAGGAGTTATATATTAGTGTACCTTTCACCGAGGATTTCAAGTATAATCAACAAATAATAGGTAGAACCTTCGATTCAGATCCTAAATCATCAAGATAGGATCAAGGGTTAAGATCATGATGTTCTGAATGTCATGTTTCAATATTCGAGATTAGGGTTCCACTTTCCTATTTTAACCTTAGGGTTAGGGCGTCCACTTATAATCGACAAAAATATTTCAATATGTCCAACATATATCCAGTTTCAAGAACATTTCAAGTGTAGATGACATACTTGGGTTTTCTAGGATAAAAAGTGTTACCCCTAATATTATGATCATTGTCCAAGTCATAATCATATTTTTGGATCATCATCATGATACTTAGCATAATCAAAATTCAATATTAGATTCATGGGTCCAATGTATTTCAAGGATTTGCAAGATTAACATCAATTCAAGATAACTCATTATTCATAGAGATTATATTCAAGATTATATCAAGTAAAAATATCTAGATCACTATTTATTCAAGTCTATAATTTTGTGTCTCAAGATTATCATTTAGAATCAATTTACCAGGGGTTTCAAAGGTTAATCACATGGTAGAGTCATTTAGATAAAAGTATAAGCAAGAGAACAAGATCTAGGTATAATACCTAAATATATCAGGTATTAGGCTTTCAAAGTATTTTTAATAGATTCCTTGGGTTTTTCTGATCAAAATGACATATTGGAAGTCCATATTTGGATAAAAGATGCATTTTTGACGTATTTTTCAAGAAATACCTTGATTGAGATAATCTAGATGCTTAGATTCTGATCGAATGGTCGCTTGGAGGCTCTTGGGGGATGCTTCCCTTGCTTGTCCTTCTATACCGGCGGGCCCATACATGAGGGGATAGAGAGGGTCGCACCCAACCTCAGCCCATGAGCAAGCAAAAAGGAGGCTTGGGCTAGCGGTAGGATCGGTGGACCACTGTGTCCCCGAGCCACATCAACGACCCTTGGTCCCCCCCCCCCATCGCTTGGGTAGGGTGGCGAGACAGAGCCCGAGTGGAAGTTCTCCTCCTACATTGCTCACCGGAGATCAGGCCTTTTGGGAGGAGGAGGCCCTGATAGTGGCTGAGAGGGTGCCAGTAGAAGTCGCCGGGGTCCCGCGAAGGGGCTATGATCAGAAAGGGTGGAGAGAGTGTGATATCCCCGAACGCCCAACTGGGCTGGTGTGGTGGTGCCGTTGGGGGAGCAGAGAGAAGTAGTAGGGGTTTGGGGGTGTTTGAGACCAAGAAACGACATGAAAAGTGGTGTGTTGACTTGGTGGAGAGGCGGCAGATCTAGGGGGTTTATTTTATAGTGTTAGGATTAGGTTTAGGGCTAGATCGAGATCTTCCTTGCATCCATAGTCGCCGAAGTGAGAGTTGGAGGGAAAAGAAGGCTTGTTGGAGGCACATGGTGCACAAAAGCTAGTCAAATTAGGTATCTTTGAGTTCAAAATTGTGAGGGCTAGATTTTGGCTCGCTTAGATTTTCAAAAAGTGGTCAAGAGCGCGAGGTTGCGAGTTTTGTCCATAAAGACACCTCACCACTAATTTTGGGAGGTAGGAGATAACTCCATGGCCACTAGATTAGGTAGGAATCCACCAAACATAGATCCAAGGGCTCAGATCACCCCCGGATCCTTACCTTGGATTACTAACAGGGAAAAAAGGTCAAATAAAAGACGAAAATAATGGTTTTCAACACACTAATTTCAAAAATTTGTAGACATCTGTATGAATGTCCAAATGAGTTGGAATTTGAAACATAGCTTCAAAAAAATGTGGAGAATATTTAAAAAAAGTTTGAGAACCATATTATGAAGTTTAATGGATCAATTTGACTATTTGAACAAAGTGATGATTGAATCTAATTTGAGGTGTTATAATGTGCATAAAAACTACATTGATCACCATATTTTGTATTTGAGTCTCAACTTTGATTATGTCGACAAGAAAAACGAATTGGGACCATAAGTGAGTATAATGAGGGCAAAAATAGTAATTACATCATTATAATGCGAAAATCCACTTTGCCACACTTACTCTATGAGCATACATACCAACATACTCCCACTTGCACTTAGAGCCAGTCACCTAGGAACCTCAGTCCTTGTGACCTAGCATGACCATCATGCTTCTGTTGAGAAAGGGCCTTAGTCAGTGGATCAACTATGTTGTCTTCAGTTGGTACTTTGCAAATCTTCACATCTCCTCACTGTACGATCTCTCGTATGAGATGGAAGCGCCGCAGTATGTGCTTGGACCGCTAATGTGATTTGGGCTCCTTAGCTTGAGCAATAGCTCCATTATTGTCACAATAAAGCTCAATTGCATCACAGCTACTGGGAACTACACCAAGTTCAATGATGAACTTCCTGATCCACACAACTTCCTTTGCTACATGTGAAGCAGCAATATACTTGGCCTCTATAGTAGAATCGACAATTGTTTCTTTCTTGGAACTCTTCCAGCTCACAGCTCTCTTGTTTAGGAAAAATAAAAATCCTGATTGTGATCTATAATCATCTTTGTCGATTTGGAAGCTTGCATCGGTGTAACCCTTTACTACTAGTTCTTCCTCACTGACGTATACAAGAAACTGATCCTTAGTCCTTCACAAGTACTTGAGGATCTTCTTTACGACTATCCAGTGAGCATCCCCGGGATCTGACTGGTACCTACTCGTCATGCTGAGAGCATACAAGACATCTGGGTGTGTGCACAACATAGCGTACATGATGGATCCGATGGCTGATGCATATGGGATCCCATTCATATGCTCCCTCTCTTCATAAGATTGGGGACATTGAGCTCTAGAGACGGTGACTCCATGTAGCATGGGGATGTTGCCTCTCTTTGAGTTCTCCATGTTGAACCGCTTCAACACTTTGTCAATGTACATGCTTTGACTTAGTCCAAGAAGCCTTTTAGATCTATCTCTATAGATCTTAATTCCTAGAATATAGGATGCTTCTCCCAAGTCCTTCATTGAGAAAGTTTTTCCAAGCCATGTCTTTACCTTTTCTAAGGCTGAGACATCATTCCCCATCAATAGTATATCATCCACATAAAATATGAGGAATGTGGTCATGCTCCCACTAACCTTCTTGTACACACAAGGTTCATCTTCATTTTGAATGAAGCCAAACACTTTGACTTCCTCATCAAATCGAAGATTCCAACTCCGAGATGATTGCTTCAATTCATAGATTGACCTTTGTAGCTTACAAACTTTATTGGCATTCTTTGCATCCACAAAACCTTCAGGTTATGTCATGTACACATCCTCATTTATATTACCATTAAGGAATGAGGTTTTAACATCCATTTGCCAAATCTCATAGTCATAGTAAGCCGCAATAGTAGCATAATCTTGATGGACTTAATCATAGCAACTGGAGAAAAGGTTTTATCATAGTCAACACCTTGAACTTGTTAGAAACCCTTTGCAACCAACCTGCCTTTATAAGTTTCCACATTGCCATCCATGTCAGTCTTCTTCTTGAAGATCCACTTGTACCCTATGGGTTTTTCCCCTTCGGATGGTTCCACCAAAGTCCATACTTTGTTGGAGTACATGGATTCCATCTCGGATTTCATGGCCTCAAGCCATTTCTCAGAATCTGGTCCCTCCATAGCCTCTAGATAGGTAGTTGGATCATCATATATGATCAACTCACTGGCTTCCTGAGTCACAAGGTATCCAAACCTTTCAGGTTCAAGGCATGTCCTACTAGATCTACGAGGTCCTTGTATTACTTGAGGATACTGAGATTCCACAACACCTTGTGAATCTCTATGTTCCTCTTGTACATCTACTGGTTTAATGTTTTCTTGTTGGGCTTAAACCACTTCCAGCTCTATTTTCCTACCATTGTTTCCTCTAGAAATAAATTCCTTTTCTAGGAACACAACTGTCCTAGCAACAAACACTTTTTTGTCAGTAGGGTGGTATAAATAATATCCCCTCGTTTCCTTGGGGTATCCAACAAAATAACATTTACCAGACTTGGGTCCAAGCTTATCAGGAAACATTTTCCTGACGTAAGCCTTACAACCCCAAATCTTAATAAAAGACAAATTGGGACGCTTCTGGTGCCATATCTCATATGATGTCTTTTGAACCAATTTAGATGGTAATCGGTTAAGTATAAATGCGGCAGTTTCAAGAGCATGACCCCAGAAGGAAATCAGAAGATAAAAAAAACTCATCATTGATCTCACCATATCTAGTAAAGTGTGATTCCTCCTTTCAGACACACCATTATGCTGCAGTGTTCCAGGCGGAGTCCATTGTGATACAATACCACATGCTCGCAGAAGGTCCTCAAACTCCTGGCTTAAGTATTCTCCACCTCGATCAGATCAAAGTTCTTTAATACTTTTACCAAGTTGGTTATGTACTTCATTCATGAAATCGTTGAACCTTTCAAGGGTTTCTGACTTATTTTTCATCAGGTACACATAGCCATACCTACTGAAGTCATCAGTAAAGGTAATGAAGTACTGACACCCATTTCTGGCATTAGTTCTAAGAGGACCACATACATCAGTATGTATGAGTCCTAATAGATCACTAGCTCTCTCACCTTTACCTGAAAAGGGAGTCTTGGTCATCTTGCCCAACAAATAAGATTCACATGTCTCTATTGATTCATAATTAAAAGAGTCTAGATAACCATCTTTATGGAGTCTAGAGATGCACTTCTCATTTATGTGCCCTAGACGACAATGCCAAAGATATGTTTTGTTTGAGTTGTTGAGTTTCTGCCTTTTGGTGTTTACATTGTATATGCTTGTCTCTAGATCTATCAAGTATAGACCATAAGACATTGGGGCACTGTGATAAAAGATCCCGTCTTTTGAATGGAACACTTTCCATTCTTTATAAGAAATTCAAAACCATCTTTGTCCAAACAAGAGACAGAAATGATATTCCTATTTATGGTAGGTACATAGTAGCAATTATTCAACTCTATTATTATCCCACTAGGTAGAGTTAACTCATAGGTTCCTACGGCACTAGCGGCAACACTTGCCCCATTGGCAACACGTAGTTCAACCTCGCCTTTCCCCAAAGGCCTACTTCTCTTAAGATCCTTCACATTTAAACAAATGTGAGATCCACATTCGATATCAAGTACCCATGACAAGGAAGTAGTAAAGTTAATCTCTATCATGTATACACCAGAAGTAGAGATCTCTATCTCTTGCTTCTTCTTCCATCGTTCCTTCCATCCTCTTCATGTTTTGAGCGCATAAGATTCTGACATTGGTTTGGCAAGAGAACCCTTCTCTCCCTCACCTTTATCCTTAGACTTTGTTCCATTGATCTCCATCAATGAACTATCCTTCTTCTTAGGCACACATAGAGTGAATTCAAAGGCTACCGGTATATCTGGATTGTGCAGAACACTTCTCACAACCCTCAACCAGTTATGGAATTTATTCTCAATTAATTTTCCCATTTTAAAAGATGATTCTTTTACCATTCTATAAGAGAAAATGGCATTTTTCAAAACTCCTTTTGATTTGATTTGATTAAAATTTGGCAGTAGTTAATTAGGCCTTTAATTAATTATTGCTCCCACTAGTTTGGTTCAAATTGACAACCCTCACCATCAATTCGGAAGATTGCAATGTACAATCTTCTAGTGCGTCAAGATCCTGAAATCCTCTAAGTCATGGACCGGATAGGGATGTCACCCACAACTTAGATCTTCCAGGTAGGCAACTTTTGCCAATTGCATCATATGCAACTCTTGAAAGATGTCATGCGCAACTCCTTGCCATGATCACCTCCATGCCTCAAGGTGCTAGATCCTATCTAGGTCACCTTGTTAAGTCCGACCCAAAGCCAACATGATGAATATGCACCTTGATAGGGCAGACCCACATATCCATCCTTCACACTTCTACAAGATAGACGGTGTACCATGCTAGGTCATGCCCACACTTGGCCGATCAAGCTTTTCACATGTGTCACATTTGGAAGGCATATAAAACTTTAATATTTAATGAGGGATTTGGTTTTTATAGGTACATATACATATCCAATCACCACAATATAGTAAGTATCATATACATGCTATATCCCACAGAAAACATGTGAAATCATAAAAGAAATGATTATGGCCATCCTAATGTGATTCCTCGAGCCAAGAG
This sequence comes from Alisma plantago-aquatica, assembly GCA_963693085.1. Lineage (NCBI taxonomy): Eukaryota > Viridiplantae > Streptophyta > Magnoliopsida > Alismatales > Alismataceae > Alisma > Alisma plantago-aquatica. The sequence goes on from OY856409.1 coordinate 752,600,388, forward strand.
GAATCACAGTCATCTAGGTCCACATCACAGGCATCCTGTACAAGATGAACTATATGCTTTGCCTTTCTGGGTTTGATCAACTCATCTCCATGATTGATCTGCTCGCCTTCAGGCCGGTCGGTTGGGTGCCACCAATCGATCGACTGGTGCCTCCAACCGATCAGTTTACTAGTCATCGTGCATCACCTCAGGCCGCAACCTGCTCATCTCGCTCCTTGAACCAGTCTTAAAAAAGTCCACCGTTCTTTGACATAACAGGAAATAAAAATATATCCTATTTTACATTTGAAAAAGAAAACCCCAAGTTATATTCAGGGGGAACCAAGGTAGGAAAGAAATCTCAAGTTATCTCGAGTTACATCAGGAATAGGAGATTAGGAATCGGTGCGCAGACTGAGATGCAAGCAACCACATACAACCAAGCACACATACATAGGGTTTATTGGCCATGAACATGCTATACATCCACCACAAAACTCATTTAAGGGTGATGCATATCGACTGCATTCATATTACATATCATATATGTATAATGGGATTTGTGGATTTAGGATTGGACATGCATAAAGCCAATTTTATTCACATCGTATGCAATAAATAAAGGTGACAAACCAAAATTGATCATATCGATAATCCTAAAGCATAGAGCAGTTGGCATGGCTCTGATAGCACTGTTGGCTTTTAGGGGAAATAGGGAAGGCAGCAAAAACAAAACTTTTCTTCTCCCAAACCCAGAATAAAGGAATCACGTCAACGTCTATATAATAGGAAGGATGGTTTGTAGAGGCTTACATTGTCCCGAGGCTTGCTCGGCGACGTTACCTCACGGCTTGCATGGTCTTCACCTCCGGTCTTGGACGGTGTATGAGAAGCTCGTGGTCTCACCGGGACTGTCGGGATTGACAACTGTCCTCTGAGCGACAGAAGTCTCCTGCCTCTATAGTCGTCTACATGGACTGCCTGGAACTCCGATCTCCTTGTCCCACAAGGAATCAGAAGGATTCACACCCTCCTGTCGGCGTACTAGTCACCGACACACTCTCCTACAACAAGTTTCCTTTCTACAATTTATTTCCCTCATTGTGCCTCCCTTATTGGGTAGCACTTGCTCGGCTGTCTCGATTGCCAAAACTAGAGAGAACAACAACTTTGCAGAGCAACTGGTGTTCAGAGTGGTACTGCGAGAAGCCCCCAATACCCCTATATATAGGAGGGTCATGGGACAGGGTTCTCTACCCCTGGGCAATGTGGGACTAAAAAGGAGTAGAAGGGTTTGAGATTTTCCACTTAACAGCCAACTGCGCCAGCTGAACCGATCATTTCAACCCTAAAACAGTCGTTTGGTGACCTCAACTGATTAGTTCACACCTGAACCGATTGTTTGGAACACCTAAGCTGATCGGATCACTTCTGAGCCGATCGGTTTGTGGACCTGGTCCAACTCAAATTGACTTTCATATTTGTTTCCGATTAATCAAATATTAATCCTTATCCAAATCGAATTTGTACAAGTGAAACAAATTGTATTTGCAAAATTGACTTTCCAAACGATCTCCATTGGTCACATGAATCGATTGGTTCAACAATTGAGATGATCATCTCATTGCTACATGAGCCGATCATCTCACTAGTTGAGCCGATCGATTCACCAACCTGAGTCGATCGGTTCATCACATGAGCTGATCGGTTGAAAGTGCAGACTGTGCAAAATTAGTCAATTGCAGTTTCAATCAATCTGATACTCTAATCAATTGGTCCAACACCTTGAACACTATGATTTTGAGCTATCAATCAACTGAGTGTTTAATTGAACTACTAAACTCCTTTAATAATCAATTTAAACATCATTAGTGGATAAACTCCTCTTCCAAGTTAAATCCTATGTGTGTGACCCTGTAGGTCCATTTCACGTTGGCAGTGAAAGTCCATAACATTTATGACTTCACAAGAAAAGAGCGGTGCCTAGTCACACATCAGTGCTACCCAAGTGAAATAGAAAGTTGGAGAACAACTTTCAATCCTACAATCTATGAATGGTGTTATAGTGAATGTATAATTCCTTTATCACTAATGTCCTAAATGAACTCAAGGCATGGTACAATCATCCTTTCATCGTTCATCCATTTCCTTGATCTCAGAGCAGACTGGGTGAGATGTGTGTGACATCAATATCACATATTGATTCACACATGCATGTGCATGCCTTTTTCAATCCTACTCATCAAGTGGCCATGGGCATTAAACTCCCTTAGGAGGGACAAATCCCATATCTATCACTCACCCCTCAAAAGCCCCATGTGTCAAAGTCACCTAATCATTACCTTTATAACAACCCATGTTTCAAGACTGCGTTTGATGATGTCAAAGTGTCCCCAACGACATGTGTTGAGTGTAGTGATTTCAGGTCGAAGAATCACATTCACCACCACCACTGTGAGAACTGACTGTGACTACCAAATCATGGTTCCATGTGTCACTCTCACGGTGGGTCTTTCTGGTACACTTGTTCTCTAATAAGTGCCTATGTGCTTGGTTTGATATCACTATATCATGACTAATGAGATTCTATCATCAACCAATACACAATCTAGTCTTTAGTGTTATTGTTTTCTATGGTTATTTTCACAATAACAACTGACTAGGGACTAAACAAGAATGTATACTCTTAACATCCGTATTATCTCATCGTTTAGATCCTGAACCAAAAGCATACGTCATTGAGTAAAACAATTCTTTAGACATCTATCATGTTACACTATCATCTTAGAAATAGTCAAAACATATAGATCAGAAATTGCCTTTATTATTATTCAAATCATTTACAAAGTATCCCATTACAATCATCACATGACTTGCTCTATGGGCATACATACCAATAGTTGTTCCTTTTTTTGTGGAGGAGTGTTGATGAAGGTTGACCACATGTTCCTAGAATGTGGGAAGGTAATGCACCAAGGGTTGGATGCTAAGTGTGTGTTGGACACCTTGCTCGGCTAGTATGGGAAACCCTAATTGGCCGTAAAAGAAACCCTACTCCTAACATGGGGCTATGATATAGTTGTTTTTCTTATACAAGGTGGTAGTATGCAATGGTTATGCATTGTTTCTCTCACTCCTACTTTTACAATCCTAACGATGTAGGTGAATAAATGACATAGCGATTTGAATGCTATGGTGTGTGTGACCTGACACAGGGTAATTATTGTGAGACCTTATTAGGCATAATGAGATGATGGTGATATGCATGAATTATGTAGTTTGGGCCTCATGAACTGGCAAAGGATTAATATCTAGCATTGTATTGTATCCTCTAGTGATATGATGAGGGATTGACATCCCCTAGTAATGTTATAATATTGATGGCCTTGCATGGAAGTGGTATAAAGTGATGATGTGACAAGTTTATAAATCAAGCATTTTATATCTTCTGAAGTTGTAATATATCATTATCATTGTAGAGTTTGTTTAGGGTTTATACATTGTAACTTGATTGATTCTAAAAGACATTCAATTGGATTAATTAACCAATTGAAGCCCTTGCCATGTAGTTGCCCTGTGTCATAGATCCATCTTGAGCGTTAGTTCTTTCTGGGTAGTGAAATAGGTTCTCCCTTAGTGGATGCTCAGAGTCGTATACTATTGAGTATATGCATTTCACAAGATTGGATGCAGTCATACCCTAGTAGGAGAACAGTTAAGGTAGTATCTCAAGTGATGTGATTCAATATATGTAATGTGATTAATGTACTAGGACTGCAATCATACCCTAGTTGGAGAACGAGTGTGGTTGTATCTCAGTTTCACTAGTACCGTGACCTACATTCCAAGGCAGACTAGGCTACTTTGCGGTTGGACTTGATATGTCACTACGGAGGACTCAAACTAACTGAGGGTGTGGGAGATCAAAGGAGTCTGACTCCTCAATCTTGTATGGAACTGATTTCTCCTTAACAATAGTTAGTTGGAGCATGAGTGGTATACCTCATCTGTGACAACATGTTACACTTAACTAGATTACTCAAAACACAAAACATGATTACTCATTAATTAAACACAAAACCAAAAAAAGTGCAAATTCAAATTGATTTGAACCATTCCCAATTGCTCATGAACATTCATAAAGGCCAGAAACTTGTTTTATTTCACATAATGCTAAATATTCTTTACAACTACCATGTAGCCTCTACTACAACATAAACTTTACAGAGGAACACTATCCACCTACACAAGCATCAACCTGCTATCGAAAACTCAATTCAATTGAAATATCATATAAAAAATTTCAGCCAGACCTGAGAATACATGGACGACTCTAGGACATACTAAACAACTAAACAACCATCTCTAGGAGTCATCACCTCAGTTTCTCCTCACTACCACATATCTGCTACATATTGTTGTCGATCACCTAAAAATATGTGGCGACCCACATGTGAGACCCAGTCCCAGCGGGAGATGTAACTCACTCCAATAAATATTTATTACAACAAATTATTTAACAATAAGTATATACAATTGGCGTATTTAATTGACAATTCAATAGATTAAATAGTTTAAGAATATTGAACAAGTTAAGCAAATACACTTAGCAACAAGTATAATTATCAGAGTATATGTAGACCATCATCTTAGATTTTATAAGATTGCATCAAATAATAAAGGTCATCACTAGACTAACTATCATCTTATGCTTTGCTAATAGTATAACCAATCTAGTAAAATAAGTATCTATAAAATCATGCATATGTCTAGCAACATAAGTATAGATAACATTTTTAGCATGTATATCAAGTTGAACATATCTACATCATAAGTAGAACTAACATCAAAGCACAATTTTCTACATAAGCATAATTAGCAGTTTAAGCATCTCTAATAATAGAAACATGGCTAACAATATAAGCATAGTTAACAACATGCGATAACTATCACCGTTAGCATAATAAATTGTAGTATTATATCTATTAACTTATCATTACTACTATATGTGCACATCTACATCATGAGTATTTCTACAACATAAGCATATCTATTATCTCTTAATACACTAATCATCATTTCAATGTAAAGAGACCAAACAAGGGTTATCATTCAATATGAAGTGTTTTGTATAACCCTAAATAGACATGCTACACGGTGGTATTACATCTTTTATCACACCGTGAGGATTTGAGTCATATAATCCAAATCCAACTGACCATTGCTAAGTCAAAATTAGTGCCATAAATGATCTAGGAAGAGCCGGACTCCAAGATCTTCTCCCTACTTGATCAGTACGAGTCTGCACCATAGCGACATATCAGTCAAACTACAAAAAAACGACATATAGTCCCATAACTATCCTACCTTGGTACATGTTGTGGTGCTAGAGAATAGATCACACATGGTCAATCTATAAGAGACATCATGCAATTATACTACTGCCTTTCACACATCATAATATCTGTGGCACTACCATAGGCATCCTCCATAAAAGCCTGGTGTCATGATGAAAGCACCACACATACTCACAGTATACACTCCAAGTTTTCCTTAGGAATACTCATTTCACCATCCAGCAAGTTCTAACACTAGAATGGATTTATGGCACATGGAAACTACATGATTAAGGTTTCACTTGATTAATTATGCTAGTTGGGAGAAAAAGGCTGCATCGTACAAGTAGACATACAAACCTTAATTCAGTTCTAGCAACCATATAATTATAACAACTTCAAAACATATAAAACATGTGAGACACTTTCTCATCTCAACATCACAAAGAACTATTCACCTGCCAATAAAGATACTATACTTGTCATCACATCATCATCTCACACGTTACTATTCATTTCCATTCATGAGACTACACTTGTCACCACACTATCACAGGATATAAATTCTTATCACAACATCACAGGGTATCAAACCTTGTCATCAGAGAGGATTACACCTCATTCAAGTCTCAACCATACCAAAATGTCCTTAAGACCATAATATCATTTCCTGTAAGATCATCATTATCTTTCCATGACTTATAACAAGGCTCAAAAAACATCACCACACATGTGATGCATATGCTCAACATCATATGGCATTAAATAACTAAAAGATGTTTACAAGATAACATTGCAGGGTTATCTTAGTATTAAGAGCATTACTTTATTATATCAACATATAAGGAAGGTATATGATTGGCCACAATCACATTGATAGTGTACACATTTAGCATACAAAAACATAAGTCATAAATGTATGATGAATACTAGTTAACACATTAGAGTTTCAATCAATTATTAGGAAGGGTATTCCATAATTATATTAACCATTCAAGAAAGGATAATATGATTAACCACCATTCTCTACTTGCATGTAAGGTAAGTTTTATTAAAGTTATATGTCAACATTCATTCACAAATCCTCACTCACAGCATCCCCATATGATCTTGGGTGCATAATATAAAGCATCTTCATCACATTCCATATTATTCTCAAGTATGGATCCATGCATAACTCAAGGTGTAACCATCATATTTATAGCATACCATGGTTTCAACAATAATAAAAGAATACTCCATTATTCTATTAATCATTCATTGGTGGCTAATCATGTTTAATAACCATCACCTAATGGTATTAGGGTTAGGAGTAACAAGGTAAGTCACATTGATGCTACAAATCAACATTCATACCCAAACCCTAACACATGGCATCCCCATCAGATCATGGATACACAAGGTGAAGCGTCACCAACAAATTCCATACTATCCTCAAGTATGGATCCAAACATAACTCCAGGTGAAACCATCAAATTTATTGTATACTAGGGTTTCAACCACCATATGAGATTACTCCATTATATTATTAACCATTCAAGGGGGATATTCATAATCAATAACCACCACTGAGATACATTACAATTAGATGTAACAAGCTATATTTCATTAGGTTTACCCATTAATTCATTATGATTGTTATCAATTATATCCACCCGAGGTCAAAGGGAAAACTACAAATTTAAGGGTATTGACCATCAAATTCTCATTATTAGAACCAAAATATTATACTTTAGACTTCATTCTAAACCATTGGATGTTGAAGCATCCATTCACAACCATTGGATCAGGTTTAACATTTCAAAACTATCAGTTGATATGTTGGTTTAACCCTTGGATTATATAACCAAAGAAACCATCGGTTTAAGGCTTAATTGAAGCAAATCATGACACCTAGTTACACTATCGTGTAGTAGCCTGAACCGCCATCAGTTGTGACACATTATGGCACCATAAATTGTGACACATTATGCCACCATCAGTTGATGAGATCAATACTATCATCATTGAACACCATCAGATGTTGAGCTAAAACTGCCATTGGATCATATCATCTTTAGGGCAATAAATAATCAATCATTGAGCTTCCAAAAGAGTTTATAACTGAATAAGGTGTGACCAACGATTAACATTATTAGCTGTCACCATGGGTTGTCACCATTAGTTGCCACAATGGCATCTCCATCAGTTCTAATATAAGGTCATGCATCCGTTCATGTATAAAATTGAAAATCATCCTAAAACACTAACTATATGCCATCGTTTGATAGGTACTTAGCATTTGTTTGGTATGTAAGAAAGGACCAAGTCTTCCTATACCTTAGGAAGGTTGTGCACATGATTTTTGGTTCATATAGAACTGGAAACTAATCAAGGAACACCATAAAATGTGAATAGCTTTTCTATGCATAAATCTTCACTTTAGAGCAAGAACATGAGTAATAAAGCTTGTAGTAATCAATAAAAGTGAATATGTTTATAAAACTCTCCTCTAGGGAGAAGATTAGAGTCCAAAAACAATAAAAGTGGAGCAAAGAAGGTGAAGAACCTTAGCTTTGGGTCTGAATTCGGCCAAGTATCACCTTTATCCACAAAAGGAGCAAACCCTAGATAGAATAAGCAAGAAAGATAAGTTCCTTTAGCTTTAGAGATAGATTTAACATGGAACACCAAGTTTTCATCTAGGAAGAAGGTAGGAGGAAGAGGAACAACAAAAGAAACATAGGAGAGACGGAGATACTTACTAGTTTAGGTCAAGATCACCAAAAGGAAGCTTTATAAACCCTAGGTAAGGGTCGATTTGAATCCGATATGCTTAAAAAAGAAGGTTGTATATCTTCTTATACCATGGGCACTCTATTCGTCCCCAAGAAAGTGAAAGACGGAGTTTTGGAGATGAGGAAAGATAAAGTCAAATAGTTTCTTTTTTTAGCTAAAGGATAAGTATATAAGGCTTATGGATAAAGAAAGAGGAAAGCTTGAGGTGTCCTAATAACTCTCCTGAAAGAGCAAAGCTTGAGGTGTCCTGATAACTCTCCATGTGTCCATGGCCTTAAACTATTATGGATAAACAAGCAGCCACACAAGCAGCTGTCACACTGTTCATGGAGACATGCTTAGTCATTGTTTGTTGGATTTCCACGCCAATCAAATAAACCATGGTTCAACTAGGCACCCCATGGACCAAAAAGATCAAGCATGATAAATAAACATAAAAGTATTATAATTCATATGAAAAATTTCAAGTAAAACCTCAAATTTGGGTAAATTGCATAAAAGTCCAAAATGTGGATAAAATTGCATAACTTGCACAAACAAGTTCCAAATTGGACCAAATTTGAAATTTAAGCTTGTCACTTGATACCAAAGCATATAAAATGTTAGATTAAGTTCAAAGCAATAAATTATGGTAATTAAATATGTTCAACACTTTAAGTAAGGTTAGGGGTTTCACAACCCTAAACCCCTAATAGAAATTTCACCCCCAAAATCCAAGGTATATGTGACAAAGTGGATTTTAGCATATTAATGAAGTAATTATAATTTACACTCATTATATTCACTCTGTATCTCGATATATTTTTCTTAGCTTCTAAATCAATATTGATACTCAAAATCAAAATTTGGCGATCAATGTAGTTTTTATACACATTATAAAAACCCAAATTGGATTCAATCATCACTTTGTCCAAAGAAGAAAATTAATCCATCAAACTTCATCATATGATTCTAAAACTTTTTAATTCTCCACATTATTTTGAACCTATGGTCCAAATTTCATCTCATTTGGACAGTCCTACAACTATCTCCGAATTTTTGAAGTTTTGCATCTAAAAACCCTTTTTAGTTCCTTTTATTAGCCCTTTTGTTGACTTTTTTGTGTCAATGATCCAAGGAAAGAATCTGGGGGCGATCTCAGCCCTTGGATGCTCCCTCTCATGGATCGGGGGCTAATCTAATGGCTCAGGGGTTATATTCAACCTCCCACTGATTGCAAGGAGGTGTAGTTGTGGCCCCAAAAGGGCAATGAACCCCAAGAGGGCTTGATTCAAATTTTTAACGAGAGGGGATGTTCACCTCATGATTTTGCACTCACCTAACCCTACTTTGACTAGGTTTCTATAACACCCCTCCTCATGAAATTTAACATGACTCAACGGAAGCTTTCACTTTGAAGAGGGATGTCACATTTAAGGAATCATAGCATATAAACACATAATTCACCATTGAGATTCATACATTTCTCTTTAAATAAGAAACTACAAAAGAGTTCTGTAACATGTATAAACATTATTAAACATGAAAGTAAACATGATTGGATCCCCTAGTATGGATGGAACCCCACCAGATAGCTCTTCAAGATCTTCTAATCCTTGCTTTCTCCTCTTGAGTCCTTCATTGCTCCAATTCCTAGGGACATTGCGTCCCCAACCATGCAAAGGGAGAAAAAAACATATCAATAAATGGTACTGGAACATTATAACACAAGAAAAATAAAGTATATTTGACAAGTAAGAAAAGTTGACATGAATTGGCTATAAGCATTCTTGAATAGCATTCTTGGATATTAACATGAAGAATTGAATAGTAATTGTATGCATCCCTCTATAATGCCCCATTAGGAGCACATGATTGCTAAGAAAGCCCTTGATTTCTAGGAAAGCCCTTAATGCTAGGAAAGCCCTTAACGACCCCTTGAGGCTCATGGTTCGGGAGCATATAAAAACTAGTTCAATTCTGATTAACTTGATCATTAACATAACATTAACGTTAACATGGTCATGATTCTTGAACTTAAAATGATGGGATTTATCCCTCGTAACATGATGTCTTAGCGTGATGGGATTGCTCCCTCTTAATCATTAACATGAATTTCATGAGTCCTTAATCATAACTTTAATAATAATGAACATTTTAATCATAAGACATAGCATATAGCTGTCACAAAGAAATAATATAGAGTGATCATGATTAAAATATTAAAATTGCAATGATAATGCCTACTTGTACTTAACATGCAATCAACCATAAATACTAGTGCTCAGTAGCATGGGTCGTTTACCTTGGAGAAATGAAAATCGTAAGATTGTCTCCCTGATCCTTGAATCAAATCTAGGTCAAATCTTCCTCATGTCTTGATTAGACTCTAAGTACCTGTTCATAATCGTCATTAATCAATACATTGTATTGATCTTAGGTTTATTTAGGGCTTGAGGGTTTGAGTGAATTAGGTTTAGGCTTACTGATCATCATCACTATAATAGAAAAACTTGGTTGACTATGGTCACATGAATCACATTGATACATAATTAGGGTTTCATGGGCCAAGATAGGGTTTCCAATAAAACATCGAAATGGAAAGGAAAATCAGGGCTTGAAAACAATAAATCGAATTCCTCTCAAAAAACCCTTTGTAATGACTATTTATTTGAATTTTTTGAGCATGTTGTGATTAACTGTGATTATTTAAAAACAGACCAATCAGTGAGTTAGAGAACTATATTGTGACATCAATATAAATCAACGATTAATCAAATGTAAATAAAATGCAGAAGTACTAAAGTACCTTAGGCACGTGTTACATACAATCAAATATGCGAGGGAAAACTTGTCATTTATATGTGCAAATAATTCGCGGCTGATGAAACAAATGTGTGCGTGAAATCTCAAAAAAAACCCATGATCATAAAATAATACAATTAGAACAAGATGGACAATATGGTCATTTACTGACCAACCACGTTATGCTCGTATCCATGGTTAGAGAAGAACTTAGAGAGCGGTTCTCTGACTACAGATGGGGATTCGAAGACAACTAGACAAAACGCAGAGCTCAAGGTTCTACCTCATTCTCCAACGAACTCACTAAGCTAAAACTCGACTTTTGGGGCACTCTGTGACCTTGAAACCAGCTAGAGGGAATCGTGAAATAGGGGGAAAGGTCAGAGGAGGAGAAGCTATTGAAACTGCGATAAATCATGTGAGTTAGTATAGGAATACAATCCTTGAAGCAAGGTGAAGCTGACAAACCCATTTTTGTAGTTGTGAGCTCACTAGAACGCTGTGATGACGAGCTCTGGTGAGCACGGCAGTGGGGCTCTAGGGTACACTGGCTGGGGTAGCTTTAGGGAAAGTGGTGATGTATAAATGATGGTGGCATATTGGAGGTTCTTACCAAGGGGTCAATTCCATTGGAGACCGAGAGGAGCGTTGGGGTGAGGTACACGTCGCTGGAGAAGGGGGAGGGGTAGGTCTCAGGGCTCAGATGCATAGGATGAGAAATTGGATGTGGAGGAGTACTATGTGAAGGTCTTAGATGGATTTTGAGATCTCAAATAGTCATAAACATGTCTCTAGTGGTCTCTGTTGTCCCCTTGTAGAGAAGGGTGAGGGCGCCGTTTTGGGCATTTCGTCAAATGGGTGAGATAAGAAATGAGTTATGGCTCGTTTGGGACAGAAAGACTAGGCTAAACTACTGGTCATGAAATCTCTAAGAAAGGTGGAATGATGAGGGAGAGTGGGACAGAGGAAGGAATCTCAGTTAAACGTTCATATACCAGTGTGATAGCTGGAGGAAGGGGATGATCAAGGGCTCATTTGATTGTGATCTGACGGTGAGAAATGCGTGTGCAAAAAGTAAGTGAAAGAGTAACACATTATAGGCAATAAATCACAGACTTTATGTCTAATTTCTTATATTAAATGAAATCATATTCAAACCTATATTCACGTCTTTCAAATTCGATTTGGAGGGTAAAACCTGGGCTAAAAGAGTTCAAATTTGAACCATAGGAAAAATAGATGGTCTAGATTATTCTTGTGAAGTTAGATTTCATTTTTGTACACATTATGGTCCATAACTCCCATATCTTAATTAAAATGAATTTAAAAGCAATATGATTTGAAAGGTCACCTACTATTGAATTCTTGAGTCATAAATCTGAGATTACTATTAACTAGTCACATTTTTCACCTTATAACCTTTCTCTATGATTTATGGCCATTTTGTAGGGGAGAGAAAATGAAAGGGTTTCATATGAGTTAATTGATATACATAATTCATATTTGAAAATGAAATATGACTTTGGCTCTTATCTTAAGTTTTGTATCTTTGCATAAAGGCAACAATTTTAGGTATTTTGCATTAAAACCCCTCAATTATTCTTATTTAGGAAAAACCTCATACTAAGTTTAAATTAACCATGAAAATTGGGATGTGACAATTCTACCCACCTTAAAACAAATTTCATCCTCAAAATTTCCTAGGGTACTACCCACCTTAGGATTTTTGTTACTTCTTCATATAATTAAAACATTAATAAAATTTGCACAAAAAGTGAATTTATTTCATAAAAAGGTTCAAATGAACATAAGCTAATTATTACATCACTCTGCATCTTCCTTCTCTACTTCCATAGTAAAAATTCTAGCTTGTATTTTGGTAGGTGGAGGGTGGCCCTTGTTCTGGTCCTGGCCCTTCTTCATGAGCTTAGGGTAGTTTGACTTGAGGTTTCCAGTTTCTCCACAATAGTAGCATGCACCCGTACCATACCTGCATGGTTCTTCTTGCATGTCAGACATTGGAGCTTCTCAACTTCTGTTGTAGGTTCATGTACCTTCCTCTTAGGGTTGTTGGGAGGCTGGTATTGGTTGTTCTTCTGAGGAACTTCTTTCTTATAGGATCTTCCATGGCAATATTCAAGCTCTAGGGATGCATCCAAGGCAGCCTGGAGGGTCCTATGGCCTCTTCCTGACAAGGAAAAGCTCAGGTCGGGCTTGAGTCCCCAAATGAACTTCTTCATCCTATGACGTTCATCATAATCATACCCATACTTTTGGAGAACCCTAAACTTCATGTCATATTGGGTAAAAGTCATGTCACCCACTTGAGCTAGGTTGGAAAATTCTAGCTCCTTCTTCTGAATCATAGCTTCATAATGCTCCTAGAAGGCTTCAACAAATCCTTCCCATGTGAGTGGAGGTGCTTCAACTGCCCTTGAGTTGAGGTAGTTCTCCCACCATATGCGGGCCACCCCTTTGAGCATGTGGGTTGCAAAGCAAACCCTAGAGTGTCGAGGGTAGTCCATGTCTCAGAAACAATGTTCCATTCCTTTAAGCTAATCCTCAGCTTTGGTGACTACATCAATCTCTCCTTCACCCGAGAAAGAATCAAGCCTTATCTTTAGGAAATCCACTAGAGTTAGCTCATGATTTCTAGGATGGTGTTGTCCTTGGGTTAAGACGTTGGTGAGGGCTTGGACAAAATCTTCTAGAGTTGGCTTATTGTTCCCTCTTGGTCCACTTTCCCCACTAGAAGAGCTAGCACCATCATCCTTATCCTTTCCCTTGTCTGCTCTCTTAGGGGCTGTAATGACCCTGACCTGGGTTATGAGGTAACCCTATTTGTTTTAGCTAAGTAAGTTTCTTAGAAATTTAATATAATCCTCTAAGGTGTTTTTTTATCATGTGACACACTTATGTTTCAAGTTTGGTCCTGATTGAATGCTGTTTGAGCAATATTCCTTTATTTTGGACCAAAGTGCAATTCACCCAAGATGAGGGGTTATATTGCAAAATTTCAAATATTTAACAATCCTTTAGTGTTTTAGCATCATAATAGAGAGATATTGATGCTAATTGGTTGCTTGTGGAAAGCCTAAATGCCAAGTTTGAACTTGTTTGAATAATGCTAGTACCTTGTGCACCGATTTTGGTACAAATTGTAATTTACCCAAAATGTAGGATTTATATGCAAATTACCACCTCTAGAGTGTTCCTACTTCCTCTATGTATCATTTTGAGGATAGAGAATTAATGAGACGCCAATTTTGAATCATTAATAAGTGGTAGTATTCTTGGTGATAAAAAGATTAAGAAAGGGGTTGAATGGAAACCCTAATTTGAGCTTGTATTAAGTGTATCAAGTTGTAGTGATTAAATGGGAGTCCCTATCAGCCAAGGATCCCAATAGGAGACCCCCATATCATGTTTTTAACTCTTTGACTCTTCAAAAAAGATCTAATAACCTCAATAAAGCAATGGTTATCGGCTTGCAACTTTCCTTTGGAAAAGGTTGCATTGAATTTGTGAATATAATAGTGTGAGTGGAAGTGGCTTGTCCTAGAAGATAACCAAAGGGGGCCGAACCATATGCCTTGCATTATCCTAAATTTTTTATTTTGCATGGAAAGATAAATATGGAGTGCATGTAAGTACATGTGTCAACCATGCATGGACACGTGGCACCGAGTAGCTTAAATTGATGACACCTCATTTTCACACTTCTTCATGAACAACAAGTATATATACCCCTTCTTTCACCCCTAAGTGAACTTTTTCGAATCCTACCACTTCCTTGCTCTTAGAGATCGTGAATGGAGCCTTTGTGTCATGCATAGATGATGTGGTATCGTGCATAGGCATTGGGTATCAACCATAGCAAGTAATATCAACCATAGCATTTTGATATCGGCCATAGCAAGTCGATATCGGCCAAGTGGAGTGTTTTTGGCCACAAGTGAGGGGGATATCGGCCACAAGTGATGGAATATCATGCAAAGGTATTAAGGTATCGTGCAAGGTGCTAAGGAGCAAGAGGGAGCTCAAATATTAACCCTAAGGTAAGGCCATGATCATCTTCAACCATGGAATATTGAAGCATGGATCTAGGGTTATGATCTTTCTTTCTTTCCTTCTTCACCAAGTTCTTAACTATGGTGATTTCTTGTCTATGGAGGAGTTGTGAACGAGCCCTGGTCCTTGGATAAGTTCTTCTTCAACCTTAGGATGTGAAGCTTTGGGGCTTGGAGCTGTGAAGCTATTCACAATGCATGTTATATAACTTGAACTCAACCATGTTATTATTCATCACCTAAATTGCTATGCTTAAATGAACTACTTTATATTCTAAAATATTCTGAAATGGTTGATGAAATTATGAGTTCTAGTAGTTTCTTAGACCTATTATCCTTGTACGAGAACAAGTATAATGAAGGTCTAGAGCTTGAAGATGATGGTATCCCATTATAAAGTGATATCGGGTTCAAGCACACAAGCAAGAACCTTTAACCTGATATGGTGATGCACCTACTCCACTAAAATGATATGGATATGAGTTTATACTTTCTTGCCCGATATGGTGTGAAGCACGCACACACACCTCTTTGCCCGATATGGTGTGAAGCACTCACACACCTCTTTGCCCGATATGGTGTGAAGCATACACACACCTCTTTGCCCGATATGGTGTGAAGCACACACACCTCTTTGCCCGATATGGTATGAAGCACACATACACCTCTTTGCCTGATATGGTGTGAAGCACACATACACCTCTTTTCCTGATATGGTGTGAAGCACACACACACCTCTCTGCCCGATATGGTGTGAAGAACACATACACCTCTAAATTGATATGGAAGCAAGCATACACCTCAAACCCGAGATGGTAAGCACACATACACCTCTAAAGTGATATGGGTAGCAAGCACACACCTCATACCCAATATGGTGGAAGAACCTCAAAACCCATATGAAGGAAAGAACCTTAGATGCAATGTACTTGATGAAGTAACAAATGAAGTGTCTTATTCAAGTCATACATTAAGAGGTATGGAGTTTAATGAATATTGATTAAGTAGGCAAATGTACCTTGAAGGAAATGTTGAGCCAACTCAATAAAGTATGAAGTAATCAATATCCTAGTAAGGATAAGAGAGAAACTCATACTTTGTGTTGATAATCATTTAATGATAAATGATGACAATACATAAGTATGATTGAATACTTATGATATTAATGTATGCTCCCAGATGTGTGGAGCAATGAATTAGGGTTTGGATTTATAATATGAACTTGTAACCCTATTCGGATATAAAGGGAAACACTAACCCTAATAATTGTTGCCTAGTGAGAGGTGACCAGATGTTTAATGGCCTTGTGAGCCACGTGAATAGTTTTTACCTAGTGAGAGGTGACAAGATGTTTAATGGCCTTGTGAGCCATGTGAATAGTTGTTTCCTAGTGAGAGGTGACAATATGTTTAATGTCCTTGTGAGCCATGTTAATAGTTGTTGCCTAGGGAGAGGTGACAAGATGTTTAATGGGCCTTGTGAGCCATGTGGTTAGTTGTTTCCTAGTGAGAGGTGACAAGATGTTTAATGGGCCTTGTGAGCCATGAGAATAGTTGTTGCCTAGTGAGAGGTAACAATATGTTTATAAATGTCTCATGTAAGAAATGATAATGTTCAAAATAAACTAGGAAATGGAAACTTAATAACATAATAATAATAATAAATGGATACAATAGTAATAATAAAATCTTGATCATCCATGCTTTATGCTTATAGCCAAATAAAGGCTATAGTGTTTTGAATATGCTTAAGGGAGATAAGACGAATACTTGTATTATATAAAGGATGTGAATAAGTATGATGTCTTGGCTAAGGTAATGCCTAGTAAAGGTGAAGTGGTATTCAGTAATGAGATGCACAGGATTGGCATAGTCCAATGCCTGGAATAAATGCACAGGATTGACATAGTCTAATGCCTGGAACAGATGCACATGATTGGCATAGTCCAATGCCTGGAATAGATGCACATGATTGGCATAGTCCAATGACTGGAATAGATGCACAAGATTGACATAGTCAAATGCCTGGAATAGGTGCACAAGATTGGTAATAACCCAATGCCTGGATGTTAATCATAGGATTGGTAATAACCCAATGCCTGGCTGTTAATCACATGATTGGTAATAACCCAATGCCTGGCTATTAATCACATGATTGGTAATAATCCAATGCCTGGCTGTTAATCACATGATTGGTAATAACCCAATGCCTGGTTATTAATCACATGATTGGTAATAACCCAATTCCTGGCTGTTAATCACAGGATTGGTAATAACCCAATGACTGGTTGTTAATCACAGGATTGGTAATAACCCAATACATGGCTGTTAATCACATGATTGGTAATAACCCAATGTTTGGCTATTAATCACAGGATTGGTAATAACCCAATGCCTGGCTGTTAATCACAGGATTGGTAATAACCCAATGCCTATATTTTAATCACATGATTGGTAATAACCCAATGCCTGGCTGTTAATCACAAGATTGGTAATAACCCAATGGCTGGTTGTTAATCATAGGATTGGTAATAACCCAATGCCTGGCTATTAATCACAGGATTGGTAATAACCCAATACCTGAATGTTAATCACATGATTAATAATAACCCAATGCTTGGTTGTTAATCACAGGATTGGTAATAACCAAAAGCCTGGTTGTTAATCACAGGATTGGTAATAACCCAATGCCTGACTATTAATCACATGATTGGTAATAACTCAATGCTTGGCTGTTAATCACATGATTGGTAATAACCCAATACCTAGCTGATAATCACATGATTGGTAATAACCCAATGCCTAGCTATTAATCTCACAGGATTGGCATAGTCCAATACTTGGAATAGTTGTACATGATTGGCATAGTCCAATGCCTGGAATAACCTCACAGGATTGGCAAAACCAATACCTGGAGAAATGATGATGATGTATATTTACATGATTGATACAATTCAATATCTGATTAGTAGATTGGCTGAGGTCAACAAATAGAAATGAGAGTGATTCATGGATGTCATACCATGATAATGAATATCACAGGATAAGCTTGAGATGTTGATATAGTATGATGGGTAAATGATACACATGTTCTTCCTATTCCTTATAAAGAGAATAGATGATTTACTGCTCTATCATAGATAGTTGCAATGCTTTAAAAGATGAAAATGTTCTAAACTGCTTATCCTTTTCTCAATTTAATACTATTTAACATTGATAATAACATTGTTGGCGGAGAGTTATATCTCTCGCTGGGACAATTGGCTCACCCCATGGGATCCACATTTTTTTAGGTGGACATGCACGAGGTGGCGAAGATCTTTCTGTAGAGGAGGAACAACAACAATAGGGACAACAGTGAAAACTCAGGTTGAGTATACTATCTGTCGTGTCTTGTAGATAGAAGTCATGTGTGTCGTCTATGTACTCTTAGGTCCTTGGATTTAGTACGTGTTGGTTTTATGAACAATCTGAGATTTTGTCTTGTATGCCTCAAGGTTTGTTGTTGCTTTATGTATATGTTTTGAGAAAGCAATGTTTATATGTTATCCTCAAGAAGAGATGGTACAATGTATGTACAATATATGATTAATGTGAATATCAGGTTTTGGTTCTTCCTTAAAGAGTTTTCTTGGAAATGGATCTCTTTGCAAAAAAATGGTTTTAATTTTTAGTGATTTTTTTATTAATCCATTTCTTATGATTATTCTGCATATTTAGTAACGATTTATCTATCGGTTTGGTGGCAGTCGTTACAGGGGCCATATGAAAAAGCGTCATACAAACCTAGGGTTAGAACATATGAATCAAATTGTATCTTTGGTGGCCATCCATTTATTGGCTCTGATACCATTTATGTAACACCCCTCCTCATGAAATTTAACATGACTCAGCGAAAGCTTTCACTTTGAAGAGGGATGTCACATTTAATTAATCATAGCAAATAAACACACAATTCACCATTGAGATTCATACATTTCTCTTTGAAAAAGAAACTACAAAAGAGTTCTGTATCATGTCTAAACATTACTAAACATGAAAGTAAACATGATTGGATTGCCTAGTACGGATGGCACCCCACCAGATAGCTCTTGAAGGTCTTCTAATCCTTTCTTACTCCAGTTGAGTACTTAGTTGCTCCAATTCTTGGGGACATCACATCCCCAACCATGCGAAGGGAGAAAACAACATATCAGTAAATGGTATTGGCACATTATAACATAAGCAAAATAAAGTATATTTGACATGTAAGAAAAGTTGACATGAATTGACTATAAGAATTCTTGAATAAAATTCTTGGATATTAACATGAAAAATTGAATATTAATTGCATACATCCCCCAATAACACCCCATTAAGAGCACATGATTGCTAGGAAAGCCCTTGATTGCTAGGAAAGCCCTTAATGCTAGGAAAGCCCTGAACGACCCCTTGAGGTCCATGATTCGGGATCATATAAAAAATAGTTCAATTCCAATTAACTTGATCATTAACATAACATTAACATTAACATGATCATGATTCTTGAACTTAACATGATGGGATTTATCCCTCTTAACATGATGTCTTGGCATGATGGGATTGCTCCCTCTTGATCATTAACATGAATTTCATGAGTCCTTAATCATAACTTTAATCATAATGAACATTTTAATCATAAGACATAGCATATAGCAGTCATCAAGAAATAACATAGAGTGATCATGATTAAAACATTAAATTTGCAATGATAATGCCTAGTTGTACTTAACATGCAATCAACCATAAATACTAGTGCTCAGTAGCATGGCCCATTTACCTTGGAGCAATGAAGATCCTAAGATTGTCTCCCTGATCCTTGAATCAAATCTAGGTCAAATCATCCTCTTGTCTTGATTAAACTCTAAATACCTTTTCATAATCATCATTAATCGATACATTATATCGATCTTAGGTTTATTTAGGGCTTGAGGGTTTGAGTGAATTAGGTTTAGGCTTATTAATCATCATCACTAAAATAGAATAACTTGGTTGACTAAGGTCGCATGAATCAAATTGATACATAATTAGGGTTTCACGGGCCAAGATAGGGCTTCCAATAAAACATCAAAATGGAAAGGAAAATTAGGGCTTGAAAACAATAAAATCGAATTCCTCTCAAAAAACCATTTCTAACGACTATTTATTTGAATTTTTCTGAGCATCCTATGATTAACTGTGATTATTGAAAAACAGACCAATCAGGGAGTTAGAGAACTATATTGTGACATCAATACCAATCAATGATTAATCAAATGAAAATAATACACAAAAGTATTAAAGTACCTTAGGCACACATTACATACAATCAAATATGTGGGGGCAAACTTGTCATTTGGATGTGAAAATAATTTGCGGCTGATGAAATAAATGTGTGCGTGAAATCTCGAAAAAAACCCATGATCATAAAATAATACTGTTAGAATAAGATGGGAAATATGGTCATTTACTGACCATCCACCTTCTGCTGGTATCCATGGTGAGAGAAGAACTTGGAGAGGGGTTCTCCGACTACATATGGGGATTCGAAGACAACCAGACAAAATGCGAAGCTCAGGGTTCTACCTCATGCTCCAACAAACTCACTAAGCTAAAACATAACTTCTGGGGCACTGTGTGACCTTGACACCAGCTGGAGGGACTTGTGAAATAGGGGGAAATGTTAGAGGAGGAGAAGCTATTGAAACTTTAAATCATGCGAGTTAGTATAGGAATACAATCCTTGAAGCAAGGCAAATCTGACAGACCCATTTTTGTAGTTGTGAGTTCACTGGAATGCCATGACGACGAGCTCCGGAGAACATGATAACGGGGCTCTAGGGTACAATGTCTGGGGTAGCTTTAGGGAAAAGTGGTGATGTATAAATGAAGGTGGTGTATCGGAGGTTCTTACCAAGGGGTCAATTCCTTCAGGGACCGAGAGGAGTGCTGGGGTGATGTACACATCACTGGAGAAGGGGGAGGTGTAGGTCTCGGGGCTCAGATGTGTAGGATGAGAAATTGGAAGTGGAGGAGTAATGAGTGAAGGTCGTAGATGGATTTTGAGATCACAAATAGTCATAACCAGGTCTCTAGTGGTCTCTGTAGTCCCCTTGCAGAGATGGGCGCGGGTGCCGTTTTGGGTGTTTTGTCAAATGGGTGAGATAAGAAACGAGTTATGGCTCGTTTGGGATGGAAAGACAATGCTAAAATGCTAGTCAAGAAATCCCTGAGAAAGGTGGAATGATGAGGGAGAGAGGGAATGAGGAAGGAATCTCAGTTAACCGTTCGTAGACCAGCGTGATAGAAGGAGGAAGGGGACGATCAAGGGCTTGTTAGTTCGTGATCTGTCGGTGAGAAATACATGCACAAAAAGTAAGTGAAAGAGTAACACATTATAGGCAATAAATCACATACTTTATGTGTAATTGCTTGTATTAAATGAAATCATATTCAAACCTATATACAAGTCTTTCAAATTCAATTTAGAGGGTCAAACTTGGGCCAAAAGAGGTCAAATTTGAACCATAGGCAAAATAGAGGGTCTAGATTATTCTTGTTAAGTTAGATTTCGTTTTTGTACACATTATGGTCCATAACTCCCATATCTTAATTAAAATGCATTTAAAAGCAATATGATTTGAAAGGTCTCCTACTATTGAATTCTTGAGTGATAAATATGAGATTACTATTAACTAGTCACATTTGTCACCTTATAACCTTTCTCTATGATTTATGGCAATTTTGTAGGGGAGAGAAAATGAAATGGATTAATATGAGTTAATTTATATACATAATTCATATTTGAAAATGAAATATGACTTTGGGTCTTATCGTAAGTTTCCTCGTCCTATCTTTGCATAAAGACAACCATTATAGGTATTTTTGCATTAAAACCCCTCAATTATTTTTATTTATGAAAAATCTCATACTAAGTTTAAATTAACCATGAAAATTGGGATGTGATAGTTTCTCTCCCTATTGCACGACCAAAACATCCCCCTCCCTCTCCCCTCTCACTCTAGTGAAAATGGCTACCTCCCCAGCTCCCGTTAGCCTTAAATTGACCCCTCCATGCTATAAAAGGCCCTCCAAGGACCGCAATTGTCACACCTTGCAAGAACTCTTGCATTTGCTCTCTCATTTGGCCATGAACACCCTCGATTTGCTCCTCTGATCACTTGATGTTGATGCAGTGCCACTGTCCTGCTCATTTTGGATTTTCCTTCTTCTCACCGCCTCTCCTCAATTGGACACCGACCGCCCCTTCATGAGGTCTCGACGAGTTGAAACGGTACCCTCCTTGCCTTCCCCAATGTCTCCTTGCGTTCATGAGGTCTCCCTAGCTCCGATTAGGCTACTCCATCGTGTTTCTTGGCTCTCGTGGAGCCTATGTAAGAGAGGAAAAAGGTCCAAACCACCCGATTTGTGGATGATGTAAGGACCCTGACCTTTGTTTTGGGCTTACCCTATTTGCTTTGCCTAAACCTTGTGTTTAGATGTTTGCTAGTCACCTGAGTTGTGGTTAGGGCTTGTTTGTGTTTTGTTGAGAGGTTGAGGTGCAACTTTCAAATTACCCATGTTTTAGGGTTGGTGTGTAAGTTTGTCACCTTGAGCGATGTCTTTCTCTCTCCTTGCATCCTCTAGAGTTGAGAGGATGGGTTGGGCACTTTGCTTGAATTGCTTTGGGCCTCATTTGAGCTTGTTGTTGGGATATCATGGGCCTTGTTTGAGCTTGGTGCCACCTCCTTTCTTGGTGTATCAAGAAAGGGTGTATCGACCACGAGTGTGTCAGGTAGTGGTGTATCAGCCATGGCACCATGTTGGGCAATACACACCCTTCTTGACCTAGCATCGTTTGTGCCACCCTTGGTGACACTTGTTTCTCTTTGCTAGCAAGGTGGCATAGCTTGGACAAGTGGTGGTATGGGCAAGCACATGTGGAGCAACCCTCTAGTGGATGCCCACTTGACCCCCTTGTATATATATACTCCCTCCTTTGCTATCTTGTAACTCCTTTAGTTTCCTTAGTTGCTTCCCTTCTCTATTGGTGGCCGATATCCTTGGTGGATCTTGGAGGGTGACATCCTTGGAAGCCATAGCACTAGTTTTCTTCTTCCTCTAGTGGTGGCTGAAACTCTAGAGTGTCCTTTCTCCTTCTTCTCTTGTGGTGGTGCCTTGGTGCTGGGAGTGTGGAGCTTGGAGTTTGGAGCTTTTGAGCTTGAGGAGTGTGCTTGAGGAGGATTCATTCACTCCTAACCCTAACTATACTACTTCCTTACCATGCTACTTTGTTATATGCTATCTTGATCAGCCATGTTATCTCGTTAGATATGTTTCTTGCTTTAATGGTCATGTTGTTGCCCAAGATGTACCATGGACCTTGTTGGTTGAACCTTGGATTAGGGTTCCTTGGGCAAAACCCCTCTCTCTTAGTTGTTGAGAGGTGAGCCTAGGGTCTCCTAATTCAATGGTGTGTTGTGGCATGTTCTTAGGGAAAAACCCCTTTCTCTGTTTGCTCTTGAGAGGTGATCTTAAGCTCTAGTTGTGTGGGCAAAACCTGTTTCTCCCATAGTTGTTGAGAAGTGAGTCTACACTCTAGTTGCTTGAGCAACACCCCTCTCACTCACCATGGATTTGAAAGAGTGAGACTTTGGTTGGGTGTTGACCTGGTTGTTGGTTGGTTGGCTGATATAGTGATGATCTACTTTGTTGCCCGATATGTGATAGAGGTTGTGCAAGACCCCTCTCCCTTAGTTGTTGAGAGGTGAGCCAACACTCTTGATCTTTTAGGGTTGGGTGGTTGTCTTGAGGTTGAAGATGAACAACCTGATAGGCTGTGTAACCCGATATCCCTTGATGCCTGATATAATTTTGTAGGGAGGTGAAACCCGATATCCCTCTCCTAGGGTTGAGCTTGGACGAAATTGTTAGATGGGTGTCTTGTTGACCCCTTTGACCGTTATTAGTCTTTACCCAAGATGAAACCTTGCTAGACAGACTTGGATGGATGATATGTCTGACGTCCGTTATCGGGATAGTAAGGTGACGTTGTGTTGGCTTTTTCCTTTGAGCAATATCAACCTATCACATGGATATCCCGTTATGGGAGTTATGCACCTTGTTGTCCCTTGCACGAGATTGACCCTACTATGTGTGTGGCTGGATG
Source organism: Alisma plantago-aquatica (assembly GCA_963693085.1). Lineage (NCBI taxonomy): Eukaryota > Viridiplantae > Streptophyta > Magnoliopsida > Alismatales > Alismataceae > Alisma > Alisma plantago-aquatica. The sequence continues at coordinate 752,624,500 of OY856409.1, forward strand.
GTATCGGCTTGATATGTGCTTGCCTAGTATCAAGCTGCTATGAGTAGTGTGCAAGTGTGTTATCCCGTTATCGGCCTTAGGGCATTATTGGCAGGTGGTGTTAACCATGTGAGCTATTAGCCGTTATGGGAGTGTGCTGCCCATTATCGACCTATTAGGATCAGTTAGCTAGACGATATCAGATAACCATGGGTGACAACCCAAGAAGAGTGTTAGTTGTGAGCCCGTTATGTGATGTTCCTTGAGTGTGCCCGTTATCAGTTTGTACACAACTGGACGTTAGCGCAAGATAGATGTTAGCCCGATACATGGTGATAGCCAATATCCATGTTGGTGTTTTGTGATGTTAACTATTTTTGTAAGGGCTATGATAACCTTTGGTGAGGGTTGTCCCTTACCTGAAATATCTATGGTGATGGTTGTGATGTTTTTGGTGAGGGTTATCCCTTACCCGATATACCTAGGATAAGGGTTGCATCCCATGTTCTTTTGGTAACCCTAATGCTTGCTTTGATAGATATATGTGAATGATTATGAATAGGCATGTTCATCTACATTGCATAAGTTAAATCTATTATAGTAAAGTAATGAGTTAAAGATGTTCCTTCTATAAGTACCATTGTTTCTCTATGATTATGCTAACCATGTAGGTTCCATGTGTATGGATATGAAATTAGGTAATGGCCATGGTGATGGTATGATAGTGATATGATATGGAACATCAAGGGTTATGATGAACCCAATGATATATGATGGGTGTTACCCATGGAATGGAAATGTGTGCTTTGATGATGGGATTGAGTCCTTGTGATGTTGATCCTTGAGATGGATCTTGATAATTGGCAAGAGGCCAAGTGGTAACATGTAATTTTGGATCCTTGTGATGGATCAGGATGATGTTGATGGCCTTGAGAATAAGAATGACAATTTAACACATGATAATGAGATCTATGTTGTTTACTTTTGTTATAATTTACATGTTACATAACTTGGTTGATCTTGCAATCCGATTAAAATATGTTAATTAATTACAAATGAATCTTTCAGGTAGTTTTCCCTAGCCATAGATCCATCATCGTTAGGAGTTTGGTGATGGTGAAACAAGTTCTCCTAAGAGTTAACCTAGAGTGCAGATTGTTGAATATGCGGGGTGTGCCTACGTCCTAAGTAGTAGTGCATGTAGAGCATGGTGAACAGGCCCATGGCTTAGGATATGTGATAGAGCATTGTGAATAGGCCCATGGCTCAGTGATGATGGAGCATGGTGAATGGGCCCGTGGCTCAATTTTGTAGCACTAATACCAGTACAAAGTTGGGCTAGGCAGAGGGTAGCCTGACCCTGTGTGGCTGAGACACCTTAAGCATGAGACTGCGGTCCTGCTAGTTGGTTCTTGTGCACTGACCACAAGGGAAAGAGGTCATGGGACCTGGATTTCCCATTAACCTTGTATGGAAATCGATTACGACCAAGCGGTGGTCGGTTTGTATCGGAGTGGTACGACTCACTTCCTTAGGGCATAATAAATCGTAATCCAGCCATATAGTATATTTGCTTAGGACAAACACATAACATTGGTTGAGGCCTTGTTTGTATAGTTGTCCTAGTTATATCTTACAGCTAATTACATGTTCCTCAGATGTTATGATAAGATCCTATAAGACTTGTCTTGTCAATCATGTTCCATATATTATATGTTTATATCCCCTTAGATATCCTGGTAAGATGTTATACAGATTGTTCTGCTCAGTATGTTGCATATATGATATGCTTATATAAGTTACCTGCTTTATCTGTTCTAGCTCTCCTGAGGTTTTATAGTTCAGCGGGGAGTTATGTTTCTCTCTAGGACTATGTGTCTCACCCCATTGGTTTAAAACCTTTTTAGGTGGACGTGCTAGACGTGATGGTGATCGTGGTGTTGTAGCTGAGCAACAAGGAGAATAGTAGAAGGCAAGAGATGGATATGCTGCTTTTGTGGTTGTTTTGTAGTAGGGTCCTAGAGTCATCATCCCTGTACTCTCAGGTCCTTGAAGGTGTTTTGACAAGGTTTCACGATGTATAGTTAATATGGCTTTCTTATCATGTTGATGACCTGGCTAGGCATGTTATGTACATAAATAGGTGGTGAACTCTTGTTCTTATGGGAAATCTAGATCCAATGAGATATGGACATGTATCAATTTTATGTATATATATAACATGTTTCTTTGCAGGATGTGGATCTGGTTGTGATAGTTCCTTCCTTATCTGCTTTCCACAATTGGTTTTAATTAACCCGTGTTTTTGGTAATACGATGTTCATGACGGTTCCGCACATTTTCACATGGCGTTTTGCTATCTTTGCGATGGCAGGATGTCACAAGAAAGTTGGTATTAGAGCTCTAGGTTCGATGAGTCTATAGGGATCTAGGACTAGGCTTTGTGTATGCTTTCGTGATTTCTCCATATTTTCTCATAATGACTTTCTGGCCCCAGCATAAGATAAAGCTAAAAAATGTCTAGAAATCATGAAGAGCATGCTGTCAAGAGCAGTGCCGCTGCATCAGTTGATGGAATGAGTGTGCATGCACATGAGGATCAGGTGCCCGAGGTCCCCCAAATCGACCTAGCCAATCTTGAGAATCCTGCCTACCAGCATCTCATGGGACAATTAATGGAAACGATGAATCTCATGGTGGAGAGATTACTTGTGCCTCTGCCAAGAGCACCAGTTCCTCGTGAAGAATCATCGGGTATTGGGAAGACCTTCGAGTGGCTTCGCTGAGTTAGAGCTTTAGATTATGCAGGGATGGCTGATCTAGCGGATGTAGATCTATGGTTGACTGGTCTTGAGAAGGCCTTCTAGATCCTCGACATCCCCAAAGAAGACAAAGTCAAGCATGTTGTCTACCTTCTGAAGGGTAGTGCTGGCCACTAGTGGGCCATCGAGGAGGAGAAGCGACCTGGGGAGGTGATCGGATGGGATGTTTTCTGGCAGAAGTTCGTTAATTGATACTTCCCAAAGACGTATCTGGATGAGAAGATCATCCAGTTCGAGTGTCTTCATCAAGGATCTATGAACATCACCGAGTACGAGGCTAAGTTTATGGAGCTGTTGAGGTTTTGTCCTCACATGGAAGTGACAGATGATGAGAGGATCAGACGTTTTAAGAAGGGTCTGGGTGATTAGATATCGACAACAGCTGCTGCATTAAAGAACAGAGAGTGCTTTGCCATGTTTGCTGATTCGGTTAGGAGTATCGAGCGATCGGATTGGGAGAAGAAAGAGGCAATGTCCAAGAGAAAGTCTAGTTAGTTTCATAGGCAAAGGTATGATGGATCTAAGAAACCTGTTGGCTAAATTTGACATTAGTATAATCCCTTTGTTTTGATGATGACAAACCTTTCATTCTTGTCGATCTAATGTGCTACTCGAGTGTTGCAGGAATAAAGTGGATGACAAATATTTGGAAGATCTATATGCTAAATTGCTTTTATTTCATGAATGTAATCAAATGTAAAACTAGTACAAATATATAATGTACAAGTACTTAGACATCATGTAAATCAAGCGTTAGATCTTCCTTAGCCAATCACAACACTTAGATAGGTCATCCCCTTCAATAGTGTCACATCTGCACACTCATACACAAACTTAGTACTTAGTTTAAAACATTGAAATAGGGTCAATCTCAGTCGACAATATTCTCGATCGAGACACTCTCGGTCGACAAACTCCTCGACCGAGAAAGACCCAGGTAGTTCTTAGACACAACAGACAAGGTAGTTGGCAGTTGGAGATGAACGTTGCATACACTTGCTCTTGACAGTCCCTCGGTCGACAAGTCCTCGACTGAGAAGGAGTCTCGATCGACAATTCTTCGACCGAGATGTGTTCTGTCTGGAACTTTTAGAGTTAATTAACTATCCATTGCTAAAGCAACTAAAGTGTACCTAACAGCTAGTTAAGCACTTGGAACCCCCTAGAAAGTGTCTAGAACATCCTTAAGCACTTCTAGGTCATTCCTATAAATAGGACATGCCTTAGGACACCTAAACTCACTCATATACACTTGTGCTATACTTGAGCTTACACTTGCAATTGACAATCTGTTTTGAGCAATTGAGCAACACTAGCATTGGCCACTCATTCCCTTGCTCTAAATTCGTGTCCTATAGGCTAGCATCTCCTATCCACTAAACCTACACTTCAATATTCATTGGTTAGGAGATCTATACGCTTGATATAGGCAAATCAAGCCTTGTGCTTCAAAGTGGTAATTGTAATTTCCATTTCCTTTCTTGTTCTCTCTTATTGCTTGTACTCTCCATGCTACTCCTAGGGTTGGAGGCTGCGGATTGGAGAAGGTTTGATCTTCTTGCTGAAGAAGGAGATCTTTGGACTACTTCTAGAAGGCTGTTGCAACGGGAGACTACTTCAAGAGGAAGGCTACTTCAAAGGGGAGCTTGAATTTACTTCAAGAAGGCTGCTTCAAAGTTGGTGCAACTACTTCAAGGTGAAGGCTGTCCAAAGGGTGTAGAAAGTATTGTAATTTTATGTAAATTCCTTGAGAGGTAATAAAATTTAAAACTTTCAAAATCCCAGATTGGGTAAGCAATAGGGTAGTGGATTGACTACCTTAGTATTTGCTAAGGTTGGAACCACTCTAAACACCTTGTCTCCTTCTTATTATCTCAATTATGGTTGTTTGAGTTAAATTATATTAAAATTATCATAAAACCCTATTCACCCCCACTAGTGGTTTTTCAATTGGTATCAGAGCAGGCTTCAAGGAGCTCTAATCGAGTCTTAAAGAATGAAGGGTGGTGGTGCCTACAACCGCAAGCAAAGGAGCAGCTTGGACCAACCTTCAACAAGTTGTAATTGGTGCTTAGGAACAAGCCACACAACACTTAGCTTCCCTTGGAGGAAAAAGAAGGAAGATGTGCACAAAGGGTGCTTTATTGCTACAACAAGTGAAGAATAAGAAGAGGTAAGCCTTTTTGATTTACCTAAAGAAGATTTAATTGCTAGTCTTCAAGAAACACATGAAAAATGTATTGAGTGCAAGAAAAAAATTAAAGAAATATAATAAGGAAAATGATGAGTTACATGCTAAAATACTTGCTCTCACATCTAAAAATGAAGATCTTAAAAAGGTTATTGAAGATCATAATATTAAACTAAAATCAATAGAAGCAGATTGCAATCTTCTTTCCCTAGAAAAGATAAATTTGCAAACTCAAGTAAATGATCTTCAAAAACAACCTATTTTGTGTACACATCTAGATTATGATACTATTTTGAAAGAAAGAGATTCCTTATTATCTAATCTAGATCAAGCAAAGACAGACATCAATAAGAGAATGGATGAGATTGTCAAGCTGCAACAAAAGATTAGTAGTTTGAATAACAATGATACCCTTGATAAAATTTTAAATAATTCTTATCATCAAATTGGAAGGAGAGGACTAGGTTATAATCCTAAAGGAAAATTTTATCAAAAACCTAGTTGGAGAAAGACACAAGTACTAGAAAATCAATCTATGTATGTACCTAAAGGCAAACTTACATATGTACCCAAGAGAAACCTAGAACAAAATCATAGAAAGAGATATGAGGTTGATTCCATATGTTGTCATTATTGTTTATGTCTTGGACATTACTCTTTCTCATGTCCCTACAAGAAAAAGGATGTTGAATTAGTATGGGTTCCAAAACCCCCAAACTAAATGAATAAAATTAAGTTGAGATATGACCAAAGACCCTAAGTTGTATATCTCTCTGTCTATCTCAACTTAACATAATAGGACACCAAGTTAATCCAAGAAATTAAAATTTTTAAATATACTAACTTGTTTTAGTTTGGACTCTCAAAACAGAGAAAATTGTATATAATCAGTTGAGATTTAACCTAAATGTTACTTTAATATCAAAATGTTTCATATCAGCTAAACTAAGTTTTCAAAATGCATAATTGAATAGTATATGTCTTACTTAAGAACAATTACTGAAAACAGTAATGAAACAGTACAAAAACTATCTCGGTCGAGAAACTGTTCGACCGAGAGACTTGTCAGTCGAGCAATAGTCGACCGAGCAGGTTACTATTTTCAACTCTGCAACAAATATTCTGAACCTTCTGTCAATTAATCTAATATGCTATTAATGATTGACTTAACTTGGAAATCATGGAGACCATCTTTGAAACAAGACATATTAATCTTTTTGAATTAAAGTATAACATATTAGATAAGAAATCTTTAAACATATTGCAAACATGTTATATAAATCTTATTCCTTGATTGAGAAAGTTTATTAAACATGTTCACCTACATAATTTGTCTTAAAATTGAAAATTCATAAACCATGATTAAGATTCTTTTGGATAATCATCAAATTGGTTTAAAACTGAACCATGTTAGTTTAATCAAGGAAATTACTATTTTATCATAATCCACATGGTTTGTCCTAAGTATTTCTTGGTCTATTCATATAATAACCATGTGTATTGAAATTTAGTTTAAATAATAAACATAATCATTGCATTTCATGAAATTATCATTATATTGTGATGGACATTATATACTTGTACAAGCCAAATAGTGTATCTTAGAACAAAAATATTAATTTTTTATCTAGTTGTTTGTTTTAAGAAATCTAAAGCACAATCTTGACTTTAAGATGTCAATATTGCTTTCAAGGATACATGCTTCTAAAGAATCCTATGATTAATCTAAAAATTAAAGGAATTGAAATTCATGCACCCATAGCAAAATGTCTTCATAACGGGTTTTTCTTAGTGTGCTTCAAATTGATATTTATTTAATCAAGCTACCTGTAGAAATTATACTTCACAAATGAATGTTCAAATATGAAATTTGCAGAATTTGCCTCTTGGTTGAAATTAAATTTGACCAAGAGGCGCTATGGTCGAAGTCAAAGTCGACCTAAAATATGCTTGAAAAAATGCTTATTTGTACATCATTTTACTGCACTTAATCTTAGTATCTTGATTCAAAATGTGTTTATCATATTGAAAACATAATTTTAGTGCATAACTCTCATAAAAGGTCAACTTATTATGATCTAATATTGATTGTGACCTTACAATCCTTAAAACATCTTGATTATAAGATTAAGGGGGAGCTCACAAAAACTATCTTGACTATAAGATTAAGAAGGAACTTACACAATTTTTGAGAACGCCATAAAGAAAAGATGAAACATGTTATGACCTTTGTATTTTGGTTATGAAAATAAAGGAATATAAATTTCATGAATGTGATATATCTTGGGATTCTTTAAACAAATCAAGGCTTAACATCCCATGCTTTTGGTTAGAGATACTTTTCATGTACTCTACTATAAGCTTAACAGGTTCTCATGTCATTTTCGGGGCTTAACATCCCTTGCAAAATGTATGAGAAATCAATATGTATCCATCATGAGCTTAAGGGAATCTCATATCATTTTCAGGGCTTAACATCATGTGTAAAATGGATGAGAATTCAAAATACACATGCCATAGATCTAAAAGGATCTCATATCATTTCAAGGCTTAACATCCTTTGCAAATGATTGAGAAATACATTGTGGCTAAATTTGACAATAAATGGTTTACATTTATATTAATCCCAATTTTTCAAAATTGAATATCTTAGTAAGGGGGAGCATAGCATAAAATTAAGGGGGAGATATAAAAGTCATACAAAATGATTCCCTGGATACCTTTTTGAAATGACAAAGGGGAAGAAACAATATAAAACCAAAAACATAAAGTAAAATGATTTTCATAAATCTCGGGCTAGTACACACTTGCAAAATAAGAGAATGGCTACAAAAGGTAAACTTCAGGTATGGAACTCATATGATTTATATTTCCTTATTTTATATTTAGGAAATGTTTGTCATCTTCAAAAAGGGGGATATTGTTGGATAAATTGGACATTAGTATAATCCCTTTGTTTTGATGATGACAAACATTTCATTCTTGTTGATCTAACGTGCTACTTGAGTGTTGCAGGAATAAAGTGGATGACAAATATTTGGAAGATCTATATGCTAAATTGCTTTTATTTCATGAATGTAATCAAATGTAAAATGTGTACAAATATATAATGTACAAGTACTTAGCCATCATGTAAATCAAGCGTTAGATCTTCCTTAGCCAATCACAACACTTAGATAGGTCATCCCCTTCAATAGTGTCACATCTGCACACTCATACAAAAACTTAGTACTTAGTTTACAACATTGAAACAGGGTCAATCTCGGTCGACAATATTCTCGAACGAGACACTCTCAGTCGACAAACTCCTCGATCGAGAAAGACCTAGGTAGCCGTTAGACACAACAGACAAGACAGTTGGCAGTTGGAGATGAACGTTGCATACACATGCTCCAGACAGTCCCTCGATCGACAAGTCCTCGATCGAGAAGGACTCTCGGTCGACAATTCTTCGACGAAGATGTGTTCTGTCTGCAACTTTCAGAGTTAATTAACTAGATGTTGCTAAAGCAACTAAAGTGTACCTAACGGCTAGATAAGCACTTGTAACCCCCTAGAAAGTGTCTAGAACGTCCTTAAGCACTTGTAGGTCATTCCTATAAATAGGACATGCCTTAGGACAACTAAACTCACTCATATACACTTGTGCTATACTTGATCTTACACTTGTAATTGGCAATCTGTTTTGAGCAATTGAGCAACACTAGCATTGGCCACGCATTCCCTTGCTCTAAATTCGTGTCCTCTAGGCTAGCATCTCCTATCCACTAAACCTACACTTCAATATTCATTGGTTAGGAGATCTATACGCTTGATATAGGCAAATCAAGCCTTGTGCTTCAAAGTGGTAATTGTAATTTCCATTTCCTTTCTTGTTCTCTATTATTGCTTGTACTCTCCTTGCTACTCCTAGGGTTGGAAGCTGCGGATTGGAGAGGGTTTGATCTTCTTGGTGAAGAAGGAGATCTTTGAACTACTTCTAGAAGGCTGTTGCAATGGGAGGCTACATAAAGAGGAAGGCTACTTCAAGGGGGAGCTTGAAATTACTTCAAGAAGGCTGCTTCAAAGTTGGTGCAACTACTTCAAGGTGAAGGTTGTCCAAAGGGTGTAGAAAGTATTGTAATTTTATGTAAATTCCTTGAGAGGTAATAAAATTTAATACTTTCAAAATCCCGGTTGGGGAAGCAACCAGGTAGTGGATTGACTACCTTAGTATTTGCTAAGGTTGGAACCACTCTAAACACCTTGTCTCCTTCTTATTATCTCAATTGTGGTTGTTTGAGTTAAATTATATTAAAATTATCATAAAACCCTATTCACCCCCCTCTAGTGGTTTTTCAAAACCGAGGTTTTCTGCATCGTCTACTGTGAAAGGTTCTAGTGCACCATCACAGCAGTCCCCGAGTAAGGGATGAGGGCATGGTTTTTTGCCGTCGAAGGCATACAATACAACTTCAGTGGAAGTGAGAGGGCCGTCTAGGTCGCAGCTGAGAGACCCGTTGTAAGGATCCTGACCCATGTTTTGGGATAAACCTATTTTCTTTGGTTACGAAAGGTTCTTATAACCTTAATCTAATCCCTCAATAAGTTTTGATATCATGTAACAAACTTATGTTTCCAGTTTGGTCCCGTTTGGATGCTGTTTGAGCAATGTTTTCTTATTTTGGACCAAAGTGCAATTTACCCAAAGTAAAGGGTTATATTGCAATATTTCATATGTAGAGCATTCCTTTAGTTCTATAGCATCATTAGAGAGAGATTGATTCTTTGAGTCACCTTGTGGAGTTCCTAAGTTCCAAGTTTGAGCTTGGTTGGATGATGCTTGTGCTTTAAGTGCTAGTTTTGGTGTAAATTGCAAATTACCCAAAGTGGAGGTTCAATATGAAATTTACCTACACTAGAGTTTTCTTGATTTAGTTTGGAATCATCTAGGATGTGGATTAAGGTTTGTGCACCTTCTTTGGATGATAGTTAAGGAGTGACATCTCTATATGGTTTTTATGCCTTATATGTCACATGTGATATCTTGTACTTTAGTGTATCGGGTTGAGCTTGGAGTATGTATCAGTTTTGAGGGCATCTCACCCAGGGAAGTAGATCAGATGCACGATACACAACCTATAGTGTATCACCAGGCTGTGCATGTGGAGCTTGGGTGGCAATAAGTGGCGTTAAGAGCATGAAGCAAGTGGCATCTAAGTTTATGACACCTTACCTGTAACGTCCTCGAATTTTCACCTTCTCAAAACCCCATGGAGATGAGAAGACAAAATCCGAAAATGTTAGCAATTATATCAGAGAGCGATGCGGAAGCATAATACACATACATGAACATACAACCATAACATTCGTCAACATTCAACATGTAAATTACAACATGAATTACAATTGCATATTGAAAGAGAATTTTACACAAGTCTAAACATGTATGCTAACAGGATCTACACAATAGGTACAAACTAGACGACTGCTCACTTCCCATCTTTTATTCCATGCTAGCTCTGAACCTAGAATATACGAGAAACAAAAACATCAACAAAAGTTGGTACGTGGAATAAAAGCTATACTATGCTGGCATATAAAATACTCGAAATTGAAGAAAGAGAAAGGAAACATTATTTAAGGCGGAGAATCAGGTAATCCCAAGTTATTAGTCATATTTCAATGTACTTGTATTACTATTGTGGACTTAGCACAAACATTAATATTGGGCCCTATCCCTGCGTACCTTGTACCATTAGGGATATCCCTGCGTACCTTGTACCATTAGGGAGGTGCTAGTCAACATTAATGCTTTCCCTCTCTAATAAGGAGAATGAACCATCAGTAACTACATTCCATTTTCTTTCCTTAGTGTTCTTATTGTTTAAGGCGGAAATGACAATACATATAGATCTACATCAACAATGTATTTCAAATACAAGCAAGCAAGTACATATATTTAACATCCAGCAAATCTAGTCATATAATTATATCCACGTACCTGAGTTTAGAGGTTCCTCAATATGTAAATGTAAATCATTTTGTAACAATTCATTTTGTATAAAAATACATGTTGAATGTTGAGTATGTTATGTTTGTATGTTCATGTATGCGTATTATGCTTCCGCATCGCTTTCTGATATGATTGGATGATGTATTCGGATTCTGACATCTCATTCCCAATAAGGTTTGGAGAAATCAAAATCTGGGGATGTCACATTACCTTTGCTACCTCTCTCTTCCTTGGTGTATATTTCTCCCTTCCTCCTTACCCAAGTGATCCTTTTTGGCCACCTCTTTCCCCTTCCTGTATGGGATGAGATTGGGAGCTTTGGGAGCTAAAGGAAAACTCCCATGGAGATTGGGAGGCCGAGCTCCTTTCCCATGGAGATTTCTTGCTCAAGATTCGACCTTGGTGAGTCATGCTTATATACTAGATTTTCCTTATGCTTTCTTATTCACCTCCTTCCTCCCCTCTCGGACATGGATGCACCCTTGATGAGAGCATGCAAGGCCATGGTTCTCTCCCTCTTTACTTCTTCATGAGCTAAGCATAACCATGGCTTCTTCTTCTTCTTCTTCTTCATCTTTTGTTTCTTAAGGTGATGATGATGGAGCCAAAGGCAAGTTTGGAGCTTGGGATGGATGATCTTCATGGTGAGGAATTTGGGTTTACTGCTTGGATTAGGAATCTTGATGTGTTTCATGTAGATCCTCTTAAGGCGGGTTACATAACTCTTAACCATCTCTATTATGTTCACTCTCCATATGTGCATACATTGATTCTTGTCTTTAAAACGATACCCTTCTCTATGATAGTTGTGTATGTGGAACTTGAGATCTATTTGAATGGAAAGGGTCACGTTATATTACTATCGTTATCTTTTTTTCCTTGTGCAAGTTGGTGAAGGGTTTCTTGAGGTTGAAGATGACCCACCCGATATGGTGCTTACCCGATATGGGGCCTTACCCAATATAGAGTCTTGCCCAATAGGTTGTGCTTTGGTTGATGGATTCTGAGCAATACCCCTCTCTCACTTTGCTATTGAGAAGTGAGCTTAGGATCCTTGGATCCAAATATGTTTGATAGTGAGTCCTTGGGAAATACCCCTCTCTCACTTGGTTGTTGAGAGGTGAGCCTATGATCTATATGGTTGGGTGACATGTTAGTTTGGCCGATAGGGTCTCCTTAACCCTAGGTTGGCTGATATATCCTCTTGGATGCATTGGGCGACATGAGTAGACATGCTTTGATGTTGAACTTTGAGCAAAACCCCTCCTTCCTTGAGTTGTGAGGTGAGCTCTAGCTCTTGGCCGATATGATGATGGGCGATATGATAGTTGGCCGATATGAAGCCCTAACCTTAACTTGGACAATATAGTGTCTTGGCCGATATGGATGCTCTAACCCTAGTTGCCTAACATGGCATCTTGGGGGACATGGAGTCTTGGGCAACATGGTTTCCCTATCCCTTGTTGACCGATAGGGGTGCTCTTGTTGTGATGATCTCTTGGGCGTCATGGTGTGTTTCCCAAGATAGTGCTCCATGGATGACAAAGATGTGAGGTTGGGCGTTATGGATGGTCCCTTGATATGCTGCCCGATATGATCAACCCTAGCCCGATATAAGTGTGTATGTATCAGATGACTTGGGCGACACTAAGGATAAATGCTTGGCCGATACTGTATAGGGGGATATGATACCTTGGCTAATATGCCTTTTCCCGATACATGTCTTCTCTTGTTGATTACCCGACATGAGTATATGCTACACTGGATAGCTTGGATGGTTCTAGAGTTGAGTTCTTAGCCGATATGGGTTTGAGCCTGGGCGGTAGGCTTGGGGCAATACAATTTGAGAGTTTGGACGATATTGTTTCATGAGTAACACAAGGGCTAGTGAGGCTTGGGTGAACCAAGTAGGGAAGAGGTTGTTACAACTATATCTTGTTGATAGAGGTGAACATAGATGGGGCAAGAAGGAAGTCAATCCTTGTAGGGATGACCTAGAGAGCACCTTGGTGGTTTTGGTGCTATGAGGTCCTTGGCCGACATAGTTGTGAGGTTGCCTAACCCAAGAGGAAGTGAGATATGTTGGTTGAACATGGAATCTGACATGCTTAGATCCATGAGTTGTTTGATATCTTAGAAGGTGGTCTCTTTATAGTGATGGCCTAAGGTATGTCTGGGCGATATGGCCTTTGGGGGTGTTCTTGCATGATATGCCTAGAGGCATGGTGCTTAGGGTTGTTGGTGCCCGATATCCCTTTTGATGAAGGATTGTGCTCTACCCGATATCCTTGGGTGAGGGTTGGTACCCTACCTGACACCCTTTAGTGAGGGTTTGTTGGTCGTTGCTGTGTTTTGGTGAGGGTAGGCGACACCTCTAGTGAAGGGTTGTGACCTAACCTAATATACCTAAAAAGTTATCTTGAGCCTTATATGATAGTGTGTTATCTTTCTACCTTGATCCCATATCTTTGATCATGATCATAAGACATGATGAATAGGTTGTGAACATTAGTATGGTGGCTACCTATGGTTGATGATAGGTGAACCTTTGATAATGCTTGATGGTAGATCATATTTGTATGCTCCTTAAAGAGGAATCCTTAGGGATGGCACACATAGTGACATGAGATGTAGGGAATGGTGGGATACCCATGGTATGGTAACAGTAATGTGTATTGTTTAATATACCATCTAAGACATTGTGCTCCATGTGTTCATAATAAAGGATGTTGTTCCAATACTATAAAACTTAATCCTAATGATGTAATAATCATGATTTGTTCTTTAAAGATTTGTATCTGGTGATCAAGTTATCTCTTTTGCTATACATCCTAACCATGTAGGTATTATCAATTGAATTCATAGCCAGGTAAGAGCTATGATGGTCATATGAGTATGTGCTTTGTGTGGCACTTGGTATATGTGAAATATTTGAGTAATGATAATGTCCCTTGTTGATGAGATAACATGTATCACTAGTATGGTTTGAGAGGTCTTATGACCTGATAAAGGCCGAGTGCCTGATTGAGGTGCTATCCTCTAGGTGTGATATGAGGGATTACTATCCCGTGATGATGTATGCTGATGAAGCCTTGTGAGAGGCAGTGGCTTTATGTGATGAAATGAGGGATTAATATCCCATGGTAATATGATGGTATTGATGAACCCAATGATATATGATGGGTGTTACCTATGGAATGGAAATGTGTGCCTTGATGATGGGATTGATTCCTTGTGATGTAGATCCTTGAGATGGACCTTGATGATTGGCAAGAGGCCAAGTGGTAACATGTAATGTGGGATCCCGATGATGGATCAGGATTATAGTGATGGCTTTGAGAATAAGAGTGACAATGTGACACATGATAATGAGATCTATATTGTTTTTTTTGTTATAGTTTACATGTTACATTATTTGGTTGAATCTTGCAATCCACTTAAAATATGTTAATTAATTACATATGAATTTTCATGTAGTTTCCCTGGTCATAGTTCCATCGTCGTTAGGTGTTTGGTGATGGTGAAACCGGTTCTCCTAAGGGTTAACCTGGAACACATATTGTTGAATATGCGGGGTGGGCCTACACCCTAAGTAGTAGTGCATGTAGAGCATGGTGAATAGGCCCTTGGCTCAGGACTAGAGCACGGTTTCAGGCCTGTGGCTCAATGTGGTTAGAGCATGGTGAATAGGCCCATGGCTCTGGATATGTGATTGAGCATGGTGAACAGGCCCATGTCTTAGTGATGATGGAGCATAGTGAACAGGCCCGTGGCTTAGTTTTCTCGTACTGATACTTGTACCGAGGTGGGCTAGGCAGAGGGTAGCCTAGCCCTGTGTGGCTGAGGCCACCTAAGCATGAGACTACGGTCCTGCTTGTTGGTTCTTATGCACTGACCACACGGGAAAGAGGTCATGGAATCTGACTCTCCCATTGACCTTGTATGGCAATCGATTGCGACCAAGCGGTGGTTAGTTTGGAACTGAGTGGTACGACTCACTTCCACATGGCATAATAATTCATAATCAAGCCGTATAGTATCTTTTATTAGGGAAAATATGATAAATTGGTTAAGGCCTTGAATGATGTAAGCTTTGTCATATGATCTTAAATGATCTTTGTATAAGTTTTCATATACATGTTCTTCATATTCCTTCTTACATGACTGGTTAGCTATTACATGTTGTTTAGTTTGATCTATCTACTCAGTCATCTGTGATAATAATAAAGTTAGTAGAGGGTTATGTTTCTTGCTAGGACTGTGCGTCTCACCCCACTGATTATTAACCCTTTTTAGGTGGACGTGCCTGGCGTGATAAGGATCATGTGGCTAAAGACAAAGAGCAGAAGTATCATACCTAGTGGAGTTGATAGTGTCTACTAGTAGACTCCTATGTGTCATCCCTATACACTCAGGTCTTCAGGATAGTTTCCATGTTTCTCATATGATGATCGATGTACGGTTTTCAACTTATGTACCTTGATGTAATAAATCAGCATGTGGAACAATTATTTCATGTAACGAGATGATGGGAAATTATGTTGTAGCACCTTGAAAATATGTTATGAAAAGATAGTGTTGGCTCAGATGCAACATGTCTCATCTTACAGTGCTTTTTATAAATCAGTTTTAATTTCCCATGATTTTTGGTAACCCGCTGGTTAGAATATAATCATGTTTTTTTCAAGATAGGATGTCTCACCTGTCGTGCTTTCTCTATGGACAGGTCAGACATATCAAGTGGAATGACCCAAGGAGAGAGGTTGAAGTATCACAACTTCCGAGGCAGAGTCAACAGGTTAGTGGTGCCAGAGGACGAGGATGTGGTCAAGCATCACAAGATGGATCATCTTCTTAAGGAAGTAGAGGGCATGGACGACATCAGGTAACGAATCAATTCTATGCTATGAGTCAGCCGGAGGCGATTGTCAACCTACGAGTGGTGGCAGGTCAGATGGAGTTATTTCATTCTGATTTGTCTTCTACTTGCTTTGTATCTGTTCTGGTTGTCCCAAGTGCTACACACTCTTTTTTTGCTCATAGTATGCTTGCTAGTTGTCTTTTACCTATTAGCTGTAAGAAAGATAGCTTGTTGTTAGAAACCCCTCTTGATGTTTCCTTGATGCTTTGAGAGGTGTGTCCATCTTGTAATCTATCCTTTTCGGGACACAACGTACAAGTGGATCTCATACCACTTGATATGCATGGATTCGATGTAATCCTTGGGATGGATACCATAGAGAGGTATAAGGTTGTGATGGACTGTGGTTTTAAGCAAGTGGTGTTTGTTGATGATGGTGAGAAGTGGATTTTCCAAGGAGATAGAAAGATTCTTCAGAAGTGTTTGGTATTAGCTATGGTTGTAGAGAAGTTGTTGCGGCAAGGTTGTGGGGCGTTCTTGGCTCATGTTGTGGATACTGAGGCAAAAGGACTGAGTCTTCAGGACATGTCAGTTATCAAGGAATTTGAGGACGTGTTTCCCGATGAGTTTCCCGGTGTTCCCCCACCTCAAGGGATTGACTTTGAGATCAATCAAGTGCCAGGGACACAACCAGTTGCTCAGACACCGTACATGATGGCTCCAGTTGAGATGGCAGAGCTGAAGAAGCAGTTATAGGAGTTATTGGATAAAGGTTTCATCAGACTGAGCACATCACCATGGGGTGCTCTAGTTCTATTCATGAAGAAGAAGGACAGATCGATGCATCTGTGCATAGATTACTGGCAGTTGAACAAGGTTACGATCAAGAAAAAGTACCCTTTGTTGAGGATAGATGATCTATTTGATCAGTTGTGTAGTGCTACCATGTTCTCAAAGATCAATCTGTGGTCTAGATATCATCAGTTGAGGATCATGGATGAGGATATACCAAAGTCAGCTTTCAGGATGAGGTATGGTCAGTTTGAGTTTGTGGTTATGCCGTTCGGGCTAACCAATGCACCTGCTGCTTTCATGGATCTAATGAATAGGGTGTTCCGTCCATTTCTAGATTAGTTTGTTGTGGTCTTCATAGATGACATCTTGATCTATAGTCAGGACAATCAATAGCATGAACAATATCTTCGAAAAGCGTTGACTCTCCTTCTCCAACATCAGTTGTATGCCAAGTGCAGTAAGTGTGAATTCTGGCTAAAGGAAGTGACTTTCTTGGGTCATGTGATCTTAGCAGAAGGGATCAGGGTGGATCCCAAGAAGGTGGAGTTAGTAACAGAGTGGGAGCAACTGAAGACGCCGACTGAAGTTCGTAGTTTTCTGGGTTTAGCAGGATACTACCAAAGGTTTATAAAGAACTTCAATATGATCGCGTTGTCGTTGATGAAGTTGACTAGGAAGGATGTACCTTTTGTTTGGGGTGATCGTTGCCAGCAAGCTTTTCAGAACTTGAAGGTGAACCTAACTAGTGCTCCAGTGTTGGTGTTACCAGTGCCTGGGAAAGCTATGTTGTTTTCTGTGATGTTTCCAAGAAAGGATTAGGTTGTGTGCTGATGCAGGAAGATCATGTGGTTTCTTTTGCTTTGCGATAGCTGAAGAAGCATGAGGACATTTATCTGACACATGATTTGGAGCTGGCAGTAGTGGTCCATGCGTTAAAGATTTGGAAACACTATCTTTATGGGGAAGTGTGTCAGATCTTTATGGATCATAAGAACCTTAAGTATATCTTCTCACAGAGTGAGCTAAACATGCGACATCATCGTTGGATGGAGCTGATCAGTGATTATGATTGCACCATTGAGTATCATCGGAGTAAGATGAATATGGTATCTGATGCGCTTAGTAGGAAGTCTTCTTCTCTTCCTACGAAGAAGGCATAATTGAGTTCTTTGATATGCCATAGGTGGGATATGTTCATCTCTTTGCAGAAGATGAATGTACAGTTGGAAGTATCCTTGTTGGCAGGATTGTTGGCACAGATGCAAGTGAAGCCTACATTGAGGCAGCAGATCAAAGAAGCACAATAGGCAGATGCTACAGTTCATTTGATCTGAACATAATTTGGCAGTGAGAAGCGTGATGGCTTCCATGAGTCTGAGGATGGACTAGCTTGTTATAATAATAGGATGATGGTCCCCGATGTTGATGATCTGAGGAAGTTAGTGCTCGAGGAAGAACACACATCGATGTATGCTTTGCATCCATGTGTCACCAAGATGTATCATAATCTTAAGGACTTGTATTGGTGGCCTGGCATGAAGAGAGATGTGGCCGAGTTTGTGGCTAAATGTGCGATATGCTAGCAGGTTAAGGATGAGCATCAGAAGCCGGTAGGTACGTTGCAACCCATGCCAATACCACAGTGGAAATGGGATCATGTAACCATGGATTTCATAGTTGGTCTTCCGAGGACAACTTGAAATCATGATTCCATTTGGGTGATAGTGGATAGATTGATGAAGTCTGCCCATTTCATACATGTAAAAATGACATATACAGCAGAGAAGCTTGCTCATGTGTATGTGGATGAGATAGTGCATTTGCACGGTGTTCCCGCAACAATAGTCTCTAACTGAGGCCATCAATGCATAGAGTGTTGGGAGCATAGTTAAGGTTTAGTACCACTTTCTACCCGCAGAAAGATGGACAGTCTGAAAGGACTTTTCAAACTTTGGAGGATCTTCCTCGAGCTTGTGTTTTGTTGTTCCTAGGTAGTTGGGATGTGCATCTCAGTTTTATAGAGTTTGCCTAAAACAACAGTTACCAATGGAGTATCGACATGGTACCTTATGAGGCTTTATACGGCAGGAAGTGCAGATCTCCTTTATGTTGGTATGAGTGTGGCAAGTATCAGCTTTTGGGTCCTGAGTTAGTGCAACATACGACAAAAAAATCAAGGTGATACAACAACAGTTGAAAGAGGCACAAGATAGAAGGAAGACGTATGCAGATAATCGTCGACGACCCCTAGAGTTCTAGGTGGGAGACAAGGTGTATGTCAAGGTCTCTCCATGGAAAGGCATGATGAGGTTTGGCCATAAAGGCAAGTTGGCTCCCAGGTATATGGGACCATATCCAGTGATAGCACGTGTTGGCAAAGTGGCTTACAAGTTAGAGCTACCACCAGAGTTGTACATGTTGCATCCAGTATTCCATGTCAGTATGCTGAAGAAAAGTCATCCAGGCACAGAGGTAGTGATACCATCGATTGAGGTTGAGCTTGAAGAAGATGTGACCTATGAGGAAGGTCTAGTGTTGTTCCTTGATAGAAGAGTGATGAAGTTGAAGAGGAAGGACTTGGTTCTTGTGAAGGTTCTTTGGCATCATCTTGGCATTGAGGAAGCCATGTGGGAGCTTGAAGAAGAGTAAGGAGGAAGTATCCCTTTCTTTTCTCTTCAGATTTCGGGGGTGAAATCCTTTTGTAGGGGTTTATGGCTTGTAAGGACCCTAACTTTCATTTTAGGCTTACCCTGTTCACTTTACCTAAACCTTGTGTATAGATGTTTGCTAATCACCTGAGTTGTGGTTAGGACTTGTTTGTGCTTTGTTGAGAGGTTGAGGTACAACTTGCAAATAACCCAAGTGTTAGGGTTGGTGTGCAAGTTTGTCATCTTAAGAGATGTCTTTCTCTCTCCTTGCATCCTCTAGAGTTGAGAGGATGGGTTGGGCACCTTGCTTGAGTTGCTTTGGGCCTCGTTTGAACTTGTTGAAGCTTAGGCTTGTTGTTGGGCTTTCTTGGGTCTTGTTTGAGCTTGGTTCCACCTCCTTGCTTGTAGTATCAGGAAAGGGTGTATCGGCCACGAGTGTGTTGGGTAGTGTTGTATCGGCCATGGCACCATGTTGGGCGATACACACCCTTCTTGACCTAGCATCGTTTGTGTCACCCTTTGTGACACTTGTTGTTGTTTGCTAGCAAGGTGGCATAGCTTGGACAAGTGGTGGTACAGGTGAGCAGATGTGGAGCAACCCTCTAGTGGACGCCCACTTGGCCCCCTTGTATATACACCCCCTCCTTTGCTAGTTTGTCACTCCTTTAGTTTCCTTAGTTGCTTCCCTTCTCTCTTGGTGGCTGATATCCTTTGGTGGATCTTGGAGGGCAACATGATTGGTAGCCATAACTCCAGTCTTCTTCTTCCTCTAGTGGTGGCCGAAACTCTAGAGTGTCCTTGCTCCTTCTTCTATTGTGGTGGTGCCTTGGTGCTGGGAGCATGGAGCTTGGAGCTTGGAGCTTTTGAGCTTGAGGAGTGTGCTTGAGGTGGGTTACATAACTCGTAACCCTAACTATACTACTTCCTTACCATGTTGCTTTGCTATATGCTATCTTGATCGGCCATGTTATCTTGCTAGATATGTTTCTTGCTTTAATGGTCATGTTGTTTCCCTAGATGTACCATGGACCTTGTTGGTCAAACCTTGTATTAGGGTTCCTTGGGCAAAACCCCTCTCTCTTAGTTGTTGAGAGGTGAGTTTTGGGTCTCCTAATTCAATGGTTTGTTGTGGTGTGTTCTTGGGGCAAAAGCCCTTTCTCTCTTTGGTCTTGAGAGGTGAGCTTAAGATCTAGTTGTATGGGAAAAACCCCTCTCTCCCTTAGTTGTTGAGAGGTGATTCTACACTCTAGTTGCATGAGCAACACCCCTCTCTCTCACCATGTATTTGAAAGAGTGAGCCTTTAGTTGGGTGTTGACCTAGTTGTTGGTTGGCTGGCGGATATGGTGATGATCTACCTTGTTGCCCGATATGTAATAGAGGTTGTGCAAAACCCCTCTCCCTTAGTTGTTGAGAGGTGAGCCAACACTCTTGATCTTTTAGGGTTGGGTGGTTGTCTTGAGGTTGAAGATGAACAACCCGATAGGCTGTGCAACCTGATATCCCTTGGTGCCCAATATCATTTTGTGGGGAGGTGAAACCCGATATCCCTCACCTAGGGTTGAGCTTGCACGATATGTTAGATGGGTGTCTTGTTGACCACTTTGACCATTATGAGTGTTTACCCAAGATGTTGCCTTGCCCGATAGACTTGGATGGCCGATATGTCTGATGGCCACTATCGGGATAGTAAGGTGACGTTGTGTTGGCTTTGTCCTTTGAGCGATATCAACCTATCACATGGATATCCTGTTATGGATGGTATGCATCTTGTTGTCCCTTGCACGATATCACCCCTACTGTGTGTGTTGCTGGGTGGTTTCAGCCTTCTATGTGCTTGCCCGGTATCGACCTGCTATGAACAATGTGCAAGTGTGTTATCCAGTTATCGACCTTAGGGCATTATTGGGAGGTGGTGTTAACCACATGAGTTGTTAGCCGTTGTGGGAGTGTGTTGCCTGTTATCGACCTATTGGGATCAGTTATCTAGATGATATTGGATAGCCATGGATGATAACCTGGTAAGAGTGTTAGTTGTGAACCCATTATGTGATGTTCCTTGAGTGTGCCCGTTATCAGTTTGTACACAGCTGGATGTTAGCCCAAGATAGATGTTATCCCGATACATGGCGATAGACGATATCCATGTTGGTGTTTTGCGATGTTCACTATTTTGGTAAGGGCTGTGATAACCTTTGGTGAGGGTTGTCCCTTACCCGATATATCTCTAGTGAGGGTTGTGATGCTTTTGGTGAGGGTTATTCCTTACCCGATATACCGAGGATAAGGGTTGCATCCCATGTTCTTTTGGTAACCCTAATGCTTGATTTGATAGATATATGTCAATGATTATGCATAGGCATGTTCATCTACGTTGCATAAGTTAAATCTCTCATAATAAAGTAATGATTTAAAAATGTTCCTAGTAAAAGTACCATTATTTCTCTATGATTATGCTAACCATGCAGGTTCCATGTGTATGGTTATGAAACTAGGTAATAGCCATGGTGATGGTATGATAGTGATATGATATGTAACATCAAGGGTTATGATGAACCCAATGATATATGATGGGTGTTACCCATGGAATAGCAATGTGTGCCTTGATGATGGTATTGAGTCCCTGTGATGTTGATCCTTGAGATGGATCTTGATGATTGGCAAGAGGCCAAGTGGTAACATGTAATGTTGGATGCTTATGATGGATCATTATGATGTTGACGGCCTTGAGAATAAGAATGACAATGTAACACTTGATAATGAGATCTATTTTGTTTACTTTTGTTATAATTTACATGTTACATAACTTGGTTGAATCTTGCAATCCGCTTAAAATATGTTAATTAATTACAGATGAATCTTTCATGTAGTTTGACCTGGCCATAGATCCATCATCAGTAGGAGTTTACTGATGGTGAAATAGGTTCTCCTAAGAGTTAACCTGGAACACATATTGTTGAATATGCGGGGTGTGCCTACGCCCTAAGTAGTAGTGCATGTAGAGCATGGTGAACAGGCCCATGTCTCAGGATATGTGATAGAGCATGGTGAATAGGCCCATGGCTCAGTGATGATGGAGCACGATGAACAGGCCCGTGGCTCGGTTTTCTAGCACCAATGCCTGTACCAAGGTGGGCTAGGTAGAGGGTAGCCTGACCCTGTGTGTTTGAGGCCACTTAAGCATGAGACTACGGTCCTGCTTGTTGGTTCTTGTGCACTAACCACAAGGGAAATAGGTCGTGGGACCCGGCTCACCCGTTGACCTTGTATGGCAATCAATTGTGACCAAGTGGTGGTCGGTTTGGATCTGAGTGGTACCTCTCACTTTGTAACGACTGTCATCAAATCGACAAACAAATCATTACTAATTAAGCAGAATAAGCATAAACAACAGATTAAAAAAATCACTAAAAATTAAAACCATTTTGCAAGGAGATCCTTGTCTAGAAAACTTTTACTGAAAGATCCAAAACTCATACATATCATAATTCACATTGTACAACATTATTTCATCTCATCTCAAGGACATCATATAATAGTTGTTCTATCAAAACACATACTAGAGAAACATAAAACCTCAAGGCATTCATGCAAAAATCTCAGATCATTCATGAAACTAGTACAAACCAACTCCAAGGACCATAGAGTACAGAGACGACACATAGGACTTCTATCTACAAGACATGACAGACAATACACTCAACCTGAGCTATCACTGCTACCTCAGTTGTTGTTCCTCCTTTGTAAAAAGATCTTCGCCACCTTGTGTACGTCCACCTAAAAATAATGTGGATCCCACGGGGTGAGACAATTGTCTCAGTGAGAGATATAACTCTCCTCCGACCATATTATTATCATAGATTAATCATTTATAAATTGAGCAGAGGTTCTTTTTATATTAACATGCAGGATAATTCACTGTATGAACATAATGAAGTAATCTCCTTTCTTACAGATAACATTGCATATACCCATGGTAGATTTATCAATCATCTATCTTCTTTGCAAGGAATTTAAAGAAACATAAATATCATCTATCCGCTATGATGTATAACTGAAGTGCACATCAATCAATGTTTTCCATATTCGATCATTAAGCAGATATGCTAAACGGATGATTACATTTTTCAATCACACTTATTCCCTAAGGAGATGAGGTATACCGCTCATACTCCAACTGACCACAACTACGTAAAGCATCGGTACCATACAAGGTCAATGGGAGAGCCAGCTGCCATGACCTCTGCCATCTCAGTCAGTGCGAGACCACAAGCAGGACATCTCGTATCAACTGCTACATAGATTTCTAGTTGATATTGGCAACTTCACTATAGAGCTGCAGTGGCGACTGTGCTCTCTTTGGGATTGAGAGATCTCATGTTTATCTACCATCAATCCCGACATTCATCATCATCGGGAGATTCGTGGTACATCCATCCTGACATTTATAATGAAGGAGATCTCACATCAATCCCTCATTAGGGTGTAAGGATATTCACACCCATCACCCTCACATATTCAAAAATATGTTCTCTCCAAGAGATCCCATGGGAAAACCTATTTCACCATCACCAGCTACTGACAATGATGGATCTATGGTCAGGGTACTACATGATAAGATTCCACTTGATTAATTAAGTGCATAACCATATTCTTTTAGTGCCAGTCAAGTTTTCAAACATGAATTATTATGAAAAATGCTACAAAGAAAAGTGTAATACATCTATCAAGTACTTTTCAAATCTTTAGAACACATATGTCATTTAGGATTTCAATCCCATATCTCATTACTGGGAATTCTCATCCCTCAACATTATCATTATCATGATTACTAGATATGGGTATTCAACCCTTAGTTCTTCACTGAACATTGTTACCACTTTTCAGGTAACTATTACTTCTAGGTCCTCCGACCAAGGTATTCATTTTACTTGTTGTTCAAGTATTCATATGGTTCACAAGGACATTGCACATCTTGTCACCTCTCACTAGGAAATAACTTATTCACATGGCTCACAAGGCCATTACACATCTTGTCACCTCTCACTAGGAAACAACTTATTCACATGGCTCACAAGGCCATTAATCATTATACTTGTTATACAAGTATTTAACATGCCTCACAAAGGTTATGTAATAAGAGAAATGCAACCTTCCCATTATTAGGGTTAGGTTTTCCTTTACAACCGATTAGGGTTTTAAGTTCATATTATTAATTCAAACCCTAACTCATTGCTCCTCACATCTAGGAGCATACATTGATATCATAAGTATTCAATCATACTTATTTAGTGTAATCATTTATCATTAAATGATAATCAACACAAAGTATGAGTTTCTCTCTCATCGTTACTAGGATATTGATTCCATCAAACTTTATTAACTTGTCTTAACCCTTTTTTTCAAGTCCAGTTAGCCTACAGTTATCAAAGTGCATTAATCTCATTACATCTCAATGTAACAATTGACATGACACACGTCATGCGTTACACATCCATGTATATTGGATTTAAGGTGCATCAAGGTGTATCAACCTTAAGGTGCGGAATGTGATATTTATTATGCCTTGGTGTATCACTTCCCTCATCACTTTTAACTTACTTAAGTTCATCAACTTATCTGGTATGAGGGTAATTCCCATCCTAATATTTTATGCACTAACTCAGCACATTTATCGTGTGGTGTATTGGTCATAAGTCACACATTTGAATTATCCAACCATCATCAATGATATGGACTCATCTTGGGTTAAGGCATTGTTCATATAAGGTTGTCCATTATCAACCACTCTAGGTGTTTCACCTATCAAGGTATTAGACACACCATTACTTGGTGTTACACTCATCACTGCTAAGAGTGTCTTACCCTCACCTTTACAAGGTGTATAGGGTTAAATCATGTATGCCAAGTTGAACACATGTATTGGGCTAGATGTATATCGATCTAAGCATCATCACATCCCTCATGCCCTTATCCATTAAGGTATGAAACTTACCATTCATAATGTGTATCAACTACACCCTTCATGGATGTAACATCCTCACCTCACTTGAAGATATTGGCCACACCCTACTTTAATGTATTGGCCATCACATGTACTAGGGTACTAAGCACCTTGAAACTCTTGTCATCTAGTGTATTGGGTTACCCACCATATCATTTTAGAGATATGTGCTCAACACCATATCGTCCAAAAGGTGTATGCTTAACCCAATATCAGTTTAAAGGTGTATACTTGCTACCCATAACACCTAGAGGTGTATGTGAGCTTACCATATCACCCTTGAGGTGTATGTATGCTTCCATATCACTTTTGAGGTGTGTGTGCACTTCAAACCATATCAGGCAAATAGGTGTGTGCTTGCTCACCAAATCACTTTAGAGGTATATGTGTGCTTCACACGATATCGGGCAAAGAGGTGTGTGCGTGCTTCACACCATATCAGGAAAATAGGTGTGTGTGTGCTTCACACCATATCGGGAAAAGAGGTGTGTGCTTGCTCACCATATCACTTTATAGGTTTATGTGTGATTCACACCATATCGGGAAAAGAGGTGTGTGTGTGATTCACACCATATCGGGCAAAGAGGTGTGTGTGTGCTTCACACCATATCGGGCAATGATGTGTGTGTGCTTCACACCATATCGGGCAAAGAGGTGTGTGCTTAACCCAATCTCATTGTAGGTGTTTTCTTGACCTCATATCGTACACGAGGTGCATACTACACCACCATATCGTGCAAGAAAGTATTAAATCATATCCATACCATTTTAGTGAAGTAGGTGCATCACCATATCAGGTTAGAGGTGCTTGCTTGGGTGCTTGAACCCGATATCACTTTATAAGGTGATACCATCTTCTTCAAGCTCTAGACCTTTATTATAATTATTATAGTTAATGGAAAAATATCTAAGAAACTACTAGAACTCATAATGTCATCAACTATTTCAAAATATTTTGGAATTAAAAGTAGATCATTAAGTATAGCAATTTAGGTGATGAACAATAACATGATAGAGTTCAAGTTATATAACCCGCCTTAAGAAAAACTTCAAAGCTCCAAGATCCAAATATCCATGTTCCTAAGGTTGAAGTTGACTTATTAAAAGTCCAAGGCTCGTTCACAACTCCTTAATATACAAGGAATCACCATGGATAAGCAAATGGTGAAGAAGAAAAGAAAGGAAGATCATAACCCTAAAATCATGATTCAATCCAAGGTTGAAGATGATCATGGCCTCACCTTAGGGTTAAGTATTGAGCTCCTTCTTGCTCCTTAGAAACTTTGCACGATACCTCACTACCCTTGCACAATATGACATCACTTGTGGCCGATATCCCCCTCACTTGTGATCAAAACACTCCACTATGGCCGATATCACCTCACTCGGCCGATATCACCCTATTTGGCCGATATGAACTTGCCATGGATGATACCCAAGGACTATGCATGATACCACATCGCTCCTGCACAATACAAGGACCCTATGCACTATATATAAGAGCAAGGAGGTGGTAGGATTCGAAAACATTCACTAAGGGGTGTAAGAAGGGGTATATATACTTGTTGTTCATGAAGAAGTGTGAAAATGCGGTGTCATCAATTTGAGCTACTAGGTGCCACGTGTCCATGCATGGGTGCCAAGTGTAAATGCATGCATTAACATTTATATTTACATTCAAAACACTTGAGGATAATCTAGGGATGAATTTTTGTCCATTACTTAGCCCTTTGAATAAAATAAATCAACAAAATCACTACTTTATTCACAACCCGATACAACTTTTGTAAGGAAGTTGTAAACCGATACACTTCACCTCCTTGAGGTTATTTGAACGTCATGGCATTTTACAAGAGTCCACAAAACGATATGAGACTCCTCCTTTGGCTCCTTGGCCGATAAGCACTCGTATATAAGCTTTTCAACTTGATACAACCTAAGTTAGGGTTTCATATTCAACCCTTTTCCTTGGTCATTTCACCGCCAAGATCACCATCACTCACAATAGATTCAAACATGGTGTCTCCTTATTTATATCTCCTCTACATGATACTAGGAGGGAGTAGGGACACTCTAGAGGTGGTAATTTGCATATAAACCCTATATTTTGGGTAAATTACAATTTGTACCAAAATTGGTGCACAAGGTACTAGCATTATTCAAACATATTCAAACTTGGAATTTAGGCTTTCCACAAGCCACCACTTAGAACCATTCTATCTATTATGATGCTAAAACACTTAAGGCATGTTCAACATGTGACAATTTGCAATATAGCCCCTCATCTTGGGTAAATTTCATTTTGGTCCAAAACAAAGGAACATTGCTCAAACAACATTCAATCAGGACCAAACGTGGAACATAAGTGTGTCACATGATAAGAAAACAACTTAGAGAATTATATTAAATTTCTAACCAACTTACTTAGACAAAACAAATAGGGTTACCTCATAACCCAGGTCAGGGTCATTACATACTTCCTCAGGGCATAATAAATCTTAATCCAACCGTATAGTATATTTGCTTAGGACAAACATAGAACATTGGTTGATGCCTTGTTTGTATAGTTGTCCTAGTTATATCTTGAAACTAATTACATGTTCCTAAGATGTTATGATAAGATCCTATAAGACTTGTCTTGTCAATCATGTTCCATATATTATCTATTTATATGCCTCTTAGATATCCTGGTAAGATGTTATAGAGATAGTTTTGCTCAGTATGTTGCATATATGATCTGCTTATATCAGTTACCTTCTTTATCTGTTCTAGCTCTCCCAAGGTTTTATAGTTCAATGGGGAGTTATGTTTCTTGGTGGGACTGTGTGTCTCACCCCGTTGGTTTAAAACCTTTTTAGGTGGACGTGCTAGACGTGGTGGTGATCGTGGTGTTGCAGCTGAACAGTAAGTAGAATAGTAGATGGCAAGATATGGATATGATGCTTTTGTGGTTGTTTTGTAGTAGAGTCCTAGAGTCATCATCCCTATACTCTTTGGTCCTTGGAGGTGTTTTGATGAGGTTTCACAATGTATAGTTGATATGGCTTTCTTATCCTGTTGATGACCTGGCTAGGTCTATTATGTACATAAACAGGTGGTGAACTCTTGTGATTATATGACAACTAGATCCTATGATCTATGGACATGTATCTAGTTTATGTATATATATATAACATGTTTCTTTGTAGGATGTTGATCTGGTTGTAATAGTTCCTTATCTGCTTTCCGCAATCAGTTTTAATTAACCTGTGTTTTTGGTAATACGATGTTTATGACGGTTCCACATATTTTCAAATGGTGTTTCGTTGTCTTTATGATGGTGGGATGCCATAGAGGAGGTCCATCGATTCAATTGAACCAACTTAACCGCTGCTGAATCAAGCAATCAAAGACTTGAACCCACGAACCAAATAATTAAACTGCACCGAACCAGTTCCTTGGATAAGTAAGCCACGTGCCTATGTGGCGCAATCTCAGCCGCCCAAAAAAGTGCATCCAATGGTGGACCTTTTTTCCAATTAAAGGTACTTTTTATCCCTCCCTCTCTGCTCAAAAATCAAATAAATGGACAAAACTTGCAAAAATTGTATCTTTTGATTCCTAACTTCAAAAATGTGTAGATAGTTGTAGGAATGTCCAAATTAGATGAAATTTGGACCATAGGTTAAAAATAATGTGGAGAATATATATAAATTAGATGAAATTTGGACCATATGCTAACTTTTGATGGATCAATATACTTGAAAAATTGATGATTGAATCCAATTTGGGGGTTTATAATGTGTATAAAAACTACATTGATCACCATATTTTGATTTGAGTATCAATATTGATTTAGAATCCAAGAAAAATATATTGGGGTCGAGAGTGAACATAATGAGGATAATATTATAATTACTTCATTAATATGCTAAATCCACTTTGTCACATCCATCCCTCATTAAAAGGAATTATGTCCCCAAATTTCAAAAACATCCTCAAACAATGGGACTACCTAATCTAAGTCCTATCCTCAAATATTGGGATTATCCAAATCTAGATCATATCCTCAAATACTAGAACATCCTCAACTATATAATCAAAATCATGTCCTCAAAGTTCAAGTAGTAAAATCGTAATTGGCATTCCATGTTCCATATCTTAACCAACTTGGTATCAATATCATTTCATCATCGAGCAATTGAGTATCAAGGTCAATTCATACATACACTTCAAAGTCGTCATATGAGTCACAATATGGAAGCATCCTATTGATTGCAAACTTGGAGAGATCATATTTTTGGTTACACAAATAGAGTTATTGAATCAAGTGTACAAGGTGACTTTCAATCCCAATATCTCAGGGTCCTAGCCTCTACAATGGCTTAGGTGGGGTTATACACTCATGATTTGAGATTTCATATTTCAACATTTTTGAGATGATGTCATACTCTCAATATCATGATTTCGAGCTCGAAATCAATGGGAGGTCCCACCCTAATCCTACTGAGAGCTAAACCCTAAGTAATAAATCAAGGGATTCAACATAGTCATCATTTAAAAGATTTCAAGATTTGGGATCTTGGAGTCATTAGTCATATTGTGGGTGATCTCAAGATCAACATGGTTGATCATACTCATGATTCAAGATTTTGTACATCCATATAAAGAGTTGAAGTTTAGACATTAAGATCATATGTCTAAATGTTCCAAATCTAGGGTTTAGATTCCTATTTTGACCTTAGGGGAGATCTAAAAACCCTTCTTATTTGCATCTAAAAACCCTTTTTATTTCCTTTTATTTGCCCTTTTGTTGGATTTTCCATGTCAGCGATCCAACACAAGGATATGGGGGTAATCTTATCCCTTGGATGCGACCTCCCGCGAATCAGGGGCCTATCTAACGGTCTGGGGGTTATCTTCAACCTCCCACTGATTGTAGGGATGTGTAATTGCGGCTCCAAAAGGGAAATCAACCCTAAGGGGGCTCGATTCAAATTTCTAACCAAGAGGGAATGTTTGCCTCATGATTTCACGCTCATCGAACCCTACTTTGACTGGGATTGTCTCCTTGTTGCACTGCAAAAATGATCCCGTTTCTCTCCCCTCTCACTCCAGCAATCCTGGCTACCACCCCAACTCCCTTTAGCCCTAAATCAACCCCTCGACGCTATAAAACGGCCCTCTAAGGTCCGCAATTGTCACACCTTGCAAGAACTCTTGCATTTGCTCTCTTGTTTGGCCCCGAACACTCCCAAATTTGCTCCTCCAATCACTTATAGTTGGTGCAGCGCCGCCGACCAGCCCATTTTGAGTTTTCCTTCTTCTCACTACCTCTCCTCAATTCGACACCCACTGCCCCTTTGTGAGGTCTCGGCGAGTTGGAACGACACCCTCCGTGCCTTCCCCACCGTCTCCTACTCCCTTTCTCCCTAGCACCAGTGTGGCTACTCCGTCATGTTTCTTGGCTCTCACAGAGCCTACAGGAAAGAAGCAAAATGGCCAAAACACCCAGTCCAGGGAGGAGGTCCATCAGTTCAATCGATTGTGTATGTGAACATGTTGTTATATGTGACAAGTTTTGGCATGATAGCCACTGAACAACGATATGTACATCTTGATGAAATGTTATGTAATATATCAATTTGTGAACTTAGATGCAAATGTTCCATCTTATATTGTCTTATGGAATCATTTTTAATTTACTGTGTTTTCTGGTAACCTGAATGTTTAGTATTTATTCCACGCTTGATTTGAATAATCTCATTTTGTGTGGAGATGGGTGTCTCACACAAGGTTGGTATCAGAGCTCTAGGTTTTCTGAGTCTACAGGGACATAGGACTAGGGTTTTTATTTGTTCTAGTGTAATGGTAACTTCTTCTTATACAAAAGAAGAAGAAGAAGAGATGAAAAGATATGTATGGAGAACACAAAGAACATGCTAACAACAGTGTTGCTGCACCAGGTTATGGTACCAGGAGGTAGGCAAGGGTTGATGGAGTGCCTGAGGAACCTCAGTTCGACCCAGTAACTTCACCCAATCCCACTTTCCACTTTATGTTTGGACAGTTCATGGCCATGATGACACATATGGCAAATATGATGCCCATTCCCTATGCTAGGGAAGCTGGCCTCAGTGTAGAAACCTAGGGTTCTGGGAAGACATTTGGGAGGTTAAGGAGTGCAGGGGAGTTGGAGTATGTTGGTAGAGTGGATCTAGAAGATGCTGACATGTGATTGACTGAGTTGGAGAAGGCCTTCAAGATCGTCAATATCCCTGAGGAGGATAACTTGAAGCACATGATATACCTGTTGAAGGGGAGTGATGGCCATTGGTGGGCCATTTAGGAAGAGAAAAGGCTGGGGGTTGTGATTAGTTGGGAGGAGTTTTGGTGAGAGTTTGTGTTTTGATTCTTCACAAACACCTACATGGATGAGAAGATCATGTAGTTCGAGAATACTGGCCAGGTATCTATCATGATCAATGAGTAAAAAGCCAAGTTCATGTATTTTTTGAGGTTCTGTCCACATATGGAAATTACAGATAAGGAGAGGATCATACGTTTTGAGAAGGGTTTGAACTCTGATTTGATGACGTCGGTGTCATCCTTAGAGAATAGAGAAAGGTTTTCCATATTTGTGGTGTCTGTTAGAAGGATAGAGCGATCAATTGTGGACAAGAAAGAGGTTAATGGAAAGAAGAGACCTACACGGTATTAGGGATAGTCTTATGGAGGCTTCAAGAAGCCTAGCTTTTCAACACCTTAGTCACAGTAAAGGTCAGAGGTTCAGTCTTAGTGGTCCCCAAGCAAGGGCATAGGTCATACCTTTCCACCAATAGGATCTCATAGTGTAGGGTCAATATGAGTGACAATCTAGGTCACAGTTCGAGAGTATAACTTATCACAGGTGTGGACAAGTAGGACATATGAGGTGGGCATGTCCTGTGAAGGATGATAACATGACGCAGTAGCTGAGATAGATTCAACAAAGGTCACAATAGCGAAAGTTCAGCAGTGATGGAGGCTGAGGATGAGGCCAGGAATTAAAGGCTGGTTCTTCTAGACAAGACAGTAGAGTATGGGGGAGACAATAGGCAATGACTCGACTATATGATATGAGTCAGCCGGAATGAGTGGCCAAACTATGAGTCGTGACATGTTAGATGGAGTTATTTTATTCTGATATGTCTACATCTTGCTTTATATCTATTTTGGTTGACCCAAGTGTGATGCACTCTTTTATCACTACAGAAGTGATTGTCAGCTTCTCTTTTCCTGTTAGTCATATATGTGATAGTCTTCACTTAGAAACCCCTTTTGTTGGTTCCATCGAGTTGCGGGAGGTGTGTCCTTCCTACATTTTTTCTTTCTCAGGATGTAACATTCAAGTGGATCTTATACCACTTGACATGTATGAATTAGATGTAATCCTTGCAATGGATACTTTAGAGAAGTATTGAGTGGTTTTAGACAATAGTGCCAACGTGGTGATATTTGTCAATAGTGATGTTTCATGGATCTTCCAAGGAGATAGGAAGATTCTTTTGACATGTTTGGTGTCATCTGTGATGGAAGAGAAGATGATGAGGCAGGGTTGTGAGACTTTTTTGGTGCATGTAGTGGATACTAAGGTGAGGAGTCCTAGTATCCAGAAAGTGTCAATTGTGTGTGAGTTTGAAGACATGTTTCCCGATGAGTTCCCAAGTGTTCCTCCACCCCAAGATATTGATTTTGAGATCAATCTGGTCCCCGATCAGCAACTGATAGCACAAAGACCATACAAGATGGAACCAGCTGAGATGCAAGAGATGGAGAAGCACTTGCATGAGTTGCTTGAGAAGGTATTTATACTACTGAGCACATTTCCTTTGAGTGCTCCCCTTTTTTTTGCTAAGAAGAAGGATGGATCAATGTGGTTGTGCATTTATTATAGACAATTCAACAAGCTGACGATCAAGAATAAGTATCCTTTCTCGTGGATAGATGATCTATTTGATCAGTTGAGGGGTGTTGTAGTCTTCTCAAAGATAGACCTAAGGTCAGGTTATCACCAGTTGCGGATCAAGGTGGATGACATACCTAAGTCTGCTTTTAGGAGTCAGTATAGTCACTATGAGTTTGTGGTTATTTTGTTTGGGCTAACCAATGCAGCAACAATGTTCAAGGACTTAATGAATAGGGTGTTTCAACATTATCTTGACCAGTTCATAGTGGTGTTCATTGACAACATCTTAATCTACTCATGTGATAGCTAGCAGCATGAGTAGCATCTATGTTAGGAATTGACCATGTTGAGAGAGCACAAGTTGTATGCTAAGTTCAGCAAGTGCAAGTTCTGGCTGAAGCAGGTGTCTTTTTTGGGACATGTCATATCTGTTGAAGGTGTGTGTCTAAATCCCAAGAAGGTTCAATTTATGTTAGAATGGGAACAGTCGAAGACACTGACAGAAGTTTGTAGTTTTCTGGATATTGCAGGCTACTATAGGAGGTTCATCAAGAACTTTAGCACATTGGTGTTACCACTAATGAAGTTGATAAGGAAAGATGTGTCATTTTTATGGGATGATAATTGTGGACATTCTTTTCAGCTTTTAAAGGAAAAGTTGAATAGTACGCCAGTGTTGGTTCTACCAGAATAAGAGAAAGGGTACATAGTCTTCTGTGATGCATCAAAGAATGGTTTAGGCAGTGTACTGATGCAAGATAAGAATGTGATTTTTTTTTCTTGATGGCATCTTAAAAAACACAAGGAGAGATACCCTATGCATGATAGGGAGCTTACAGTGGCGGTCCATGCCTTGAAGATTTGGATACACTACCTTTATAGTGAGAAGTATCATACCACAAGAATATTAAGTACATCTTTGCACACCAGGAGTTGAACATGCGATAAAGACACTGTATGGACCTAATTAAAGACTATGATCGCACCATAGATTACCATCCAAGGAAGGAAAACATGGCGGCAAATGCTTTGAGTAAGAAGTCTTCTTCATCATTATCTGTTGATAAGGTACAATTATGCTATTTGGTGTGCCATGAGAGATACATGTTAGTGTCCTTGCTTCAGATGAATGTGAACTTGGAAGTGTCCTTATTAGTAGGAATATTTAGCACAACCACATGTGAAGCTTACACTAAGGTAGTAGATCCAAGATGCATAAAGTAATGATTCAGTGATATAGTAGACCCAACCAGATTTTGGCAGCAAGAAGCGTAATGGCTTCCATGAGTTAGATAATGGAACAATATGTTACCACAATAGAGAAGTGGTTGCTAATTTTAATGATCTTAGGAAGTTGGTTTTGGAAGAGGCTCACTCTTTGATGTATGCTATACACCCAAGTACCACCAAGATGTACCAGAACTTAAAGGACCTATATTGGTGGCCCGGTTTGAAGTGTGACGTTGCTGAGTTTGTGGAAAAGTGCCCTGTGTGCTAGCAGATTAAGGAAGAACATCAGAAACTATAGTGACTTTGCAACCATTACCTATACCATAGTGGAAATGGGATTGTATTATGATGGACTTTATGGTTGGACTATCTCAGATAGCCAAAGGTCTTGATTCCATATAGGTGATCGTTGAAAGGTTGACTAAGTCAATGCACTTCCTTCTTGTAAAGTCAACGTATACAACTGAGAAGTTTGCACACATTTATGTGGATGATATTGTTCGTCTGCATGGTATCCAAACTACCATCGTGTCAGATAGAGGTCCTAAGTTTACCACTAATTTTTGGAAGCGTCTGCATACAACCATGGGTACAAAGTTGAAGTTTAATACAACATTCCACCTACCAATAGATGGATAGCCTTAGATGACTATACAAACTTTAGAAGACAAGTTGAGAGGGTTTGTTTTGTAGTTCTTGGGCAGTTCGGATGTACATTTTAGTTTGATAGAAATTTCCTATAATAACAACTACTAGAGGAGCATTGATATGGCACCATACAAGGCTTTGTACGGGAGACGTTGCAGATCTCCATTGTCATTCTATGAGACCGATGAAAATCATCTTTTGGGTCCTGATCTTGTACAAAAGACCACAAAAAAGATCAAGATGATTCAAGAATAGTCGAAAGAAATCCAGGATAGATAGAAGATGTATGTTGATAGTTATCATAGGCCTTTGGAGTTCTCAGTGATAGATAAAGTGTATCTCTACATATCTCCTTGGAAAGGCATGTTGGGGTTTAGGAGGATGGGTAAGTTGGCTCCCAGGTATATGGGACCTTATCCTATGGTGGTATGTGTTGGGAAGGTGGCTTACATGTTGGAGTTGCCACCTGAGTTGCAAAGGTTGCATCCATTGTTTCATGTTTTGATGTTGAAGAAGTGTCACCCCAAGATTGAGTTAGTTTTGCAGCCTGTCGAGGTTGAGCTGGTTAAGGACTTGTCGTAAGTGGAGGGTCCTGTGTTGATCCTAGATAGGTGGATCAAGAACTCAAAGAAGAAGGATATCATTTTGGTTAAGGTTTTGCGTCATAATTGTGGCATGGAGGAAGCCAAGTGGGAGCTTGATGAAGAGATGAGTTGGAAGTGCCTGTTTCTTTTCACATAGGAATATAGGGGCAAAATTCTTATTAGGTTTTTATGGTTGTAAGGCCCCTAACCTAGTTTAGGGCTTGATGCTGCTTTCTTTGCTTAATAAGATGCTTAAACCTTAATATAGTCTCTTGAGATGCCATAATACCATGTGACATGATTGTGGTTTTAGTTTGCTTCTATTTGGATGTTGTTTGAGCTATATTTACTTGTTTTGGAAAAAGTTGCAATTTACCCATGTTGGTTTTTTTTTTATCTTGCAATTCATCACATGTTGGATGTGCCTAACATGATTTATCATCATGAGTGAGATAATGGTTCTTTGGGGTACCTTTTTATGCCTTGGTTTGATGAGGAGAGAGGTGGTGATATATTGAGTGTTGTTTCTAGGGTTTGCCTAGATTCCCTAGGTTGATGTTGACCTCATGTTGACCGTTTGATGTTCTTGGTTTTTAGAGAATTTCCTTGATGTTTTCTATATAGTCAAAGGTGGTCTTGAAAGTGTGGTGATGTCTCTTCGGTAGCAGAGCCTTCCTTCTCTTCTTTTAGGTCGTAGAGAACTTAGGGTTTTTGTTGGGTCACTTGGATTCTTTGAGTGTCTTTGTCCACTGGCCTTTGTGCCAAGTTTTCCTTCGACCGATGACCATCTAGGATCAAGTGAGGTCATTGCCTTTCCTTGTTTTTCATGATCTATCCTGAATGCATGGTTTTAATGGTTGCATGGTTGATGTGTGGTGGACATGTGGCACTTATGTGCATGACACCTAACCTTTTGGTCCCTCTCTACCCTTAGGTATATGTACCCATCTTCTTTCATGCATATGATCCTTTTGCACCCTCTGTACCCTATCTCTCTTTCCTTGAGTTTTCCTTTTGTGTTCTTGGTGGAGAAGAATCACATCTTTGGATCTTGGTGGCCAAAATCCTTTTGCATGTGGTGATCCAAGTCTAGAGCTTGTCTTCCTTGGTGATCTTTGGTGATTCTTTGATCTTGGGTAAGTGATCCAACCTCTTGATTTCATTTCTTTGTAAAACCCTATCTCTTTATTCTTCTCCTTGATGAATCCATGGAGCTTCCATGGTGGTTCTTGTGTTGGGATAGAGGTACTCCTCTTTCTTTGGCCGAATCCTTGGTTCTCCAAGGTAGTACTCAAGTTGAGTGGAGGAAATCTTCTGCCTTGCTCTCCGTTCTTGTTCTTTTTCAGCCTTG
Source organism: Alisma plantago-aquatica (assembly GCA_963693085.1). Lineage (NCBI taxonomy): Eukaryota > Viridiplantae > Streptophyta > Magnoliopsida > Alismatales > Alismataceae > Alisma > Alisma plantago-aquatica. Next base: position 752,661,533 of record OY856409.1, read on the forward strand.
GGATTTTGGTTCCCCTTCTTACTCTTTGACCTAGGGCTTTTCTTATCTTTTAAGGTAGTGACTATCTTGATCATGGAGGAGATAAAGGCTAGGCTTCTGTCTTGCTTTTGGAGCTTCTTGCTTGGAGGTGGTTGGACCATCATCTAAGGTGGGTTATGTAACTTCCCCTCTTCTATTATTGCACTATAATATTGCTTGTGTGTTATTGTTTTATCTCTAAAACATAATCATAATATGCTAGATGTCACTATCTTGTTTTAACGTTTAAAATTATGAATTGCACTTTCCTAGTTTACTCTTTCTCCTAAACCCTAACTCATATGGTTAAGATTTAGTTGATGGCGATGATGATGGCTTTGCATTCATCTCGACCTTGGTTTGGTTGGATTGGTTCTGTTGTATAAGATGAAGTTTTGGATCTATTTTCATGTTCTTAACCTCTAATTTACATCTATTATACCATGGTTTCCATGTTGATCTCATGTGATGCTTATTTAGGGTTTGGATGGCTATCGTTTCTTTGATGTTCCACGTTTAGTGATGCTTGGACTCTTGATGTGCATAGTTGTTTTGGTGGACTTGTTATCATGGTGTAGAAACCTTGTTTGATCATGTTTTTCTCAGTGGTGGTGGTGTTCTTTGGATGGTTGTTGAGGGTGTTTTAGTTGATGGTTTTGTGGTGCCTTTGGTCACTGGTTTGTGCCTTGGTCACTGACCTAGTTTGTTGTCACAGAACTAGAATCCCAGTCCCATGAACCAAACATATACCAAAGCAAACATGCAGAAGCGTAAAGCTTAGCACACATGAACAGATAACAAGATAAAGGCACCAACACAGTCTCAACATTCAACAAGTATAAATTAGATAAAATGCATTATATTCATGAATTTAGTTACATATTTCCAGAGTCAAGGTACAAGTCATTCATGTGCACTAAATCTAGATCTTAGAACAGGTACACCTAGCATAGCTCACCAAGCCCATCAACCTTCTAGCCATCTCTGAACCTAAAAACAAAATACAAGAAATGGGTCAACACATGAGGTGTTGAGTATGGGGCAGAAAGATACATATATGTATATGGTTTGTATAATTTGAAATGATTTCAAGACTAAACGAACAAGAATAAAAATGTTAATTGTTTAACAAAATTTGAAACCATGTTTTATGTAATTTCATTCCATTATATCAACAATATGAAGCATGTTTAAGGTCTTTGACTATCTTCCCGTTGGAAGGGTCCGTAAGGGTGATCAAGGTTAGCTAACCCTTTTATACGAGAGGGACCTCAAGGCCATATCCATGAGCTAACCATTTGTCAACAATAATATAATGGAGTTCTATATATATATATGTGTGTGTGTGTGTTCAAGTTATAAAACCGATGAGGCAAACATCGAGTAAGACATAGCAATACTTCATGGCAATATTTGAGCAAGTAGACAAACAAGCATACAATACAAGTCTTTTCAAGTAAGAAAGTGATATCCATATAACTAGATAAGGCCCATACCTGATTCATAGATTTCATAACCTAACATATCCTTTACCATCTAGCCACATGCCAAACCTGATTAACAACAAGATTACATATATGCGTTAGATTCTCATCATTAACCCTAATTAGATACATTTTAGGGTTTTGGCCAAGATAGGTTCCAAGTTGCTTATTCATACATTAGATGATCTTACACTAATTTAGAAGTCATCATGATGGTGTGTTTCAAGTTTCATGCCATTCCAAAGTTCCAAGCACTTTATATGTTGATTTCAAGGTTTAAGGCATTTACATGCATTCTAAGGTTAAAAGACTTCACAAAAGAGCACCCTAGATCGTGATTCATAAATTTAAGAGGTCTAGATATAAAGATGATTTAGATCAAGAACATTAACTCATCAGGAACACATAACAAGATTAGGTGGGTGTCCATTAGAAGCAAGATTAGCAATCTAGGGTAAAGTTCAACATTAAAGTCCAAAGTGGGCACATATGTACAATTGAGGCGATTATGAGCAATAGGGAGAGTAGGACCTTATTTAGGGCTACAAATACATTAGAGTTATTGATTTGATGATTACAGATGCAAGAGTACATAAAATATTTCAACTTTATCATGGATGTGCAAGTAACATGGTCAACGAAGGTTAAAATTCGTGTTTTAGCCAATCAATAGAATTATAGTAGGAATCAAGGTCTTAAAGTATTCCCATGTTGTAGATCTTCTCGAAATGAGCAATTTGATATATAATTTTGCATCATTTAGCCAAGGGAGTTGGGAGTTATGCTTTTTTCAAGGATTACATCAAAATTATACAAAAAAAACAAGCATTAGGAACATAGGTGTGCCACCTTAGTACTTTATTGGCTGATCTGGGCAGTTGGCCCGAGGTTGATCATGTGCACCCTAGATCCAAAAGTTTAGTGCCAAGCGAGCATCCACCATTAATTGTGAGACCAATGTGGTCCTCCCATGGATCGTGTGGTTGGAGTCCAGGTTTTCTGGGTCATCGACGTGGTGGCGCTCCATCCAACAACTACCGGTGTGTTCATGCCCACCCCATGCCCCTACTCATCATTCTCCCTACCCCAAATAGGGGGGGAATATGGGTGGCACTTGAAGCACCCACACCCACCGTTGGAGAGGGGAACAATGGTGCAAGGGCCTAGATGACCACTTGGGGTGACGCTGGTGGTGGCTGGGTCTCTGGCCTCACTGGCACTATAGGCCGCTACCAGGTGCTTGGAGGGGGAACCTCCACGGTGTTGCACTGGTCCAAGAGGGGAGAGGTCAGCTCAGCGGGGAGAGAAAGTGCTGGAGACCAACTCGAGCATTGAGAATTGAGTGGCGAGGTGCTGGAGGGTTAATGGTGCCTTGGAGTCATGAAGAGACGGAGCTCCTACCAGGGCTGCGAAGGGGCAGAGCTTCTGCATTCAGTCAGCGACATAAAGGTCCGATGGGGAATAGAGGAGGTTCCTAGATGGAAAAACAAAGAAAAAGACAAGAAGAGGAACAAGGTTCAGATGAGAGGGGTTTATAAAGCAATAAGGAATGCTAGGGTTTGATATCCTCATTCCCACTCTGTTACTCAAACTCAGTGGAGGCAGGGAAGCTTTCTCCCAGCCGCCTCACTAGTTTCCAGAAGAGGAAGGGGAGGATAGAACAAGCACTTGTGCTACGATGTTGAATTTGGGTCTATGTTGGCTGGCCCAATACATAAAAAGGCATGGAGTTCAGCTAAAACAAGAAATAAATTGCCATATTTCAAGGTATCATAACTTGGACTCCAAAGGTCCAATCGATGTGACTTTGGTACTGTTAGAAAGGAAATCGAACCCTCTCTTATATAAAATAAAACAACAGACAAGAGGGTCATACTAATAAGGTTCATTCTCATATGTAACACATATACATAATAAGGAATCGTCATTGTTCAAAAAGCAATGAAATGTCACATTTAGTAAAAAGTGAACGTGGATGTGACTAAATTAAAGTCCCACAATCATAAAACTATGGTTTGGACATTGAATTGAGTATGATGCTACTTGGTGAGAGAGAGCACATGTACAAGATATGAGAGAGAAAAGTCAGGTCGTCACATCCTTCCCTCCATAAAAGAAATTTGGTCCTCGAAATTTGTCCTAGATCATAGCTAAGAGTCAAAGTCAAAATTCATCAAGTCTAGGTATCCAACCATGGTTGTCAACACATTCTCCACAATGGAATGAGCACTTAGGTTATCAACATTAAGGGTGTACTCATCTCAATTATTTACATATTACTTGTTGTTCCATCATATTATGACATCATCATGGCATTAGGGTTGACCCCTCCCTTAGTATCCATATATCAAAAGAACCATGTTTATGGACATGACTTCAAACAAGACTATCATCGAGTGTGTATCTCATCTTTACTCTAGATTTCAGGCATGGTTTTGTTTTCCCCAAAATTTCCACCAACTCTAATCAATGATGTTCATCAATTTTAATTTCAAATCTCAAATTAAGAAATTTATTCATCTTGTTTATTCAATTTATTACACCAAGAGCATCATCATATCAAGTTGATCATTTTTCATTTGGGTATGAGATTAGGCATGTTACCCCTGATTATTCAAGGTAAGATCTCTAGACATCATCATATCAAGTTTATGATTTCAATGCTACATATTTCATGTATAGTATGATTTTGTATTAGGTCTAGCTTACAAGAGTGAACATTGCACATTTATCAAAATTTTATCTTAAGTGAGATTATTTCATGTCTCGAGCATCATTCAAGGAACAACATTATCATAAATGTTAAGGTTTTGAAACATTCTCACTTGTATCAGAAAGTGCTCCACAAGCTCAAGCCACTCAAGCTAAGACATATATATCTCCAACAAGACCTGCTAGCCACAAATTTCTACCCATAACAAAATTTATACCCATCGTTCAAGGAACAAGGGTAACAACTAGACTCCTTTATATACAATTATTACAAACCCGAGTATGAGGCTCATAATGGATATCACACATCATATACATTATCTTAGGGTCTTGGGACATCCCCCTCACCTATATATCAAGCATCAAATTTTCAATTGCCTCTTTCTCTAGGGTTAAAATTATTCATAGGATGTCTAGGGTTCAACACTTTCAAGGAAACCACACACTAGGTCACTTAATTCATATACTTAGAAGTATTCTAGTTAGGGACTCATCATCAAGTATTTCACCATTCATATTTTTCAACATTTCAAATATTTTGGAGTTTAGGTACTCTAACCTTCTTCCGAGGTGGGTCAACTCATATCAAAAGGTCACCCTATTCATATGTCCCATGCCAGAGGTCCTCCTTTGTCAAGAGATTGAGGCCCATGTTGGTCTCAAATTATATGTCACATATCATATCACAACACATACAAGACTAGGTACAAGCAAATATGCCAACCCTCTAGCTATGTTTAGCACATCAACCAAGTCATATGTATAAACAAGGTGCTAGGTCTTGATAGGGTTACATAGTCAAACTCATTTCATATCATCAAACTATTTGACCCTCTAAAGGACTAACTTGTGTCTTATCGACATCAACATCATTAACAACATCAACATCAACATCAACATCAACATCGGGATTGACATTAACATCATTATCACCATATTAGGTTATCTATGCCACTCACTAGCCTAGCCTTTATCATGGCTATATACAAATCTAGATACTACAATTATCATCTAAACTCTAGATTTGATGTTACGTCTCTTTCGCTTAGGTTACATAGATACTTAGTGCCTTTCTGGGTGTGGTAACTTTTTCATAGGTACACATACTGGTACTTAAAATAAATTTTCTCCAACGTTGAAACATTCGATGAAACCCGCCATACTCCATTCGAATAAAACTAAAACCAAAATGAGTTACCACACTCATGAGACAGTCTAATACCATGACACCTAGAGAACTAGCAAGAACATGGTGCACACTTGTGTAGACATCCTAAGCACATGTCATGAATCATGTCTAGGGAGGTAATTTACACAAGTCTACACCTAGTTTTAGAACATCTAGGTTCTAACCTAGAGGCTAAGTCAACCTAGTCCACAAAGCACATCTTATTAAGTTTTCGAGGGTTGAGACGTAAGGTGAGTTTAGTTTGCGTTTCATGTGAGAAATGTTTGGTGTTGTTATTGTTCATGCTCTGATACCATCTGTCATGGAACCAGAATCCCAGTCCCATGAACCAAATGTATACCAAAGGAAACATGCGGAAGCGTAAATCTTAGCACACATGAACATATAACAAGACAAAGGCACCAACATTGTCTCAATATTCAACAAGTATAAATTATACAAAATGCATTATATTCATGAATTAAATTACATATTTCCAGAGTCAAGGTACAAGTCATTCATGTGCACTAAATCTGGATCGTAAAACATGTACACCTAGCATAGCTCACCGAGCCCATCAACCTTCTAGCCATCTCTGAACCTAAAAACAAAATAAGAGAAATGGGTCAACACACGAGGTGTTGAGCATGGGGTAGAAAGATACATATATGTATAAGATTTGAATAATTTGAAAATATTTCAAGACTAAACGAACAAGAATAAACATGTTAACTATTTAATAAAATGCAAAACCATGTTTTATGTAATTTCACTCCAATATATCAACAATATCAAGCATGTTTAAGGCCTTTGACCATCTTCCAGTCAGAAGGGTCTGTAAGGGTGCTCAAGATTAGCTAACCATTTTATACGAGAGGGACCTCAAGGACATATCCAAGAGCTAACCCTTTATCAACAATATTATAATGGAGTTCTATATATATGTGTGTGTTCAAGTTATAAAACCGATGAGGCAATCATCGAGTAAGACATAGCAATACCACATGGCAATATTTGAGCAAGTAAACAAACAAGCATACAATACATGTCTTTTCAAGAAAGAAAGCAATATTCAAATAACTAGATAAGGCCCATACTTGATTGAAAGATTTCATAACCTAACATATCCTTCACCAACTAGCCACAAGACAAACCTGATTAACAACAATATTACATATATGCATTAGATTCTCATCATTAACCCTAATTAGATGCATTTTAGGGTTTTGGCCAAGATAGGTTCCAAGTTTCTTATTCATACATTAGATGATCTTGCACTAATTTAGAAGTCATCGTGATGGTGTGTTTCGAATTTCATGCCATTCCGAAGTTCCAAGCAATTTATATGTGCTCATTTCAAGGTTTAAGGCATTTACATGCATTCTAGGGTCAAAAGACTTCACAAAAGAGCACCCTAGATAGTGATTCATAAATTTAAGAGGTCCAGATATAAAGATGATTTAGATCAGGAACATTAACTCATCAGGAACAGATAACAAGATTAGGTGGGTGTCCATGAGAAGTAAGATTAACAATCTAGGGCAAAGTTCAACATTAAAGTCCAAAGTGGGAACATATGTACAGTTGAGGCCATTATGAGCAATAGGGAGAGTATGACCTTCTTTAGGGCTACATAGACACTAGATTTATTGATTTGATGATTACAGATGCAAGAGTACATAAAAGATTTCAACTTTATCATGGTTGTGCATGTAGCATGGTCAATGAAGGTTAAAATTCGTATTTTAGTCAATAAATAAAATTAGAGTAGAAATCAGGGTCTGCAAATATTTTGATTTTGTAGATCTTCTCAAAAGGATCAATTTGATATATAATTTTGCATCATTTAGCCAAGGGAGTTGGGAGTTATGCATTTTTTAAGGATTACATCAAAACTATACAAAAAAACAAGCATTAGGAACTTAGGTGTGTCACCTTAGTAATTTATTGGCCGATCTGGGCCATTGGCCCGAGGTCTATCATGTGTGCCATAGATACAAAGTCTTAACTCCAAGTGAGCATCCACCATTAATTGTGAGACCAGTGTGGTCCTCTCATGGATTGGGTGGTTGGAGTCCAAGTTATCTGGGTCATCGATGTGGTGGCTCTCCATTCAAAAACTACTAGTGTGTTCATGCCCACCCTCTGCCCCTACTCATCATTCTCTCTTCCCCAAATAGGGTAGGAATAGGGGTGGTTCTTGAAGTGCCCACACCCACCGGTGGAGAGGGGAACAACAGCACAATGGCCCAGATGACCACTTGGGGCGCCGCAGGTGGTGGCTGGGTCTCTGGCCTCGCCGGCTCTATAGGCCACCACCAGCTGCCCGAAGGGGGAACCTCCATGGTGCTGCACTGGTCCCAAAGGGGGGAGGTCAGAGCAGTGGGGAGAGAAAGAGCTGGAGGCCAACTCGAGCATCGAGAATCGAGTGGACAGGTGCTGGAGGGTTAATGGTGCCTTGGAGTCGTGAAGAGATGGAGCTCCTACTGGGTCTGTGAAGGGACAAAGCTTTTGCCTTCCGCCAGTGGTAGTAGGTATGATGGGGAACAAAGGAGGTTCCTAGATGGAAAAGCAAAGAAAAAGATGAGAAGAGGAACATGGGTCATATGGGAGGGGTTTACAAAGAAATAAAGAATGCTAGGGTTCAAGATCCTCATTCCCATTTCATTAGTCAAACTCTTTGGAGGTGGGGAAGCTTTCTCCCAACCACCTCTCTAGTTTCCAGAAGAGGAAGGGGAGGATAAAACAAGCATGTGGGCCACAATGTTGAATTTGGGTCTATGTTGGCTGGCCCAATAGAGAAAAAGGCATGGAGTTAAGCTAAAACAAGACATAAATTGCCATATTTCAAGGTATCATAACTTGGACTCCAAAGGTCCAATCGATGTGACTTTGGTATTGTCAGAAAGGAAATTGAGCCCTCTCTTAATTGAAATACAACAAAAGACAAGAGGGCCATACTAATAAGGTTCATTCTCATATGTAACACATATACATAATAAGGAATCATCATAGTTCAAAAAGCAATGAAATGTCACATTTAGTAAAAAGTGAACGTGGATGTGACTAAATTTCAGTCCCACAATCATACAACTATGGCTTGGACATTGAATTAAGTATGGTGCTACTTGGTGTGAAAGAGTAAATGTACAAGATATGAGAGAGAAAAGTCAGGTCGTCACATTTGTGCTTTGGTCTTTGAAGATGTCTTTAACTTAGGTCTCCTCTTCGGTCGTTGGTTGATGGTCTATGAGCATGGTGCTTATGCCTTCTTTGACCATTGATCCCTTCAATCACTCATGTGTTTAGTCATTGGTCTGTCCTTTGACTAAATGGCTTTATGGTATCTTATCTATTTCCGTCAATACCTTATTATATGAGATTCTTTGTTTACTTACTTCATAACCTCGGTTAGTAATAATCTTGAAATCTGATTGAAAGACAAAACAAAGTATGCCGGTGGGAGCAAAAGAAGCCCATTTCCATCAGGCCTGTTTGAACAGCCTCATGGTGAAGCATTCAATGCAAGACTGCACACTCACAAGATCTTTTCCGAGACACCGGAGCATTCAGTGGAACCGATGAACTAAACTTCGCTTCTGTACTGATGTGTGGGATAGAGGGCTCATGGTTCCTACTGCCCACCCATTCGTTTGAGTGTGTTCTTCCTTGTTGTTGTCAAAGAGTGATGATGAAGGTTGACCCACATGTTCCTAGAATGTGGGAAGGTAATGCACCTAGGGTTGGATGCAAGGTGTGTGTTGGAAACCTTACTCAACTATTATGGGAAACCCTAATTGGCTGTAAAGGAAACCCTAATCCTAACATGGGGCTATGCTATAGTTGTTCATCTTGTGCCATGTGGTAGTATGAAATGGTTATGTATTGTTTCTCTCTGTCATACTTGTATGATTGTAGCCATGTAGGTGAACAAATGACATAGCTATATGGATGCTATGTTGTGTTTGACCTAATACGAGGTAATTATTGTGAGCCCTTATGAGGAGTAATGAGATATTGATGAGATGCATGAATTATATTATTTGGGTTTCATGACCTGGCAGAGGCTTCATGCCTAGAATGAGGTGATTTCCTCCATTGATGTGATGAGGGATTGACATCCCCTAGTAATGTGATAATCTTGATGACCTTGCATGGTAGTGGTACCAAGTGATGATGTGATAAGTTTATGCATCATGTGTTTTATATCTTCTGAAGTTGTAATATACCCTTATCTTTGTAGAGTTTGTTTAGTGTTTACTATTCATAACTTTATTGATGCTAAAACATACTCAAATGGATTAATTAACCAAGTGAAACCCTAACCATGTAGTTTCTCTATGATGTAGATCCATCTTTAGCATCAATAATTGTTGGATGGTGAAATGGGTTTTGTGACACACCAATCACAAAAACATGATTTACTTAAGAGGAAGCACTCGTTAGCAGCAGATTACCGAAAATCACTAAAAATTAAAACCATTTTACAGAGAGGTCCACACATAGGAAAACTCTTTCACAAAGAACTGAAGTAATTTAATTACATACTAGTTCACAAGTACATGTCCTGTATCATCTTTTTATGAGAATTACAAGCATCAACTGTCCTGTTAAACTAAACACATGTAGTATAAAATCTCAAGGCATTGAGCCAAAATCTCGAAAACAATAACTACTACTCTGAGGACCTGAGAGTACAGAGATGACACATAGGACTCTATGTACATCTATACAAGGCATATCAGCTAGTGTCTCCACCTGAGAAATCACTTCTTCCCCTAGTGTTGCTGTTGTTGTTCTTCACCTACTGAAGTATACCTACCTGTTGGCTAAATGGACATCTATAAAATCCCTTTGTTTTGATTATGACAAACATTTCATTCTTATTTATCTAACGAGCTACTTGAGTGTGCAGGAGTATGGTGGATGACGAAGCAACTAGGGAAATCATAAGTTTATAGTTTTATTTTCATGCAATGTAATCACTATTGTAAAAACTTGTACAGTTATATAATGTACAAGTACCTAGATTGCATGTAAATCAAGCAATGGATCTTCCCTAGCTACACACCATAGTTAGACAAGTCATCCCTTCTAATAGGATCACATTATGCACACTCATGTACACACTTAGTATCTTAATTGATAGATTGAAACAGAGTCAATCTCGGTCGACACACTCCTCGACCGAGACACTCTCGGTCGACAACCTTCTCGACCGAGAATTGACCTAAAGTAGCCGTTAGACTTAGCAAATGAGTTAGTTGGCAGTTGGAAGTGAACGTTGCACTCAGAGAGCCTGTCGGTCGAGGAAAGCTCGACCGAGTGGGTGTCTCGGTCGACCATCTGTCGACCGAGACGGTCTCTGACAGAATCTGCAGAGTTAAAGCAATTAGCCGTTGTAAAAACGACCAATCTATTCCTAACGGCTAATTGAGCACTTGGAACCCCCTAGAAACTATCTAGAAGGTCCTTAAGCATACTTAGGCTATCCCTATAAATAGGACAAGCTATAGGACACTAGAATTCACCTTGCTACACTTGAGAATTCTTTCTAAGCACTCTTGAGCAATCTTTTACAAGCAATTGAGCACTGTGATCACTTGGCCATATTCCATCTAGCTCAAGCTCGTCCTATAGGCTAGATTTTCCTAACCCTAGCATCCAAAAGTCTATTACCTTGGCTAGGAAAATCCATACGCTTGATATAGGCAATTCAAGCCTTGAGCTTAAAAGGATAAGTTGTACTTTCCTATTTTCTTTCTTGTTCCTTGTAATATTTGTACTCTTCGTTGCTACTCCAGGGAGGAGGCTGCATATAGGAAGAGGGTGAAGCTCTTCGTGTGAAGAGGAGGACTTTGGACTACTTCAGAAGGCTATCTTGACGGGAAGCTACTTCGGGAGGGAGGCTACTTCAAGGGGGAGCTTGAAGTTACTCCAAGGAAGGCTGCTTCAAGGTTGGCAAGATTACTTCTAGGTGAAGGCTGTCCAAAGGGTGTTTAGAGAGTGTTGTAATTTTATGTAACATCCTTGAAAGGTAATAAAATTCAATACTTTCAAAATCCCGGTTGGGTAAGCAACCGGGTAGTGGACTGACTCCTTAGTATTTGCTAAGGTGGAACCACTCTAAACACCTGTGTTCCTCTTCTCAATCTTTTACTTTGGTTGTTTGAGTTTAAATTGTTTTAAATTATCATAAAACTCTATTCACCCCCCCTCTAGAGGTTTTCAATTGGTATCAGAGCAGGCTTCAAGGAGCTCTAACAAAGTCTTGAAGAAAAGATGGGGGATGGAGTGCTCAACAACCTCAACATTGAAGGAACGTTCGTTGCTCGACCTCCAGCATTTGACGGGACAAACTATCAATACTGGAAGAGAAGAATGCAATTTTACTTCCAAGGAATCAATTGGGATCTTTGGAGAATGGTATCTACACCATACACACTTCCACAAGACGAGTTCGAAGTATGGGACGCTAATACGGTAAAAATGGCACAAATGAATGCAAAGGCGGTAAGCATTTTATATTGTTCCATTTCAGTAGGAGAATTTAATAGAGTATCAAACTGTGATACCGCATATGACATTTGGCATAGATTATCTATAACATATGAAGGTACGGTTCAAGTTAAAAACTCTAAAGTTAGTTTGCTTAAAACCAAATTTGAACATTTTCGTATGGATCCAAATGAAACTATTAGTGAAATGTATTCAAAATTTTCTACTATTGTCAATGGTTTGAGTGCTTTAGGGAAACCTGTTCTTGAGGAAGATCAGGTATCAAAAATACTTCGATCTCTTCCTCCAAAGTACAAACCAAAGGTGACAGCTATTGCAGAAGCAAACGACCTCACTCGTCTCAAAATGGAACAGCTCATCGGTAACTTAGAAGCTCATGAGGCAGACCTAGAAGAGGAAGAGAGAAGAGAACATGAACATCAACGTGGGCCAAAGAAAGACGTAGCCCTCAAAGCATCAAAAGCTCTCTCACAAGAGAGTGAGGAATCTAGTGAAGAAGAAGGAGAAGAAGCATTAATAGTCAATGGTAAGAAATATAGAAGGTTTAAATCTAACAAAATTTCTAGTTCTTCTTCCACTCCCAGGTGCTTCGAATGTGGAAAGAAAGGACATTTCAAAAATGAATGTCCCAAAGCCAAGAAGGGAAAGAAAAGCTCACATAAGAAGAAAGAAAAAGCTTATAAAGCAGCATGGGATGAAACGAGTGAAAGTGAAAGCGGAGAAGACAAGATAGAATGTCTAATGGCAAGAGAAGATGAAGAAACTCAAGAGGTAAGCCTAGTTGATCTTCCTAAAGAAGAGTTAGTAGCTAGCTTACAAGAAACTCATGATAAATATGTTGATGCCAAGAAGAAACTAAAAAGGACTATAAAATCAAACAATGAGCTCATTGCCAAAATAGATGAACTTTCTTCCGAAAAGAATAACATTGAACTTGAAAATGTATCTTTAAAAACATCTTTAGATGATTGCACTAGAAAGCTACTTACTTTGGAAACTAATGTTGATCTTCTATCAAAAGAAAAGACTGATTTGTTAGCTAAACTACAAGCTTTTCAAACTCAACCTATCTTGTGCAATCATTCGGACTATGACATTATTGTAAAAGAAAAGGATTCATTGCTTTCTGATTTAGACCAGGCAAGAAAAGATATACATAAGAAAATGAATAACATTGCTCAGTTGCAACAAGAACTTCATGAGTTAAGAAGAAAAGATATTCTTGATAACATATTAAGAAGTGGTACTACCTTCAATGGAAGAAAAGGTTTGGGATATGTTCCAAAGAGAAACCAAACCAAAAAGACCCAACCTATGTTTGTACCCAAAAACACAATGACTAGAAAAAGAAACGAAGTTGATTCTATTACTTGTCATTTCTGTTTACGTCTTGGTCATTACTGTTTTTCATGCCCCTACAAGACTAAGAATTCCAACTTAGTTTGGACCCCAAGACCTCAAACTTAGAAGAATGGAATGTAGTTGAGATATGACAAAATACTTAATTTGTGCAATTTATATTGTCCTATCTCAACAAACGATGCTATGCTTATTGGTATTATTTTTCTGCATTGCTGTACAAAAACAGAAACTTCGTCGGTCGAAGTACTGTCGACCGAGCTCTGGGTCGGTCGAAGTAGGGTCGACCGACTGGATATCTTTAATAAATCGAAAATCTTCCAGTACTCATTTCGGTCGAACACTGGTCAACCGAAAAATTTTCTGCTCCTTTTTGATTGTAATACAGTAACCTCCTCGATCGATAAATTGTCGACCGAGAATTATATCGGTCGAGCAATCGTCGACCGACTGGCTTCCTGTATCAGAACTTTTTACACATCAGCAAATTAAAAAGTTTCTAACCTTATCGGACCATCACATGGGTACCAAAATCTATATTCTAATGCAGGAATGGGTCGTTGACAGTGGTTGCTCCAAACATATGACCGGAAACAAGGATGCATTTTCAACTTTTGAAGAAAAGAAAAGCGGGACGGTCACTTTTGGAGACAATGGTAAGGGCAAAATCGTTGGAATAGGTAATGTTGGAACAAATCTTGAAATCAAAAATGTTCTACTAGTTGATGGATTACATCATAACTTAATAAGTGTAAGTCAACTATGTGATAGCGGTTATGATGTGTTATTTAACAAAACCTGCTGCAAGTTATTGATAGAAAATACTACAACTGTTGTTTATGAAGGAAATAGAGTTGGAAATCTTTATATCCTTAAACCAAACTCTATGAAATCAGTAGTAGGTAAATGCTTACTTGCAAATGAAAACACCTTACAACTATGGCATAAAAAGCTTGGTCATGCTAGTTCACATGCTATTAAAAAGTTAGTAAAATACGATCTTGTTCGTGGATTACCTGTTTTGTCTTTTGATCAAGTTGCAAATTGTGAACCTTGTACAATGGGAAAGCAAACCAAAACATCTTTTAAATCAAAACATGTACTTAGCACCAGTAGATCCTTAGAACTAATTCATATGGATTTATTTGGACCAATGAGAACACAATCTATTGGTGGTAAACGATACTGTTTTGTTATTGTTGATGATTATAGTAGATTTACATGGGTACATTTTATTGCAACAAAAGATGACACTATTCATGTCTTTATGCAATTTTGTTCTAAAATTGAAAATCTTTTACAACATAAAATATGTACCATTAGAAGTGATCACGGTGGCGAATTTGAAAATCATACTTTTGAAACTTTTTGTACATCTCAGGGATATACTCACAATTTTTCTGCTCCACGTACCCCACAACAAAATGGTATTGTGGAACGGAAAAATCGATCTCTACAAGAAATGGCTAGGACCATGATGCTTGAACACAACACACCTAAAACCTTTTGGGCTGAAGCTGTAAACACAGCTTGTTATGTGCTAAATAGAGTCACGGTTCACTCTCACTTGAAGAAAACTCCATATGAAATAATACACTCTAAGAAACCTAGAGTTGACTACTTTCATACTTTTGGCTCTACATGTTATATTTTAAACACCAAGGATGATAGAGACAAGTTTGATTCCAAATCACAAAAAGCATTCTTCTTGGGATATTCTACTTCTAGCAAAGCGTTTAGGGTATATAACACTATCTCTAGAAGAGTTGAGGAATCCATTCATGTCTCTTTTCATGAGGAATCAAAATCTACAAATTTTGATATCATTGATCTCACAAATCAATTTGAAACTATAACCATTACAAATGATAATGAGAAAACTCCCACATCCGATCCTCCGGTCGAACCACAACCTACACCTAGGCTGATCAAGGATCATCCCCAAGAGCTAATTATTGGAGATCCAAATGATAAAGTCAAAACTAGGTCCTCTTTCCAAGATGTTGCAAACATGGCCTTTGTCTCTATCATTGAACCTAAGAAAATATCCGAAGCTCTTAAGGATGATTACTGGATAATAGCCATGCAAGAGGAATTAAATCAATTCACTAAAAATGATGTATGGGATTTAGTTCCTAAACCACAAGATAAAACTATCATAGGCACTAAATGGGTTTTTAGGAACAAACTTAATGAGGCAGGAGAAGTCATACGGAATAAAGCACGGTTAGTTGCCCAAGGATATAATCAACAAGAAGGAATTGACTTTGATGAAACATATGCACCCGTAGCTCGACTTGAAGCTATTAGGATGTTATTAGCTATCGCTGCCCATAAAAATATTCAGTTATATCAAATGGATGTCAAAAGTGCATTTTTAAATGGCATCATACAAGAAGAAGTTTATGTTGCTCAACCACCTGGCTTCGAAATCCCCGAAAAGGACGATCATGTTTATAAACTTAAAAAGGCACTTTATGGTCTAAAACAAGCCCCTAGGACTTGGTATGAACGGCTCAAGACATATCTTTTTGATAATGGTTTCTCTATTGGGAATTCAGATTCTACTCTATTTTTCAAAACATATGCATCTGATTTCTTAGTTGTACAAATATATGTTGATGACATTATTTTTGGAGCCTCAAATGAATCGTTATGCACACAATTTAGTGACATTATGCAAAAAGAATTTGAAATGAGCCTTATGGGTGAACTAACATTCTTTCTTGGTTTTCAAATTAAGCAAACACCTGCTGGAATTTTTATAAGCCAAGAAAAATACACTAAAGAACTGTTAAAACGCTTTGGGATGGATCAATGCAAACATGCTACTACTCCTATGGCTACTTCTATTAAAATTGATAAGGATGAAAATGGGGAACCTATTGATGATTCCTTATATAGAGCCATGATTGGTAGTTTGCTATATTTAACCGCTTCCCGACCGGACATTATGTTTTCCGTTGGTCTTTGTGCTCGATTTCAATCCCAGCCTATGCATTCTCATTTTCTTGCGGTTAAACGAATCCTTCGATATCTAGCCGGCACTACTTGTTTTGGTTTATGGTATCCAAAAGGACAATCATTGGATTTTAAGGCATATACTGATGCGGATTATGCCGGTTGTCGACTTGATCGCAAAAGTACTAGCGGTGGATGTTTCTTATTAGGTAGAGCCTTAGTATCTTGGTTTAGCAAGAAACAAAACACGGTTGCCCTATCTACCACCGAAGCTGAATATATGGCAGCTGGGTCTTGTTGTGCTCAAGTGCTTTATATGCAACAAGTTTTAAGCGATTATGGTTTTCATCTTTCATCTACACCTATTTTTTGTGACAACACAAGCGCCATAAACTTAGCACACAATCCTATTCTACACAGCCGAGCCAAACATATTGAAATCCGTCATCACTTCTTAAGGGATCACATCTCAAAGAATCATGTTTCCCTTCATCATGTTGATACAGAAAATCAATTAGCTGATATCTTTACAAAACCGCTTCCATTAGATCAATTCAACAACATTAGGAAGCAATTACTTATTACTCCGTTGGAGGATGTTTTCTTTGATATCTGCGGCTCTTAAAAACGACTACTTATGCTTTTATGGTTTGTATCAATATTGATATGAACGTTTCCATTGGTAATTTGCAAATTGTTGCATCTTAGCAATTGCCTTACATTTTGGCTATTCAATGGACATCTTTTTCGTTCATTTTTGATGGGATATCTAATGAAGAGGGAGTTTTTAAATAAAACGGTTATCTTTTTGAGATGACAAAGGGGGAGAGATATATAAAACTATAACTTTATACTTATGACAAACTCAATCAATGAGTTTCATAAATATACTCTTGGCTTTACATTGAAAGTTGCTATATTCCCAAATGAACTGGATTTCATGTTCCATAATTCACTGGGGATACTAAGCACACATTTTATAAATAAGAGGAAAAGTTCCAAACGGCAATCTAAAGGTATGGCATTTATATGTTTTATATTTCCTTTATTCATATTCTGGAAATGTTTGTCATCTTCAAAAAGGGGGAGATTGTTGGCTAAATGGACATCTATAAAATCCCTTTGTTTTGATTATGACAAACATTTCATTCTTATTTATCTAACGAGCTACTTGAGTGTGCAGGAGTATGGTGGATGACGAAGCAACTAGGGAAATCATAAGTTTATAGTTTTATTTTCATGCAATGTAATCACTATTGTAAAAACTTGTACAGTTATATAATGTACAAGTACCTAGATTGCATGTAAATCAAGCAATGGATCTTCCCTAGCTACACACCATAGTTAGACAAGTCATCCCTTCTAATAGGATCACATTATGCACACTCATGTACACACTTAGTATCTTAATTGATAGATTGAAACAGAGTCAATCTCGGTCGACACACTCCTCGACCGAGACACTCTCGGTCGACAACCTTCTCGACCGAGAATTGACCTAAAGTAGCCGTTAGACTTAGCAAATGAGTTAGTTGGCAGTTGGAAGTGAACGTTGCACTCAGAGAGCCTGTCGGTCGAGGAAAGCTCGACCGAGTGGGTGTCTCGGTCGACCATCTGTCGACCGAGACGGTCTCTGACAGAATCTGCAGAGTTAAAGCAATTAGCCGTTGTAAAAACGACCAATCTATTCCTAACGGCTAATTGAGCACTTGGAACCCCCTAGAAACTATCTAGAAGGTCCTTAAGCATACTTAGGCTATCCCTATAAATAGGACAAGCTATAGGACACTAGAATTCACCTTGCTACACTTGAGAATTCTTTCTAAGCACTCTTGAGCAATCTTTTACAAGCAATTGAGCACTGTGATCACTTGGCCATATTCCATCTAGCTCAAGCTCGTCCTATAGGCTAGATTTTCCTAACCCTAGCATCCACAAGTCTATTACCTTGGCTAGGAAAATCCATACGCTTGATATAGGCAATTCAAGCCTTGAGCTTAAAAGGATAAGTTGTACTTTCCTATTTTCTTTCTTGTTCCTTGTAATATTTGTACTCTTCGTTGCTACTCCAGGGAGGAGGCTGCATATAGGAAGAGGGTGAAGCTCTTCGTGTGAAGAGGAGGACTTTGGACTACTTCAGAAGGCTATCTTGACGGGAAGCTACTTCGGGAGGGAGGCTACTTCAAGGGGGAGCTTGAAGTTACTCCAAGGAAGGCTGCTTCAAGGTTGGCAAGATTACTTCTAGGTGAAGGCTGTCCAAAGGGTGTTTAGAGAGTGTTGTAATTTTATGTAACATCCTTGAAAGGTAATAAAATTCAATACTTTCAAAATCCCGGTTGGGTAAGCAACCGGGTAGTGGACTGACTCCTTAGTATTTGCTAAGGTGGAACCACTCTAAACACCTGTGTTCCTCTTCTCAATCTTTTACTTTGGTTGTTTGAGTTTAAATTGTTTTAAATTATCATAAAACTCTATTCACCCCCCCTCTAGAGGTTTTCAATTGGTATCAGAGCAGGCTTCAAGGAGCTCTAACAAAGTCTTGAAGAAAAGATGGGGGATGGAGTGCTCAACAACCTCAACATTGAAGGAACGTTCGTTGCTCGACCTCCAGCATTTGACGGGACAAACTATCAATACTGGAAGAGAAGAATGCAATTTTACTTCCAAGGAATCAATTGGGATCTTTGGAGAATGGTATCTACACCATACACACTTCCACAAGACGAGTTCGAAGTATGGGACGCTAATACGGTAAAAATGGCACAAATGAATGCAAAGGCGGTAAGCATTTTATATTGTTCCATTTCAGTAGGAGAATTTAATAGAGTATCAAACTGTGATACCGCATATGACATTTGGCATAGATTATCTATAACATATGAAGGTACGGTTCAAGTTAAAAACTCTAAAGTTAGTTTGCTTAAAACCAAATTTGAACATTTTCGTATGGATCCAAATGAAACTATTAGTGAAATGTATTCAAAATTTTCTACTATTGTCAATGGTTTGAGTGCTTTAGGGAAACCTGTTCTTGAGGAAGATCAGGTATCAAAAATACTTCGATCTCTTCCTCCAAAGTACAAACCAAAGGTGACAGCTATTGCAGAAGCAAACGACCTCACTCGTCTCAAAATGGAACAGCTCATCGGTAACTTAGAAGCTCATGAGGCAGACCTAGAAGAGGAAGAGAGAAGAGAACATGAACATCAACGTGGGCCAAAGAAAGACGTAGCCCTCAAAGCATCAAAAGCTCTCTCACAAGAGAGTGAGGAATCTAGTGAAGAAGAAGGAGAAGAAGCATTAATAGTCAATGGTAAGAAATATAGAAGGTTTAAATCTAACAAAATTTCTAGTTCTTCTTCCACTCCCAGGTGCTTCGAATGTGGAAAGAAAGGACATTTCAAAAATGAATGTCCCAAAGCCAAGAAGGGAAAGAAAAGCTCACATAAGAAGAAAGAAAAAGCTTATAAAGCAGCATGGGATGAAACGAGTGAAAGTGAAAGCGGAGAAGACAAGATAGAATGTCTAATGGCAAGAGAAGATGAAGAAACTCAAGAGGTAAGCCTAGTTGATCTTCCTAAAGAAGAGTTAGTAGCTAGCTTACAAGAAACTCATGATAAATATGTTGATGCCAAGAAGAAACTAAAAAGGACTATAAAATCAAACAATGAGCTCATTGCCAAAATAGATGAACTTTCTTCCGAAAAGAATAACATTGAACTTGAAAATGTATCTTTAAAAACATCTTTAGATGATTGCACTAGAAAGCTACTTACTTTGGAAACTAATGTTGATCTTCTATCAAAAGAAAAGACTGATTTGTTAGCTAAACTACAAGCTTTTCAAACTCAACCTATCTTGTGCAATCATTCGGACTATGACATTATTGTAAAAGAAAAGGATTCATTGCTTTCTGATTTAGACCAGGCAAGAAAAGATATACATAAGAAAATGAATAACATTGCTCAGTTGCAACAAGAACTTCATGAGTTAAGAAGAAAAGATATTCTTGATAACATATTAAGAAGTGGTACTACCTTCAATGGAAGAAAAGGTTTGGGATATGTTCCAAAGAGAAACCAAACCAAAAAGACCCAACCTATGTTTGTACCCAAAAACACAATGACTAGAAAAAGAAACGAAGTTGATTCTATTACTTGTCATTTCTGTTTACGTCTTGGTCATTACTGTTTTTCATGCCCCTACAAGACTAAGAATTCCAACTTAGTTTGGACCCCAAGACCTCAAACTTAGAAGAATGGAATGTAGTTGAGATATGACAAAATACTTAATTTGTGCAATTTATATTGTCCTATCTCAACAAACGATGCTATGCTTATTGGTATTATTTTTCTGCATTGCTGTACAAAAACAGAAACTTCGTCGGTCGAAGTACTGTCGACCGAGCTCTGGGTCGGTCGAAGTAGGGTCGACCGACTGGATATCTTTAATAAATCGAAAATCTTCCAGTACTCATTTCGGTCGAACACTGGTCAACCGAAAAATTTTCTGCTCCTTTTTGATTGTAATACAGTAACCTCCTCGATCGATAAATTGTCGACCGAGAATTATATCGGTCGAGCAATCGTCGACCGACTGGCTTCCTGTATCAGAACTTTTTACACATCAGCAAATTAAAAAGTTTCTAACCTTATCGGACCATCACATGGGTACCAAAATCTATATTCTAATGCAGGAATGGGTCGTTGACAGTGGTTGCTCCAAACATATGACCGGAAACAAGGATGCATTTTCAACTTTTGAAGAAAAGAAAAGCGGGACGGTCACTTTTGGAGACAATGGTAAGGGCAAAATCGTTGGAATAGGTAATGTTGGAACAAATCTTGAAATCAAAAATGTTCTACTAGTTGATGGATTACATCATAACTTAATAAGTGTAAGTCAACTATGTGATAGCGGTTATGATGTGTTATTTAACAAAACCTGCTGCAAGTTATTGATAGAAAATACTACAACTGTTGTTTATGAAGGAAATCGAGTTGGAAATCTTTATATCCTTAAACCAAACTCTATGAAATCAGTAGTAGGTAAATGCTTACTTGCAAATGAAAACACCTTACAACTATGGCATAAAAAGCTTGGTCATGCTAGTTCACATGCTATTAAAAAGTTAGTAAAATACGATCTTGTTCGTGGATTACCTGTTTTGTCTTTTGATCAAGTTGCAAATTGTGAACCTTGTACAATGGGAAAGCAAACCAAAACATCTTTTAAATCAAAACATGTACTTAGCACCAGTAGATCCTTAGAACTAATTCATATGGATTTATTTGGACCAATGAGAACACAATCTATTGGTGGTAAACGATACTGTTTTGTTATTGTTGATGATTATAGTAGATTTACATGGGTACATTTTATTGCAACAAAAGATGACACTATTCATGTCTTTATGCAATTTTGTTCTAAAATTGAAAATCTTTTACAACATAAAATATGTACCATTAGAAGTGATCACGGTGGCGAATTTGAAAATCATACTTTTGAAACTTTTTGTACATCTCAGGGATATACTCACAATTTTTCTGCTCCACGTACCCCACAACAAAATGGTATTATGGAACGGAAAAATCGATCTCTACAAGAAATGGCTAGGACCATGATGCTTGAACACAACACACCTAAAACCTTTTGGGCTGAAGCTGTAAACACAGCTTGTTATGTGCTAAATAGAGTCACGGTTCACTCTCACTTGAAGAAAACTCCATATGAAATAATACACTCTAAGAAACCTAGAGTTGACTACTTTCATACTTTTGGCTCTACATGTTATATTTTAAACACCAAGGATGATAGAGACAAGTTTGATTCCAAATCACAAAAAGCATTCTTCTTGGGATATTCTACTTCTAGCAAAGCGTTTAGGGTATATAACACTATCTCTAGAAGAGTTGAGGAATCCATTCATGTCTCTTTTCATGAGGAATCAAAATCTACAAATTTTGATATCATTGATCTCACAAATCAATTTGAAACTATAACCATTACAAATGATAATGAGAAAACTCCCACATCCGATCCTCCGGTCGAACCACAACCTACACCTAGGCTGATCAAGGATCATCCCCAAGAGCTAATTATTGGAGATCCAAATGATAAAGTCAAAACTAGGTCCTCTTTCCAAGATGTTGCAAACATGGCCTTTGTCTCTATCATTGAACCTAAGAAAATATCCGAAGCTCTTAAGGATGATTACTGGATAATAGCCATGCAAGAGGAATTAAATCAATTCACTAAAAATGATGTATGGGATTTAGTTCCTAAACCACAAGATAAAACTATCATAGGCACTAAATGGGTTTTTAGGAACAAACTTAATGAGGCAGGAGAAGTCATACGGAATAAAGCACGGTTAGTTGCCCAAGGATATAATCAACAAGAAGGAATTGACTTTGATGAAACATATGCACCCGTAGCTCGACTTGAAGCTATTAGGATGTTATTAGCTATCGCTGCCCATAAAAATATTCAGTTATATCAAATGGATGTCAAAAGTGCATTTTTAAATGGCATCATACAAGAAGAAGTTTATGTTGCTCAACCACCTGGCTTCGAAATCCCCGAAAAGGACGATCATGTTTATAAACTTAAAAAGGCACTTTATGGTCTAAAACAAGCCCCTAGGACTTGGTATGAACGGCTCAAGACATATCTTTTTGATAATGGTTTCTCTATTGGGAATTCAGATTCTACTCTATTTTTCAAAACATATGCATCTGATTTCTTAGTTGTACAAATATATGTTGATGACATTATTTTTGGAGCCTCAAATGAATCGTTATGCACACAATTTAGTGACATTATGCAAAAAGAATTTGAAATGAGCCTTATGGGTGAACTAACATTCTTTCTTGGTTTTCAAATTAAGCAAACACCTGCTGGAATTTTTATAAGCCAAGAAAAATACACTAAAGAACTGTTAAAACGCTTTGGGATGGATCAATGCAAACATGCTACTACTCCTATGGCTACTTCTATTAAAATTGATAAGGATGAAAATGGGGAACCTATTGATGATTCCTTATATAGAGCCATGATTGGTAGTTTGCTATATTTAACCGCTTCCCGACCGGACATTATGTTTTCCGTTGGTCTTTGTGCTCGATTTCAATCCCAGCCTATGCATTCTCATTTTCTTGCGGTTAAACGAATCCTTCGATATCTAGCCGGCACTACTTGTTTTGGTTTATGGTATCCAAAAGGACAATCATTGGATTTTAAGGCATATACTGATGCGGATTATGCCGGTTGTCGACTTGATCGCAAAAGTACTAGCGGTGGATGTTTCTTATTAGGTAGAGCCTTAGTATCTTGGTTTAGCAAGAAACAAAACACGGTTGCCCTATCTACCACCGAAGCTGAATATATGGCAGCTGGGTCTTGTTGTGCTCAAGTGCTTTATATGCAACAAGTTTTAAGCGATTATGGTTTTCATCTTTCATCTACACCTATTTTTTGTGACAACACAAGCGCCATAAACTTAGCACACAATCCTATTCTACACAGCCGAGCCAAACATATTGAAATCCGTCATCACTTCTTAAGGGATCACATCTCAAAGAATCATGTTTCCCTTCATCATGTTGATACAGAAAATCAATTAGCTGATATCTTTACAAAACCGCTTCCATTAGATCAATTCAACAACATTAGGAAGCAATTACTTATTACTCCGTTGGAGGATGTTTTCTTTGATATCTGCGGCTCTTAAAAACGACTACTTATGCTTTTATGGTTTGTATCAATATTGATATGAACGTTTCCATTGGTAATTTGCAAATTGTTGCATCTTAGCAATTGCCTTACATTTTGGCTATTCAATGGACATCTTTTTCGTTCATTTTTGATGGGATATCTAATGAAGAGGGAGTTTTTAAATAAAACGGTTATCTTTTTGAGATGACAAAGGGGGAGAGATATATAAAACTATAACTTTATACTTATGACAAACTCAATCAATGAGTTTCATAAATATACTCTTGGCTTTACATTGAAAGTTGCTATATTCCCAAATGAACTGGATTTCATGTTCCATAATTCACTGGGGATACTAAGCACACATTTTATAAATAAGAGGAAAAGTTCCAAACGGCAATCTAAAGGTATGGCATTTATATGTTTTATATTTCCTTTATTCATATTCTGGAAATGTTTGTCATCTTCAAAAAGGGGGAGATTGTTGGCTAAATGGACATCTATAAAATCCCTTTGTTTTGATTATGACAAACATTTCATTCTTATTTATCTAACGAGCTACTTGAGTGTGCAGGAGTATGGTGGATGACGAAGCAACTAGGGAAATCATAAGTTTATAGTTTTATTTTCATGCAATGTAATCACTATTGTAAAAACTTGTACAGTTATATAATGTACAAGTACCTAGATTGCATGTAAATCAAGCAATGGATCTTCCCTAGCTACACACCATAGTTAGACAAGTCATCCCTTCTAATAGGATCACATTATGCACACTCATGTACACACTTAGTATCTTAATTGATAGATTGAAACAGAGTCAATCTCGGTCGACACACTCCTCGACCGAGACACTCTCGGTCGACAACCTTCTCGACCGAGAATTGACCTAAAGTAGCCGTTAGACTTAGCAAATGAGTTAGTTGGCAGTTGGAAGTGAACGTTGCACTCAGAGAGCCTGTCGGTCGAGGAAAGCTCGACCGAGTGGGTGTCTCGGTCGACCATCTGTCGACCGAGACGGTCTCTGACAGAATCTGCAGAGTTAAAGCAATTAGCCGTTGTAAAAACGACCAATCTATTCCTAACGGCTAATTGAGCACTTGGAACCCCCTAGAAACTATCTAGAAGGTCCTTAAGCATACTTAGGCTATCCCTATAAATAGGACAAGCTATAGGACACTAGAATTCACCTTGCTACACTTGAGAATTCTTTCTAAGCACTCTTGAGCAATCTTTTACAAGCAATTGAGCACTGTGATCACTTGGCCATATTCCATCTAGCTCAAGCTCGTCCTATAGGCTAGATTTTCCTAACCCTAGCATCCACAAGTCTATTACCTTGGCTAGGAAAATCCATACGCTTGATATAGGCAATTCAAGCCTTGAGCTTAAAAGGATAAGTTGTACTTTCCTATTTTCTTTCTTGTTCCTTGTAATATTTGTACTCTTCGTTGCTACTCCAGGGAGGAGGCTGCATATAGGAAGAGGGTGAAGCTCTTCGTGTGAAGAGGAGGACTTTGGACTACTTCAGAAGGCTATCTTGACGGGAAGCTACTTCGGGAGGGAGGCTACTTCAAGGGGGAGCTTGAAGTTACTCCAAGGAAGGCTGCTTCAAGGTTGGCAAGATTACTTCTAGGTGAAGGCTGTCCAAAGGGTGTTTAGAGAGTGTTGTAATTTTATGTAACATCCTTGAAAGGTAATAAAATTCAATACTTTCAAAATCCCGGTTGGGTAAGCAACCGGGTAGTGGACTGACTCCTTAGTATTTGCTAAGGTGGAACCACTCTAAACACCTGTGTTCCTCTTCTCAATCTTTTACTTTGGTTGTTTGAGTTTAAATTGTTTTAAATTATCATAAAACTCTATTCACCCCCCCTCTAGAGGTTTTCACTACCTCCTCGTCCGCATCCACCTAAAAACGTGGTTCCCACATGGGTGAGACAATTGTAAATTGCCCCAGTGAGAGATATAACTCTCCGCCAGAAACATTATTATTGCAGTTTTAAAAGATAAATCTGAACAGAAGAATCATTATTGTTTAACTACAGTTAATTCGTTGTCTAACAGATTAGACCATTATTCTTATCTAAAGCATTGTAGATGTAACCTGATAGAGCAACATGTCACTTATCCATTAAGGAATATGAAGAACATGTATAACATTTGTTCATTATACTAGGCATGATAATATCAAACAATGTTTCTCATATTTCAACTTTATGCAAATACACTACACGACTGATTATATTTTACACATCATGTGTGAAACTGCAATTAGCTTGCGAGGGTATATAGAAATCTTCACTATAGAGTTATAGCTGCATCATATACTCTCTTCAGGCTTAGACCACATAGCTAATGCCAGGCCTTATTTTGTGGAGTCATGGCCTGTAGCCATACTCTCTTTAACAAAGTATTGGGAACTTAATCCCTCATCTCATCAAGTACATTTCCATTTCTTAACAAGTTTATCATCATGCTTATAGAATATGGGTATTCAACCCTTAGTTCATCATAGAATACTTGTCACCACTTAACAGGTAACTTAATACCTTCAGGTCATCTGACCAAGGTAATCATCATTCTTGCAACACAAGCATTCCACATAGTTCACAAGGTTCATATCACATCTTGTTACCCCTTAATAGGCAACAAGGCATATTATGGCTTATGAAACTCATAACCAATTTCAATAATTAAAACATCATATGGCACACATAGCTCATTAATTTCAGGTTACCTCTCACTAAGCAACAAAGCATATGAAGGCTTATAAGGACAATAAAACATTTTCAATATACAGAGCATCATAGCCCATACCTGGCTATGCTCATCATCTAAATATACCTACACGATTAGTACTCATGATAATAATTATATATCAGTACCATGCAATACAAGGGTTTAATTATTACATTCATAACTCATCAATCTATATTTGAGCTTCACACAGAATTACTCTGTGTTAGGACTTCACATAGCATCACCCTGTATTTGGGTTTCACATAGCATTACCCTATATTAGGGTTTCACATAGCATTACCTTATATTTGGGTTTCACATCAAATTCATCATCCTATATTAGGGATTTACACATAATTTTCCTGGATTAGGGTTTTCCATAAATAACCATTTAGGTTCTTAAGATCATATTATTAATGATCAAGTCCTATTTCATTGCTTCACACAACTAGGAGCCAATATTGATAACATAAGTATTCAATCATACTTATTTATTTTCATCATTTATCATTAGATGAATTATCAACACAAAGTATAAGTTTCTCTCTCATCTTTACCAGAATATGATTGTATCATAGTGTATTGATTTGGATTAACCTTTTCATAAGGCATGTTAGCCTACACTTATCAAAGTGCATTACTTCATAATATAACAATTGTCATGACACTCTTCATGCGTCACTCATCCAAATATATTGGATTTGAAAATACATTAAGGTGTATAAATCTTAAGGTGCTGGATGTGATATCTATCTTGTCTTGATGTATCACTTCCCTCATCACCTTTATCTTACTTGAAATCATCCACCTAGCTTGTAATAGGGTATTTCCCATCCTAATACTTTATGCATCAACTCATCACATTTATTATGTAATGTATTGGTCATAAGTCACTTATTTAGAATATTCCACCATTGCCAATGATATGGACTCATCTTTGAGTTAGGAACTATTAATATAAAGATTTTCATTATTAACCTCTTTAGGTATCTCACTTATAAATATATTAGTTACTATTCCATTATTAGGAATAGGGTTCACATAACATCTTTCCACATTTGAGTTTCACATAACATCCTTCTATATCAGGGTTTCACATAGCATTACATGAAATTAGGGTTTCACATCACATCACCCAGTGTTAGGGCTTCACATAGCATTACCCTGTATTAAGGTTTCATATACCCTTACCCTATTTTAGGGATTAGGGTTTACCATTCATAGCATTACCCTATACTAGGGTTTCATATACCTTTACCCTATTTTAGGGATTAGGGTTTACCATTCATAGAATTGCCCTGTACGAGGGTTTCATATACCTTTACCCTATTTTAGGGATTAGGGTTTACCATTCACATCCAAGTAGGGTTTCCCACACCCAATTGCCCAGATTAGGGTTAGGACGCACAATTCCCATCAAATTAGGTTTACATCATCACCCAGATTAGGGTTTCACTCAGCTTTGCCCTAAATTAGGGTCAGGGCTCAATAATCTTTTCAATTAGGGTTTCATGATCTCATTATTATGGATCAAACCCTAATTGCATATTTTGATCATAATAATATAATTAAGGCTTAGGTATGTAAGAATTCCTCCCTCTCTTTCTCTCTCTCTCTTTCATCCTCTCTAGGATGTTAAGTAGTTCAAGATTGATCTAGGTCAGTTTTTCATTTAAGTACACACAATTAGGGTTAACCTTAATAATCACCTTTGGTCTACATCATTAATAATCCATTAGATAATTTACCTTTAATCATATTAGTTTTTCAATTGAACCTCAAGTGATCTTTGTCACTTAAACTTCAAATGGTCTTGACCAATTAAGTTCAAACGGTTTAAAACCGTTTAGCAAGGTTGGTGCTTGAAACTGTTTAGACAACACATTTTGAAACCAAATGAACTTCGGTCTCCAAACGGTTTGAGGCCATTTGCTCCCAAACTTTCTTGAGACCGTTTGATCCCAAACGGTCTTGAGAACATTTGGACTCAAACGGACTTAAGACCGTTTGGTCCAAACTCTCTCAAAATTTAATAGACCAAAAGGGTCTTCCATCACTTAGTCAATTTAGGGTTTTAATCTTTGAAACATCTATCAATTGAACTATTGATTTATTCTTCAATTGAACCATTGAATCACCCTTCAATTGGACCTTCAATTAGGGTTTTGAACCCAATTGGACCTTCAATTAGGGTTTTGAACCCAATTGAACTAGGGTTTATAATCAAGAAACCATATCTTAGGGTTTTGAAATTCAAGAACCATCAATGGTTGACATTGTAGAACTAATTCAATTGAAATCATTGGATCATCATCAAACCATGACATGACCTGACCTCAAATGGTCTTGAGATCATTTGGATGACCTCGAAATAGTCTTGAGACCATTTGACTCAAACCATCATTGAAATCTATGAAATTTAATTAGGGTTTGCATTATTGAATCAATCATTAATTGAGCCATCGATTGTATTTCAATTTGAAAATACTGGATCTTCAACCATCGAATCATACTCAACCATAGTCTTCCAAACGGTCTTGGTTGACCTCCATATGGTCTTGAGACCGTTTGGGTGACCTCCAAACGGTCTTGGGACCGTTTGGGTTAGTCAACCCAAAGTTTTACATCAACCAATTGAAATTTCATCACTTAACCCGATTAGGGTTTCTAATTGGAGGATTGTCCATATATTGAATCAATCAATTGGATCCCTTAGATCATCATCCAACATGTAATAGGGTCCTGAACTCAAACAGTCAACCCATCCAAACGGTAAACCCTTCTAAATGGTTTGGAATCCAAACCTCCAAACGGTTTGCAAATTGTTTGGTCTCTAAACGGTTTGGTGACACCGTTTGGACCAAAATTATGAAACCGTTTGCAATAGATATTTGTAGAGGTGTGTGCTTATGATGATGTCATCATCATAAATATATAAACCCATGAATCTTTATATGATTTTCATGGTGATTGCATCAATCAACCAAATAAAATTTCGGGAATAAAGAAGGAATCCGCAATTGATAAAGATATGGAATCAATAACAAAGTTCAAGGGTTCAAGTTATATAACCCGCCTTCAATTGAGCTTCAAAGCTTCAATATCCACGTATTTAATGGTGTAAGAAACACCTTCCACAATCCCAAGCTCGTCCTTAAGCTTTGAGTGAAAAGGAACAACTAGAATTGAAGATGGAGTGGAGATAAGAAGAAATCATGCATTGATTTTAGATTTCCACCGTGGAATCAAGGTGAAAGAAGGTCAAGAAACTTACCAAAAGGTTGGGAGTCGTCCTCATATTTCTCCAAGCTCCCTTGTCCGTTTTTTCAAGCAAGAAATGAAAGTGGTTTCGAAATTACCCTTTCAACTCATGGATAAAGGACCATATATATGAATTTTATTGAAAATTCATTTAGGAGAGAGAATGTAGGGATTATCTCCTCCATTCCTTGCCACTTGCTCCCTTCCCTTCCTTAGATACGAGGATATCTTCCTTGCCTCCTTTTACTCTCAATTATCCATGATTTAAAGGAAAACAAACTAAGCACCTTAAATCATATTATAATAATATCTATAAGTGAGTGGATATTTCTTTTTGTTTTCTTAATGTGAGTGGGTTCTCCACTCACATATATATTTACATTGCCTTTGCAAGGCACACACTCTTCCAACCTTGTCTATTTTCAACCATTACCATTTTGGTTGAAGGGCACTTCGATTAACATATTTATTTTTTCATTAATTTGAAGTAAAGTTCCAATTATGCTTAAATCTTGATTATTTTAATATCAAGATTCTCATTCTTCCAAAATGATTCAAATGAGGCGCCCCTCTCATTTTCTTTGCTCTGCATGATTCCAAGAAATATTAGGACTCTCTGGAAATGGTATTTTTCATATTGAACCCTAGGTTTTGGGTAAATTACACATTACACCAGAACTAGGTTTTAATGCGCAAACATTGCTTAATCAGCTCTTTCTTGGTTCTCAGGATTCCACAAGCCAAACCCCTACCTCCTTTTCATTCTCATGATGCTTCAACACATGAGGAAAATTTTATCATGTAACATTTGCAATTTAACCCCTCAACTTGGGTAATTTGTACTTTAGTCCAAAATAGGCAAAACATTATTTAAACATTGTTCAAAAAGGACTAAAATTGAAATATAAGTTCCTCTTGAACCTTAATTACTTCTCAAAATATAAGAGAAAGCATATAATCAGATTTATGAAGCAAAACATCTAGGTTTAAGCATAACCCAGGTCAGGGATGTTACAGGTTCTCCCTTAGTGGAAGCTCAGAGTTGTATACTGTTAAGTATATGCATTTCACAGGATTGGTTGTGATCATACCCTGGCAGAAGAATGGTCAAGGTTGTATCTCAAGTGATGTGATTCAATATATGTAATATGATTACTGGGATGACTGTGGTCATACCCTAGCACGAGAACGACTATAGTTGTATCTCAATTTCATTAGTGTTGTGACCTATATACCAAGGCAAACTAGGCTATTTTGTAGTTGGACTTGATATGTCTCTACGGCAGACTCAAACTGACCGAGGGTGTGTGAGATCATAGAAGTCAGACTCCTCCTAGTTCTTTTATGGCACTAATTTTGACTTAGTATTAGTGAGTTGGAGTGAGTGGTATACCTCATCTACTCAGGGCATAATAAATTACGTAATACAGTCATGTAGTATATTTCTTAGGGTTAAACGCGACTCACATTGGATGACCCTTTCCCTTGTATCTTGTACTAATTTCTTGAATTATAATACAATAAGATAAATAAACTATTATACATGTTCTACATATTCCTTCTGAATGTATAACTTGATCAACTACTTTGTTGTAGTTACCTAAACCATTTAATATGTGAGACCATTTTATACATATCTTTGAGCTGAATTTGTTCATTAGGTTAAATCTTCTATGTATAACCAACCTGTGTTAATAATGGACGTTGGCAGAGAGTTATATCTCTCACTGGTACGTTGGTCTCACCCCATGGATTTCTACATCTTTTAGGTGGTCATGCACAACAAGGTCGAGGGTGTGTTGGTGAGGCTAAGAAGTAAGAGGAGCAGTACCTGTTAAAGGTTGGACATGCTACTATGTGCTGTCCCTGTACTCTTAGGTCCTTGGGAAGATTTTTTCTGGTTTTGTATACCGATACATGGTAGTAGGACATGTTTGTACAAATATGGCTTGTGTATGTGAAGAAGTTGTTATATGTAACAAGTTTGTAGCATGATAGCCATTAAAAAGTGATATGTACATCTTTATGACATGTCATGTAATGCAAGTGATAAGTTTTTGGACTTAGATGCAAATGTTCTGACTTTTATTGTCTTATGAAATCACTTTTAATTTATTTTGTTTTCTGGTAACCTGGATATTTAGTATTAATTATGTGCTTGGTTTGAGTAATTTCATTTTGTGTGGCGATGGGCATCTCACAATTCCCATATGAAAGTACTGCTTGTTACTAATAATTATTTCAATATGTTGATGATCTTCTTGCCCTATCAAGAAAATTGAAGTTAACTTGTGCATAACTTACTCTATTTTGGTGTGTTTTGGTTGATCCAAGATAAGTTCTTAGTAGAAGGGGTGTTCAATGATTTAAATGGTAATCATTTTAAACATGTACTTCTTTATTGTACTTAAAACTAGATCATAGTATGTTATTAAATTCTAAATATTGTTTTAGGTTTGGTTTGGAGATATAATAAAACTTCATGCTCCTTATTTTTTGATAGTTGAGCCAATAATGAATTGTTGGAAATATGGTACAAGAATGAATACTTAGTTGACAACCAGAAACTACAACATGCACAGTTTTGACTGTGCTTATTTGAGTCAGTGGGGGAATAAGATAGAAGGAAATGATAAAAAGGGATTTCAGTCGAGTTCAGATGATCCCACAACAAATAATGTATTAAAGGAGGATACTTTTTCTTTATGTTTGTATCTTTCACTATGTTTGTATGTACTGTCTGTTATTTTAATTTATGTTACTTCCTATCATTGTGTCTCATAACATAATGATATATACAATGGTGAATAAACTCAATAGAAAGAATAGTCATATCAAAGCATAAAATTATTTTCTAATGAAAGAAGTAGAAGAAATAAAGACACAATCGACATCTGCAACTACTTAGAGAAAAATACATGAGAAAAATAAGAAGTGTTATGTGTAGTCCACTAAAAATAGTCACCGATGATAACACATTTACTTGTACTTGATATTAATGGAGATGGTTATGATGCTAGTGATTATTAATATATTTTTGTGTATGAATTCTTATTTTATATATAATTTCACATCTTTTTATAATTTTCTTGTGACTATGAATGAAATTCTATTATTATTTACGTTTTATAGAAAATTTGACATCATATGTGAAAGCAAAAGTCATCACAACCTCAGGCTTTTCTACATCTAGGGGCTTTATGGGTATCCCTATTTTAGTGGTTGCATTCCTATATATATTACCATCACCATCAAGACTCTCACAATCAAATAACATGCACATCAAAACCCTCATCTTCATGAATCACAGCTGCACCAAGACCCTCATCATCATGAATCACATCATCAACAAGACCCACATCTTCATGAATAACTTTACTACTAGGAATTTGATCTTCATGAATCACATCACCAATAAGACCCTCATCTTCATGAATCACAATATAACCAACATCGACATCATCATGAATTACAAAATCACCAACACTCTCATATTCATGAAGCACATCATCCCCAACATCCACATCTCCATGAAACACACTATCGTCAAAAAACTCATGTTGGAGAATAAAATCTTTGTTCAAATGTATATCAAATATCTATGACATATAAATAAATGATGTAAACATATGTAGACTCTATATAATCCATGAATCTTGAATAGTTAGATCTAAAATATTAGTACATTAATGTGTGTATCTATAACTATAACATATATTCATATGAGAATGCTATATAATCTAAAAGGTTTTTATTGATATCAAGTACCTCTTCAACAACATCATATGACAACCAAGTGCCAAAAATCTAACAAGATATAAAATACAAAGAAATTTTTTTTGTGATAGATCATATATATATTATAAACATACTAACTAATTAATGTGTATTTTAAGCTACAAATTACATCACTTGAGTTGGTTATATGATAACAAGGGAAGTTTTATTGTATATACCATTCCGTACATCTATTTCAAATTTCATGTGTTTTTTTCATATGACAATTCATTAGTCACACTGGAAAGGGATTTTGAACTTGTGACCTCTTGGTCATACAACATCAACATTACCATTTGTGTGCTAATACGTAAGATCAAACTTCATATATTTATTTATTGTATATTGTGAAATTTATTTAACATGTTGTTTCAAATTCTACTTCTTTGTTTATTACTACCATAAAATGTAAATTTAATCATAGTAAAGACATACAACATTTTATGAATTTTTGTCCACATAATTGGTGTAGTTTGTGTATATAAAGCTAAAATTTAGTACAAAAGCATGTTATTTGTATCTATAGGTAATATATGTTCTTATATAAACATAATAAAGATGTTTCGTACTTAATATTTTTATTATACTAATTTAACATTAACTGTGTATATAATTTGGAGCTTATTAGTAGTTTGAATGTAATCTGACTTAAAATTTTACCTAAAATGATAGTAATGTATCAACCTAAACCAAACTATCAACTTATACCAAGCTCTTAACATAGACCCACCTGCTCATCAATGCATAAGAAATGAATATATCAAACAAGACATATTAGTAAGAGGTTGATAGAATGACTTGATCACTTGAGGTGGAAATCAATCCAATTACTAGAAGAATTGAACTACTTATTATTGGTGCCAAGAATGATACCATATATCAATCCATAAGAGCTTATATGGCCACATAGAATTGAAATTTCTACATATCTTTAAGAACTTCATTTGCAAGTATCAGTTTAGTCCAATGAAAAAGATATACATACAATGTAGGGGGAGCACTAATCAGAGCGGGGAGATTAAACGAGATGTGATGGAATCTATGGGGGAGTGGATAGGAAGAAAATGTTGTAGAATATGTGAGAAAAAAATATAAAAGAAATCAGTTAATGTGGACTGCATCTGACATAGATAAATGAATAGACTAATGGAATAATTATACAAAGCTCTTTAGTTCCTGACGTGTATTTTACTACGTGCTAAAAATGTAAGTATACGCGTCGAGTAGTACAAGCCTTTGTGAGGCCCGAGTCGAACATAGGGATACGCTGAATTATTGGAGACTCCTACTAACTATTTGCGATCAGCTAAGCCGAATAACAAATTAGGGTTTGTTGTCAAAATTAAAAGAAAGTAAAAATAAAATAAAACAACCAATCGATTAAATGTTAATTTAATCAATTCAAAAGAGTATCTTTAGGATTGTGGTTTCACCGTGGGTTATCATTGTATTAGGTTTCATATAATTCCTCAATCTTCTCTCTCCATCCGGGTAGTGGCCTGAAAACAGAATTACCCACTGTCGTGGTGTAATTCACTACTTAGGTTTAGGTTGATTCCACCGTCGTAGTAATCTATCCCCTAAACTAAGTGCATTACAAACGATCTCTCAGTTTCCACCATTAATTTTACACCTCCTTTGTCAAGGGATTTATCGATTAATGTAAGTTTCGTCTCTTTTCAACCGTTAATCCTTCTGTCGAAGTGATTAAGGGCATTAGGTTATTATTATGGTGATCAAGCATAACAATATATGGAGAAAACGAAACTATACCACAGATTTAAGAGAGAAAATATGAATTATTAATATAAAACTGTCATACAATGCATTCTCGGGCTACTCCCGGTCCTAAAGATGGAGGGGATTAGCCCCGCATGTTCACCTCGCACAAATACATGGTAGAAATAGGGGAAATCATATGAAAAACGTGAATTAAATGGGAAAACCCCTGAATGGAGGAGAACCGGTTGATCCTTTGCGTAGAACACGAGCTTTCCCGCCTCTCGGGGGTGAAATCCGTCTTCAGCAGCGTCCGAATCGACAGGTATGAACCTCTGGCCTCCGTTCTCCTTTCTCTCCTTCCTCGGCACTTGTGCAATGGCAAATTAGATGATGATCTACTCTGGGCGGACGTCATTAGGTATAAGTCCCTAATTAGGTTGTCAATTAACTCCAGCCGTCCGATTGAAATCAGTCTGAATCCAACGCATATCTGTCGGTGTCGATACCATCGACGCGGGTCGATGGTATCGACCCAGCGTAGTAGCGACAACCTTCTTGTCTTTTCGTCCGAGTGCCTGTGGCCATCTCGATACCATCGACTTGGGTCGATGGTATCGACCTCTCTGTAGCGTCGGTTTTGTCATTTAGCGATGTTGTAGCCTCACTA
This sequence comes from Alisma plantago-aquatica, assembly GCA_963693085.1. NCBI lineage: Eukaryota > Viridiplantae > Streptophyta > Magnoliopsida > Alismatales > Alismataceae > Alisma > Alisma plantago-aquatica. The sequence continues at coordinate 752,697,639 of OY856409.1, forward strand.
CGTCGATGGTATCGACTTGGGGTCGATACTATCGACAGCTTCCTCGCCAGCAACCTGAAGGGATCTTGATGCCATCGACATGGGTCGATGGTATCGACTCTTTGCTGCTCCTTTCAGCTGGCAACCTGTGGCCTTGTCGATGGTATCGACTTCCGTCGATGGTATCGACGGAAGCAGATACTTGTTTTTCCTAAAATTCCAAGACAAGATCAGATAAATCCACATGAGTTATAATAAAGTGATGATTAATGCTCAAAATGATAAAACTAAGGGGATTTGACATAAAATGATGGCAAAGACCAAAATAGGTGAATTATGCAATATTAACCATAAAAATGACTAATAAAAGCACAAAATACATATCAAAAAGGTCTATAAATGCGACTCAAAATCATCGCATCAAACTCCCCTAAGCTTGAACATTGCTCGCCCTCGAGCAACTAATCCTTAGAATAGAATTGCAAATGTCAACTGAAAAACAACACACCAACCCAACATCCCATGTGACTCCCACTGAACGTTCTCAAACCGGCCTTCTCTTAACCACAGAACAGTAATTACCCTAAAGGCAACAGTAATCATCAATAAAAGAAATTAACCTCCAAACCGATGAACACTATCACATAAGGCAGTCAACATAATAAAATTCGCCGATTCGCCTATACTACGTTGCTCGCCCTAACTACCATCTACATGGAAGCAGTTTTCCTGATATTCATTAGTGAGGAGAAATTCACGGTGGCTTACCAATTTGAGCAACAGGTGGATGAAAATGGGTGGCTCATGGAAGAACTTGGAAGTAAAGTACAGTTTCAACATGCATAATACAAAATGTCCTAAATGATGCCAATGCACATTAAAAATGCCCTAATGCCTGAAATTAGGTGAAATGATGCATGCACTAACCTTCCACCTCAAAATGAGATGGATATCTAGTCTAACTACATCATGTACTCAATTTTCCTGAAATGCGAGTGATATCATGTTCCTTTCTCCTTCTTATTTCACTTTCTTCTAAATTCTTTTTTTTTTCTTTTCTTTTTCTTTTATGTATTGCAGATTTTCAGAATTTTTTTCTTTAGCCCACATATCCATAATTGCTTAAAGATAAGTTTATTGGGCTATTTTCTTCATGCTCAAAAATTGTTTCAATATTTAGAAGGTATGGAACAGTTTAATTCACCATTGAGGAAAAATTGAGATACATGGTGTACTTTATGCATGAAAATCATGAGTACAACTACATGGCATGCACCTAAAGGTAATGTGCATGAATCCCTATATTTTTTTCTTTTTATGCAAAAGTATGGAAAATATCAATGCAAGTCCTATCTAAATGCTATGCACACAAAAAGGAATTAAAACAGCACTTTACTTCCAATTCTTAGGTGGATTATGGAAAAATGAAGTGGAATGATCACAAGATTAGATGACTGAACCTTAGAAAGATATTAAGTGTCCCTCCTCACTGACCTGTGTAGTAGTTTAGAGGATTCTCTCTCTTACATCCAATTAAGGTCTCATTACCATTTGGATAGGTTAGGCTCAAACAACCATTACTGTCCACTTTCCATGAATCATTAGGAGTACATATGTGAAATGTTGTTTTAAAGTTGACATAATCAATCATTTTCGTAGGATGTGTTCCCCAAGGTCAACCAAAGCAAGCTATCCAAGACACAAAAATTTTTAAATTTCCCTTAAATTTCCCATGAACTAACAGCAAGATGACAAACTTTTATGACATCCACAGTTACACTAGATAGCACGTGGATCCTACAAAAACTAAAGATGCAAGAAACAAATAACAATGCTAAAAACTAAAACAATAAAAGATAGAGCTGTTCCAACTACCCCCCTAAGCTTGAATCTGACTATGGCCTCATAGTCAAAAACAAACTTAAGATTGGAACATAGATACCCGATCACTCTTGTGGAGGTGGAGGTGGCTGCGGAGAAGTGGGGTCCCAAGACGAGAACTGCCCTTGGAAGTTCGGCTCATACGGGGGCATTGGTGGAGGTTGTGGATACCCACCAAAATAACCCTGACTCCAGTAGTTGTCGTAGAATGGCTGTTGCTGCTTCTCCATCCTATGCAGCCGATCATGGATGCTTTCTTGATTGGCGAAAAGAAGGCGCTCATTCTCGAAGATCGCCTGTTGGTTTACGAAAAGCCGGTTGGTGGTGTCTTGGATACCGGCATATGCAGCGGTGTGGCTGTGCTGTGTCTGCTGAATGTCTTGGAGCCTGTTGTACATGCCCTGCATAGAATAAACATCCTCGCTCTGCTGCGAGGGCTACGGTGATGGAGATGGAGGCCGTGATGATGATGATGCACCTGGATGCATCTGAGGACGCTTCTGGGGTGCTACTCGTGCGCGAAGAGGTGTAAAGGCCTCTTCTTCCTCCTCGGCCTCGTCGTCCTGTCCTTCGTCGCCACCGTCATCACCGCCTTCTTCCTCATCAGAGTCGATGGCTATGATTGGCCATCTGAAATGTTGTGCACCCTCGATGTTGAAGATGGGATCCGGCAGTGCGCACTCCTGATACACTTGATTCACGTGGCAATGTGCAAATGCCGCGCCATCCCGGAGAAGAATTAAGTTGGCCCGGTGAAGATGTTGCAAGTTGACCTTGCTTCTGGTAGAAAGAGGAGTGAGGGATTGGAAATTCAGTCCCAAGTATGACGCCAGTTTGGTGATGAGCCCACCAAAATGAATCGACGCTTTCCTCGTACTCCTTTTCACATCCATCACACACTGCAAAAAGAATGCACCCCAATTGCATTCTTGTCTCTTCAGAAGCTTGTATAGAAAGAAGAGATCGGAGCCTTGAAATTTGCTAAGGGCCAGATCACCCCGTGCAAAAACAGTAGAACTCAGCATTCGATGCAAGACCCGGACGAAGGGGTGCTCGAAGTCGGCTACCGCAGTGTTGTGGTAGCTAACCGACCTCCCTTGTGGCACCGTCACCAACTCGGAGAAGATCATGTCATAATCGGTGCGGTGGTCCGGCCTCCGGTGATCATACTGGGAATGGTTCCAGATGAAAATTTTGTTGAACTGCCGTAGCGTGAGGACGTAGTCGTGGTTGTACAACCGGAAAGATACATGGCCCTGGATCCACTCTCGGTCAGTAGCATTGATGTCGTTGGGATAGATGCAGACGTCCAACGACGCCATGAACTCGGCTACCAGCTCTTTGTATGTCGGCCAGTCACTAAAGAACGGCTGGCCATCTTGGTGAAACTCCAGTTCGCCAGGCCTTATGCGAGTGTGACGGGCCTGTCCGTTAAGAACATAGGACAAGTTGGCCTCGAATCCCAGATCACGCACCATCTCCCGGTCCACATACCGGGTGGGCTCGATCTTCCTCCTCATTATCTCCTCGTAGATCTTACGAATCTCCGGGGAAGGATGGATGAGTCGGGGACGAGCAACTGATGTTGTTGGTGGCGGTACGAATTCCGTCGGAGTTGCGCGTGAGGGCGATGCTCCGGCTGTATGCACCATGGTGGCGATGAGAAAGGGATTGAAGAAGAAGAGCTTGGGGAAGATGGAGAATCGACTCTCCGCTCGGTGAAGATCTTTGCTCGGTGTTGCTGCTCTTCGATCTTGGATGGCTCAGGGGAGTGCTCGGCGCGAAGGAGGAAGATCACTCTCAAGGTGTGACGTCAAATGACATAATGACTCTCCTTATATAGACTTGGCCGGTGCTACTGTTGACCCGTCGATACCATCGACACGGGTCGATGGTATCAACACGTCTCGATGCTATCCGCCCCCCTCGCGAGTATCGACGGCTGACGATTGCTGGATCATGAAACCCAGATTGCTGACCTGTCGATACCATCGACACAAGTCGATAGTATCGACGCAGCACCCAGATTGATGACGTGGACGCCGCGATTGCCATCAATTTCTTTGCGCGGATCGGTGACATGGATGGTTGATACCATCGACAGGAGTCGATGGTATCGACTTGGATTCATTGTGACACCGCCGCTTTTTCAATTCAACCTGTGACCATGTCGATACCATCGATGAGGCCATCGATGGTATCGAGTTGACTAAGACAAATCGCTCTGAACTTCTCCAGAGATCTCGATGGTATCGACGGATGGGTCGATACTATCGATTGTTGTTGGGTGACCTGCCTATAGGTGGGTCGATACCATCGACGTGACTGTCGATAGTATCAACTCAGAACGAGCCTTGCAGTTGTCAACCTGAACCTATGTCGATACCATCGACTAGTGTGTCGATGGTATCGACTCTGCCTCAGCCTGCACAATGAACAAACGGATCAAGGTATCTTCTTTACACTAAAATTTTAACGAAATTAAAACAACCTATGATTATAATTAAACTATCCTAATGTACCGATGGTTGGGTTGCCTCCCAACAAGCGCCCTTATTTAACGTCTTAGGCTAGACGGCTTCCGAGCGTCTCATTCATCCGAAAGTGTAATGAGTTTGACCTCATTCACTTTTCTCTTGTAATTCTCACCAAAATACAACTTTAGCCTCTATCCATTCACCAAGAACGTGGCATCTCCATCACGCACCAGAATCGCACCATGCGATTTTACCTCTTCCACCACGAACGGTCCACTCCACCGGGATTTCAGCTTCCCGGGATGCAACTTGAGTTGGGAGTTAAACAACAGAACACTATCTCCCTTCTTAAACGTGCACAGCTCGATATGGTGATCGTGGATCAGTTTTGTGCGCTCCTTGTATATTCGGGCATTCTCATATGCCGTCATGCGCAACTCGTCCAGCTCATTCAACTCAAACATCCTCTTTCTCCCAACTTCATCATAACTCAAATTTAGCCTTCTAAGCGCCCAATGGGCCTTGTGCTCCAATTCCACCGGAAGGTGACAAGCCCGGCCATACGCCAACCAAAAAGGCGTAGTGCCTATAGGTGTTTTGTAAGCCGTTCTATATGCCCAAAGTGCGTCCGGTAGTAGGGCACTCCAATTCTTCCTTGTGGATGCCATTGTTCGCTCTAGAATCTTTTTGATTTCACGATTTGAGACCTCCACTTGGCCTTGAGTCTGTGGATGATATGGGGTGTCAATGTTGTGCTTGACCCCATATTTCTTCAATAGTGTCAAGAATTTCTGATTCTGGAAGTGTGTACCCCCATCGCTTATTATCATTCGGGGTATCCCAAACCTACAGAAAATATTTTCCTTCACAAACCTGCACACTATAGTAGAATCATTAGTCCTTGTGGGGATTGCTTCCACCCACTTCGACACATAATCAACAGCTAGCAAGATATACAAATTTGAGTTCGAGGACACAAAGGGTCCCATGAAGTCTATGCCCCACAAATCAAATACTTCAACTTCCTGAAATACATTCAGGGGCATCTCTTGTCGCTTTGAAATGTTACCAGCTCGCTGACACGGGTCACATTGTCTTACAAAATCGTAGGCATCCCGAAATAAAGTTGGCCAATATAGGCCGCTTTCCAACACCTTAGCTGCTGTTCGCGAACTGGCATGGTGTCCTCCCGTCGGCGATGCATGGCAATGGTGGAGAACACTCTCGTACTCCATCTCAGGCACGCACCTACGTAAGATACTGTCCCTGCATTGCTTCAAAAGAATTGGATCATCCCAAAAATAGTATCTTAAAGAATGAAAGAATCTCTTTTTCTCTTGATATGACCAGTCTTCCAGGATGATCCCGCAAGCCAAATAATTAACAATTTCAGCAAACCATGGTTCTTTAGAATTAATTTTCAAAAGTTGTTCATCGGGAAACGTCTCGGTTATGGGTATGTGCAAATCTTTTTCATTCTATCAGCCACTACATTCTCAATTCCAGACTTATCCTTGATTTCTATGTCAAATTCTTGTAAGAGCAAAATCCACCTAATGAGTCTAGGCTTTGCGTCCTTTTTCTCCATCAAGTATTTTATCGCAGCATGGTCGGTCCGTACAACTACTTTAGATCCAACTAAATACTGCCGAAATTTTTCAAAAGCAAACACGACGGCAAGTAATTATTTTTCAGTAGTTGTATAGTTCAATTGAGCATCACTCAGAGTTTTGGAAGCATAGAAAATCACAGCGGGCTTATTATCTACCCTTTGCCCCAAAACGGCTCCTACTACAAAATCTGAAGCGTCACACATCAATTCGAAAGGTTTTGTCCAATCCGGCATTTGAACAACCGGGGCCGAAATCAATTTTTCTTTCAAAACTTCAAATGTGTGAAGACACTTATCGTTGAAATCGAAAACCGCATCTTTCTCCAACAGTTCAGATAAAGGTTTTGCAATTTTAGAAAAATCCTTAATGAATCGCCGATAGAACCCGGCGTGTCCCAAAAAGCTTCTCACCCCTTTTACAGAATTTGGTGGGGGCAACTTTGAAATCACCTCAATTTTCACAGGGTCTACCTCAAGACCTTTTCTAGACACCTTGTGTCCTAGCACTATTCCCTCTGTCACCATCATGTGACATTTCTCCCAGTTAAGGACCAAGTGTGTGTCCTCACAACGCTGCAACACCTTGTCTAGGTTATAGAGACATTCATCAAATGATGCACCATAAACCGAGAAGTCATCCATAAAAACCTCAAGACAGCGCTCTACCATGTGAGAAAATATGGCGAGCATGCATCATTGAAACGTCGCCGGTGCATTACATAAACCAAACGACATTCGTCGGTAAGAAAAAGTCCCATAGGGACATGTGAATGTAGACTTCTCTTGATCCAAAGGATCAATCGAGATCTGGTTATACCCCGAATACCCATCCAGAAAACAAAAATGCGACCGACCGGAAAGACGTTCTAAAATTTGATCAATAAACGGTAAGGGAAAATGATCCTTAAGTGTGGCGGCATTCAGACGACGGTAGTCGATACAAACTCGCCACCCGATTACCAATCGGGTGGTGACAGGTTCATTCAACAAATTTTTAGTGACAGTAATTCCCCCCTTCTTAGGGACTACCTGTGTGGGACTCACCCACGTCGAGTCTGATATGGCATAGATTATCCCTGTAGCAAGAAGTTTGATGACCTCCTTCTTCACAACCTCCATCATGCTCGGATTTAAACGTCTTTGAGGCTGAATAACAGGCTTGGCTCACTCTTCGAGCCGAATCTTGTGCTGGCAAAGAGTAGGGGAGATCCCCTTAATGTCTGCAACAGACCACCCAAAAGCTCCACGGTGGTTCTTGAGCACTATCAGCAGTTGCTCCTCCGCATCCGCACTCAAATAAGCAGATACGATCACCGGTAACTTGTCCTTCTCAGCTAGAAAGACGTATTTGAGATGCGGGGGCAGCGGCTTCAATTCCAATTCTGGCGGGCTGATAAGAGATGAATGCAGTGGTGGGGGAAGTGCACCTAAATCTTCATAGTGCCTCGTATAGAAGCATGGAAGCATCTGAAACAATTTTAGCACACTCCTTGAGTGATTTACTCCGCATCCAATCATAAGTAACATTCAACATACAAGCCTCTAACGGCAATTCCGGATATGCATCAACAATTGAAATAGCAATTGCATCATCCTCCCATGAAGGCGGAATGTCCTCATTCTCATCATTCGGAAATCCAACAACTTTGCACAAAGAAACAACCTTAGTTTGCTCCATGATATCCACAGCTAAGTTTCCATTATCCATCTTGCTCATCACATGAGCCATGTCCAAAAATGGTTTCCCAAGGCAGAGTGAGATGTTGTGATCCATGTGTTTCACCATATTACATTGTTCTTTTGCTTTAGAAGACGCAGTGCTAGAGGGCATGACCATCTCAAAGCGGTCATCTGCTATGCCTAAGGTCAAGCGAACTCTCCCCATCTCTAAGATCATGTCGGTTGTAGCTTGGAATGGACGTCCAAGTAACAGCTCATTACCATGCTCGTCCTGCATCTCCATAACCACAAAATCAGCCGGAAAGACAAATCGATCAACCTTCACTAAAACATCTTCGCAGATTCCATAAGGCTTCACCACAGAGTTGTCGGCAAATTGAATAGTCATATTACTAGGCCGTTACTCCTTTAATCCCAGCTTTTTAAATGTCAAAAGGGGCATCAAATTGATGCTTGCCCCTGAATCACATAATGCCTCTCCAAATTTAAACTTCCCGATATAGCAAGAAATATTGAAACACCCGGGATCCTGTCTTTGGCGGTAGAGTGCCCATAATGAAGGCACTCACTTGCTCCTTTAGCACAACGGCCTCAGTATCTGGTATCTTCCTCTTCTTAGTGATGACATCTTTTAGAAACTTCCCGTATGAAGGGATTTGCTCAATAGCCTCCAATAACGGAATATTGACAGAAAGCTTCCTAAAGCTGTCCAAGAATTTCTTGAATTGTGCATCTACCTTCCTTTCCTTTGCACTATTTGGATAGGGGACCGAAACGGCTTGTGCCCTTTGATGAGGTGGCACATAAGGCATCATTTTCTGTGGTTCCTCCTCAGCAACCTATTCATCATTACCATCCACGGCTATGTCTTCAACCTGCCCTGTGACTGGTGTGGGATGCTCCGTAGTGGTTTCACCTTCAACTTTATCTTGCGGTATGCTTGTTTCATCCATTCTTGGATTCAACACCTTCTTGCCGCTTCTCAGTAAAATGGCCTTGGCTTGCTGGTTTCCCCCGGGAACATTGGTGTTCCCCGGAAAACCTGGATGTGCTGGCTTCTTCAAACTAGCAATTTCAGCTGCCATCTGCACCATGGAGGTCTCTATGGTCCTCATTTGAGCCCCATGGCTCTGCAATGTCTGCCCAAATTGATTCATAAATTCACCTTATTGCTTGATTTGCTGCCCGAATGTGTTCATTAACTCTTGATTTTGCTTGATGACCTGATTGAGCAACTCCGTGCTCTTGTCCTCTGTAGCAGGTGTAGGCTTGGCTTCCGGATCCTGTAGAAAATTATTCGGATCCTTCCATGAGAACTTTTTGTCCTTTCTCCATGAGTAGTCATTGTTCCTGTACCCTTGTTGTTGTCTCATGTACTTGACTTGAGCCTCATCCTCGGACTCATTTTCTTCTTTTTGTAGTAACTTCATTGCGAGAAGATCCATCTTCTCATTCAGCTCTCTCATTGCCTTTGATTCACTAGCGACTCGTGCCTGCTCAACTGGGCCTCTCTCTCTTTCTCCCCAGGACTGCTTTCTCGCCATGTTCTTGAGTATTTCCCAGCATCTAGTGTCAGTGTTATTCAGAAAAAATCCTGACCCGGCTGAATCCAAATTACTCCTATCATGCTCAGAGAGAGCAAAATAGAAGATTTTCACCTGTGTCTCTTTGTCCAGCCCGTGATGCGAACATCTCCTCAGCATAACCTGAAATCACTCCCAGGTCTCAGAATATGTTTCACCCGCCTGTTGGGTGAAATTGTGAATCTTCCGGATCATGTCGTTAGTCTTCTCAGGAGGGAAGAACCTCTCAAAGAAGACCTCCACGATATGGTCCCAAGACTCAACAAACTCATCGTCTAGATTATGTAGCCACTCTCTTGCTGCTCCTGCCAAGGAACTTGGGAACAGCTTGAGGTACAAAGCATCTTGTGGAAACCTGTCTATCTTTACCATGTCACAGTTTTCAACGAACTGGCTGATGTGTGCAACAGGATCCTCATTCTTCAGCCCATGAAACGCATTTGATTTTACCAAATTAATCAACGCTGGATCGATCTTATATGTCGGTATGTTGATCGCCTACTTTTTTATAGACCCCTTTGAAGCTGATGAGGACGAAGCTTTGATCTTCTCCCATATGGTCTGTGGCTCGGCCATGTCTTCTGGTTCTGATTTAGAATCTATCTCTTCTTGGTACTCGTGCTCAGAATGCTCCTCGTCCTCAGGTCTCGGAAATGGAACCTCGGGTGTGCGATTGTCATAGTCTGTACTACGTGTATGCACCATACACAGTACCTGAAATAAGAAAATTCGAGTTCAGTACTATGCTTAGACGAGTATAACAATTATAATGCAATGTAGAAATATTTGAATTTGAATGAAAATTAAAAAGAAATTTGTGGCCTAGAGTGGCCGCTCGTAGCACTCGAAGTGCCAACAATTTGCCGTATCCCCGGCAACGGCGCCAAAAACTTGACGTGTATTTTACTACACGCTAAAAATGCAAGTATACGCGTCGAGTAGTACAAGCCTTTGTGAGGCCCGAGTCGAACACAAGGATACGCTGAATTATTGGAGACTCCTATTAACTATTTGCGATCAGCTAAGCAGAATAAAAAATTAGGATTTGTTGTCAAAATTAAAAGAAAGTAAAAATAAAATAAAACAACCAATCGATTAAATGTTAATTTAATCAATTCAAAAGAGTATCTTTAGGATTGCGGTTTCACCGCGGGTTATCATTGTATTAGGTTTCATATAATTCCTCAATCTTCTCTCTCCATCCGGGTAGTGGCCTGAAAACAGAATTACCCACTGTCGTGGTGTAATTCACTACTTAGGTTTAGGTTGATTCCACCGTCGTAGTAATCTATCCCCTAAACTAAGTGCATTACGAACGATCTCTCAGTTTGCACCATTAATTTTACACCTCCTTTGTCAAGGGATTTATCGATTAATGTAAGTTTCGTCTCTTTTCAACCGTTAATCCTTTTGTCGAAGTGATTAAGGGCATTAGGTTATTATTATGGTGATCAAGCATAACAATATATGGAGAAAACGAAACTATACCACGGATTTAATAGAGAAAATATGAATTATTAATATAAAACTGTCATACAATGCATTCCCGGGCTACTCCCGGTCCTAAAGATGGAGGGGATTAGCCCCGCATGTTCACCTCGCACAAATACATGGTAGAAATAGGGGAAATCATATGAAAAACGTGAATTAAATGGGAAAACCCCTGAATGGAGGAGAACCGGTTGATCCTTTGCGAAGAACATGAGCTTTCCCGCCTCTCGGTGGTGAAATCCGTCTTCGGCAGCGTCTAAATCGACAGGTATGAACCTCTGGCCTCCGTTCTCCTTTCTCTCCTTCCTCGGCACTTGTGCAATGGCAAATTAGATGGTGATCTCCTCTGTGCGGCCGTCATTAGGCATAAGTCCCTAATTAGGTCATCAATTAACTCCAACCGTCCGATTGAAATCAGTCTGAATCCAACGCATATCTGCCGGTGTCGATACCATCGACGCGGGTCGATGGTATCGACCCAGTGTAGTAGCGACAACCTTCTTGTCTTTTCGTCCGAGTGCCTGTGGCCATCTCGATACCATCGACTTGGGTCGATGGTATCGACCTCTCTGTAGCGTCGGTTTTGTCATTTAGCGACGCTGTAGCCTCACTGCGTCGATGGTATCGACTTGGGGTCGATACTATCGATAGCTTCCTCGCCAGCAACCTGAAGGGATCTTGATGCCATCAACTTGGGTCGATGGTATCGACTCTTTGCTGCTCCTTTCGGCTGGCAACCTGTGGCCTTGTCGATGGTATCGACGGAAGCAGATACTTGTTTTTCCTGAAATTCCAAGACAAGATCAAATAAATCCACACGAATTATAATAAAGTGATGTTTAATGCTCAAAATGATAAAACTAAGGGGATTTGACATAAAATGATGGCAAAGACCAAAATAGGTGAATTATGCAATATTAACCATAAAAATGACTAATAAAAGCACAAAATACATATCAAAAAGGTCTATAAATGCAACTCAAAATCATCGCATCGGTTCCCCACACAGACAAATGAAAAGGGTGATTGAAGAATTATCCAAAACTCTTTCATACATGTAAACAAGGAAAAAACATTGATGCAACAATCATTGTCATGACTCCTTGAAATATTAGAGGAAAGTTAGCTAAACTTACCATGGCCTCTCAACCACAGATGAACATGATTCACCTTCTCCTTTGATGATGATAATGGGCTAGTTGTGGCTACATAAGATGATGTTCAAGGAAGAAAGGATGGATAGCCATCATGTTTAGGGAGTATCATCAAGATCAAGGAGACAAGGAAGAAGGTGCATTAGGCTCAGAGAGGGAACTCAATGTAAAGAGGGAGGAGGTGTTGCATTGAGGTTGTAAAAGAACAAAAGGAGTACGAGTACTGAGGTAAGATAGTGTTTTCATTGTCTAAAGAGAAAGAAGGATGAGGAGTTAGGGTTAGGTTTTTGGAGTGAAAGGAAACTAAAGAGGGTGTAAGTTAAGGTGTCACTGTAGTGTTGGATTAAGGTGTGACTTGAAGATTGGTTAACATTTTTGTTCTTTGTTCTAGTTTATCACAACCAAAACTCAATATGATTGAAAAATAACATGATTTATGTGATTATAACATGAATCTTAGATGCAATTTGAATTTAAGGCCAAAAATGGAAGTTTCGTCATTTAAGCATCCATCTTATAGATAAAAAAAACAAAATTATCGCTTTTCTGAGACAAAGTGTCCACATTTGGAATGTATTTCCCCTGGCGAGAGATAGAGTGTGAAGTATTGTCCATTTGAAAGCAATATATTATGCTCATAGACGTGTTTCCTATCTCTAGATGTAGTGTGTCCCCATCCAAGGAATAATTTCTTAGTAGGAGCAATGTGGGAGAAATGTCTCCATAAGGGACACATTGGTCCAATACATCTCATATGGAAACCAATTGGTTTTGTTTCTCAAATTATTCCACCTTTGCATTTCAAATATATTTAGCTTTTTATCTATAATACAAAATAGCAAATGCTTTTTACTAACATTCACAAGTGTATTCAAATAGTTTCAACATGCAATTTTCAAAACAATATGATTCAAATATTTATAGCTTATTTTAGTTTTTAATTGCATTGCTTCTATTCCACTTATTATCTTAATTTATGCTACCAAATATTAACTATGTTTTAGTGCCCTCATAAACTAATTTGTCTTATATATATAGTACAATGAACACGAAATCTAGCACACAAATTATAAACAAAAGGTACCAAATAGTTTAATAGCTCGGCTAGTTAGGCAAAATAATTATAGCACATCAATGAAACTAATAAAGTCCTCTAATAAAAAACAAGAGGAGTCATCTCTTTTGATTGATTAACATAAATTGAAACTTGATGCACATATAAATATCTACATACATGCCTCAATATAGATCTGATCTAGAAAATAATTTATGCAACCAAAATATAAACTCAGTGCAACACATTCCCTATATCTTTCAATTCACATCCTCTCATGTCTCCTTGTATATTTCCAAGAGAAGCATCAATATGTGTCATCTATGTAACAATATCATGCTAAGGTTCATGCCTAAGTTGGAAAGTTGGGGGTGTGACCAGGGGTCCCTTTAAACTAGACCTAAACTCTGGTGGGGTACTACACCAATGTTCTTCTATAAATAAATGAGACAAATGTGAAGCCTAACTAAACCATTGAATTTCAACACTAGGATGCATATTAAAAAGAAGGCACTAATGTTGATGACTTCAAAGTACTATAACATATGTGTAGATGGAGGACTTATGAATAGAAAAGGAAAGTGTGCTTACTTTATAGTAATATTGAAACCACACCCAACCTTTGAATAGAGGGAAATAGGTGTGCATACTTGGTGTGTAGGGGGTACTCAAGTATGGTTTATAAAGGAGTAAGAGTATGGTTTAAAGCGGGAGTAAAATTTACAACATTAGTAGGAGTAGGATTAGTGTGAAACAATGAACCAATCTTTAACCTAATCTTCCCATAATCTTTATTTATTACCATAATTGTGCTCCTGATGAACTTTTTAGTACTAATATATTAGTATATATCTCTTATTGAATTTAGTTTCTACATTGGTATCCCTATATTATGTTTTGATGCAAGTTGTGGACTTAATTGTAAATTCAAGAAAATATGATGACTATATTGTAAATTATGTCAAAATACAAAAAAAAATCCTTTGTACTCGTACTTTTTTGAGTCTTGGAACTAATTGTTTATGATATGACTCTCATCTGACTTCAATTGAACCTTGTTTTCTTTAATTGCAATTTCATGTACAATTATTGATTATCATGCAATTTCACATTAATTAAGGACCTAATTGTAAAATCAAGTATATTTTATCTAAGTGCATTAATTATTTCACAATCATACATAATATGATGACATTTGAACTTATTATTATCTTCATTCATCCTATCTAGTGTAGTGGTTGGCAAGGACCGATGGACCTCTCAACCGATGGCGTTTCTGGAACCTATCGACCGCAGAAGGTTCAAGAACTCATTGGACTAATGGATATTATGAGAACCAATATATATGATGAGGGTTCTAAGGACTTAGATGCCCAATTAAGGTTCTAAGGACTCATATTTTGATGACGATCCTAAGAAGTGTCCTCCGACCTAAGGACCCTACAAACTGAAGGAAGTTGCATTGATGACCGTACTAATTTTTACATTGATGGAGACTTTAAAATGATGTGAATTCTATGTTGTCCGATGACAGTGGGAAGCTTGACCATCAATTTGGCCTTTGAGTTTTCAGCCAACGAGAAGATTGGGCATGTGAGTCGGTGGAGCTCATGTGTGCGTGTGAACTAATGAAAAACCTAGATAGTGGAACCAATATAAATTTTGATTATTCATGTGTATGAAAACGTACTAGGTTGGATGGGAATGAAAGGGGTGTTAATGGGAAGGGTGATTTGACCAATGGAGGTCTCCTTCGACCAATGGTAATTCGAAAGACTAGTTGTGGGAAATTTTGACATTTGCACACTTTCTAGAATATAATACCCATTTCCCTTCATCCTATAAGCTCATTTGACATACCTTGTATTGATGAAAACATAGAAGGATACTTTTTTGTTGATAAAAACTACTTGTAGGCCATTGTCAATGAATGCAATCTTACATGTGGATGCAAGTGAATGAATATGGACACATGTCAAACATCAAGCAACCCCATGGTGTTTTCAAGATTTCCCAACCTTGTTTCTTACATAAAAAATATAAGATCATAGCTTATACTCTCTTCTTACTTATGTTATTCAAACCTTCTTACTACTTGGTAGAAGTCCATGGTTTTCCATTGTGTTAGCTTGCTCATCTAGATTAAGTACCCTCTCATCTCCTCCTTTTCCCTTGTTTGCTCTATATCCACCATGGAGGAGTCATGATGGGGCTAAACAAGTGATATTGGACATGGAAAGGAGGTTCCATTTAGGTATTATTTATGTTACTCACCTCATATTCTTCCATTGGTCGTGCCCCATAGACTTTCATGGTGGAACATACTATTTCAGCTAAAGAACTTTCATTCTTCTCTCTTTGATCTAAAGGAAACTAGATCTTGCTTGGAGATTTGGTTTTGGGACTATTTGAGAGCTAATATAGGATTTGGAAAAAAATTTCTATCTTATATGAACTCATGATCATCACCATGAGAGGCGAGTGAGATAGAATTTTCTACCATTCTTTTACCCACTTATACATACAAATCCTTCAACTTTCTCTAATATACCCTAATATTGCTCTACATAGCCTTACATGTTAAAAGATGTTTTCTTGATGACTATTCTAGATGATTTAGAAGTTAAATATCTTCATAATCTTGACAAAGTAATCACTGATTTTTATCTCATGAGAAGTAAAACATATTTATGTTGAAATCTGAAATCCTTGTGAAATGTTATGAAATGGTATCTATATGGTAAATTAGTGCCATACAATGTGAAAATTTATATAAATTTTATTAATACTTCATTATAATGGATGCATAATGATCTTAAGGCTCTTATAGAGCCGTTATACTTCTGAATTTCATTTGAGTTAGACCTATAATTTTGAGGTACCCCCATATATGAATGAAATTGGTCCTTTTCGTGTGTAATCTTGTAATTTATGTAACTCTCTCATACCTTGCCATTTTAAGTTGAAATTTGATCTGGTGGTGAATAATCATAATAATAAGTGAAATACATAAGTTTTAGGTGGTTTTGGAGTCGTTTACAGTCTTGTTATTAGTATGACCTTATGATGTGATATTGTCCCTTATATGGTCAATGGGGGTGACTTTTTTCCTTAATGAGCACTTTGGGTTAATGTGTGAGTTGTATTATACCTTATAGAGTCATAACTACTTAAATGGAAAATATATGAATCTCAAAGTATTATTAATCAAGATGCATAATTACTTGAACATACATATTATTCATAACATGGGTAACTAATAAAGTGTACGTGAAGGAACTTATCGGTTTCATAATCTATGTCAATTTAATAATGAATGACAATCTATTTATGCAAAGGGGATCCTAATGGAGTAATTATATCCCTCTTATTATTAACTATGTACTTCATCTCTCCTTTCTATATGATCTAAGGAGATTTATTAAGTATAATGTGGTAGTATAAAATTGTCTCCTAAATATTGGATACATACATTTGCAATAAATTGTGTGCAATTGCATGGATGTCATCATTGGGATGATTGAAGGACTAATGGTAAAAGTGAATTCATGATTGATCATGGTAGAAGCATAAAATGGTGAAACAATTAAAGTGGAAAAGTGATGTGATCTTATGGGTTTGATAACATTGTACTCAAATAATGGTGTACACTTTATCATATACAATTAGACTCTAATAAATATATGTAACGAGTATTGGTTGACACCAATTAATTTCCCTAAAGTAAATTCAATATGATTGTTCCTCATGATTCTCTAACACTTGAATAATTATGATTAATCATGATTTATTTTAACATCTTGCCTTATATGGTGATCTTGAGAACTTTTATGTATCAGATAGTGGAAGATCTATTGTCATACCTTTTTACACATTGGTATGAAATAGTCAAAAGATAAATACTCTTTTCTAATCCTTGATTATTGATGATATTTCATGAATTAATATTTTGGGCCTATTCGTGGTCGAGAATGAGATGTCGGGCCTTTTTGTTGCCAAAAAAAGATATGACATACATTGTTATGTTTGAGATTGACATGCGGAGCCTTTTTGTGGTTAAAGATGGTTACTTGTACCAAGATCTAGTGTCTTGATATATATGAATACTTTTTATATTATTTGAAGTTATTATTTTTTATACATAAGTCAATTATATCTCTTTTCATTTTTTTAAGTGTTTGGTAAATTAAAATATGAGTAATTGGATTCATTAATCAATTGTAAACCTAATCATGTAGTGTCCTGTAAATAACATTCTGACTCATTGTTGCAACACGATTTATGGTGAAATGAGTATTCCTAGTAGCAATTTTTGAAAAACCATTAGAGGGGGTAGATCACCAAACAAACAATCACAATAATGTTGGACAAGGAGACATGGTGTTTAGAGTGGTTCCACCCTTAGAAAATACTAAGGGAGTCTTTCCACTACCCAATTGTTTCCAATTGGGATTTTGAAAACACTTGTATTTTATTACCTGACAAGGATGTTACATAATATACAAATACCTTCACCCTTAGGATAGCCTTCACATAGAAGTAGTCTCACCAACCTTGAAGCACCCTTCCTTGAAGTAACTGCAAGCTCCCCCTTGAAGTACCCTTCCTCTTGAAGTAGCTTCCCATTGAGATAGCCTTCTTGAAGTAATCCTAAGTCTTCCGAGCTACCTTCACCACCTGAAGAAGCTCCAACAACCTCCTTTATGCAGCCTCCAACCTAGGAGTAGCAAAGGAGAACCAAAGAAATAAAAAGGAACAAGAAAGAAGCAGGAAAGTACAACTTTACCAATGTAGCACAAGGCTTGAATCCTATATCAAGAGTTTGATCTCCTAATGAAAGTGGATGGATGTGAATGTATAGTGGATAGGAGATATCATCCAATATGACAGGAATGCACATCTTGTGGAAATGTTTTGCAAGTGTAAGCTTTGCTAATGGCTTGCTACAATGTGATCTCAAGTGAATCATATATGCAAGTTGTGTACTCAAGTGAGTTCAGGTGTCCTAAGGCATGTCCTATTTATAGGAATGGCCTACAAGTACTTAGGGAAGTTCTAGACACTTTCTAGGGGGTTCTTAGTGCTCAACTAGCCGTTAGTTGTCCACTTTTTATTTGTAATGACTAGTTGATTAGTTCTGAAAAGTGTAGATAGCACTCTTCTCGGTCGAGAAGTTTGTTGACCGAGTGTCTCTCGATCAAGGAAATTGTCGACCGAGGGTGAGTCTGGAGCAATGTTCAACTCAACTCCCAACCACTTTTTCCTCTAACTCTAACGGTTATATAACCAAGTCTAATGGCTATATAACATGCTCGAGACATTGTCTCGGTCAAAGTAAAGTTTGAATGAGCCCTTCTCTGTGATGACGTATAGCAGGTTTTGTATAGGTGTTCGTGCTTTAGACTTGGGAGTTTCTTGGTCGAGAAGATGTTTGACTGAGAGTATCTCGGTCGAGAAGTTTGTCGACTGAGACAAACTCTGTTTCAGAATTTTAACTCATGTGCTAAGTGTATAAAATGAATGTACAATTGTGATGCTCACTTAGGGATGACCTATCTAAGTGTTGTGTGTGGATAGGAAGATCTAAATTCTTGATTTATGTGATATCTAAGTACTTGTACATTATAAACTTGTACAAGTTTTTACATTGATTTCAATCATGAAAATAAAGCAATTTTAGCAAATTGATCTTCCAAGTCTTCAATATCCACCACCTTATATGCTTGTCCCTGAAACACTCAAATAGAAAGTTAAAACCACAAGAAAGAAATGTTTGTCATCATCCAAACAAAGGGATTATAATAATGTCCAATTTAGCCAACAATCTCCCCATTTTTTAAGATGGCAAACATTTCCAATATAAATCAAAGTAAAGTAAATCATATGAGTGTCATACCTAAAATTTCCTATGCATTTGTTTTTCATGTATTCTCTTCTTCAAACTATATCATTTTTAAAACCAAGAGATTATGAAACTCTTTTCATTTGATATATATATTGTTTCTCCCCCTTTGTCATTTCAAAAAGATAACCAAGCTAAACATTAATTATGACTTTTATTTCTTCCCCTTAATTTGATAATTTGATACTCAAAGCAAATCACTTATGTTAAATTTATCCACAATTTATTTCTCAATCATTTGCAAAAGATGTTAAGCCTTGAAATGACATGAGATCCTTTTAGATTCATGGCATATGTGTTTTGATTTCTCATCCATTTTACAAGGGATGTTAAGACCTGTAAATGATATGCGATTCTTTTAATCTTATAGTAGAATCAATGAATGTATCTCTAACCAAATGCACGGGATGTTAAGCCCTAATTTGTTTAGAGAATTCCATTATATTCATAAATATTGTAGGCTCCAATATTACTTTAAAGATATTAAGGTCATAACTAGTTTCAAATTTTCTTTTATGATGTTTATAAAGTTTTGTGAACTCCTTCTTAATCTTATAGTCAAGATAGTTTTTGTGAGCTCCCCTTTAATCTTATAATCAAGATAATTTAAGGATTCTAAGGTCACAATAAGAGCTATATACAAAAATCTTATTTTCAATATACTAAGATTGAGTGCAAGGAAATGATTTACAATTAAGCATTTTGTCAAGATTATTTTAGGTCAACCTTGACTTCAACCTTGGTTCCCCTTAGTCAAACTTGATTTCAACCAAGAGGCAATTTCTACAGATTTCCAATATAAACATTCACAATAATCCATTTGATTATAAAGCCTTTATGTATAGGAAAATTTGTACCTTAAAAATAGATTTGTTTCTTATAGTATTTAATGACTTGTAACATTTTTTCTCTTAGAACAAAAAATTTGATAAAACATTAATATTCTTATTCGAAGCAAGATATTTAAAATCAAATAATCTTGCTTGCCTTTTCTTCATAGAATATTTTATATGCAAAACATAAAACTTGAAATTCATAGTGAAAATATTCATGCATCACAAAGATGATATCCTTTTCCATAAGCTAAGCACAAGATAATCATAATATGTCAAGATGCATTTGTGTTATAGAGATTTTCCTTAATGCAATAATGGCATTTTCAATTTTATAGCATCATCTATACATGCAATGAGCTGAATTTCTATAATCTAAGTTAGGTATATTGATAGAAAACTAAATGAATAAAACAGGTTCAACAAGACTTGAGTTGGTCAAACTATTCTTTGATTGAGTGTATCTCGATCAAAGATTTTCTTGACCGAGTCTTCTACTATTTTTAAAGGTTTTTATCAGGATTTTATGGACTTAAAACAGTAACCTGCTCGGTTGATGACTTCTCGACTGACAACATCTTGGTCGAATATTTTCTCGACCGATAGTGTTTCTATA
Organism: Alisma plantago-aquatica; assembly: GCA_963693085.1. Taxonomy (NCBI): domain Eukaryota; kingdom Viridiplantae; phylum Streptophyta; class Magnoliopsida; order Alismatales; family Alismataceae; genus Alisma; species Alisma plantago-aquatica. The sequence goes on from OY856409.1 coordinate 752,717,901, forward strand.
TTGTTTTTGAGTAATTATTTTCAAGAAAAGATAATATAATTTTGCAAGAATATAAAAGTTAAAGCTCAGTTTTGTTGAGATAAGATATTTGAATATCAAAGTAACGTTGTAGGTCAAATCTCAACTAATCAAATTAAAATCTCTAAGTTTTAGGAACCCAAACTAGATCAACATCCTTTTTCTTATATAGGCAAGAGAATGAATAATGTCTAAGACGTAAATAGTAATGACAACATATAGAATCAATTTCATTTCTCTTCTTAGTTGGATTGTCTTTAAGAACATACATAACTTTAGTTTTGGGCATTTGTGTCCTTCTCATTCTAGGTTTTTGCAGAGATTTACCTTTGGGCTTATAACCTAGTCCTCTTCTTCCAATCTGACCAGAAGAATCTTGTAGAATTTTATCAAGAATATCATTTCTTCTCAAGCTACAAATTTCTCTTTGTAATTTAGCAATCTCATCAACTTTTCTTGATCTAAATTAGATAATAAAGCATCTCTTTCATTAACAATAGCATCATAATCTAATGATTACATAGGATAGGTTGAGTCTGAAAATTATGTAGTTTTGAAAGAAAATCAACCTTTTCTTGAGAAAGAAGACCATGATTTGTTTCTAAAGTAAGAAACTTCATATTGCAATCATTTAAAGATGATTTCAAGGTTAAGTTTTCAGAAAAAATACTATCCTTTTCAAAAGAAAGATTATTTAGTTTAGCATACAAATCCTCATTAGTTTTAGTAGCTTTGTTTAGTTTCTTTTTGCAATCAACATAGTTCTCATGTGTATCTTGAAGACTAGCAATTAGATCTTCTTTTGGCAAATCAAAAAGGCTTACCTCTTCTTCTTATTCATTTATTGTAGCAATAAGGCATTCTACTTCTTTTTCTCAATCTTCACTATCATCACTTGAATCATCCCATGCAGCTTTATATGCTCTTTCTTTCTTCTTGTGAGATGATTTCTTCCCCTTCTTATGTTTTGGACAATCATCTTTCAAGTGTCCCTTTTTTCCCCATCCAAAGCACCTGGAGGAAGAAACACTAGAATTTTTTTAGTTTTAAAACTTCTATATTGCTTACCATTTACAATGAGTGTTTCTTCTTCACTATCTTCTTCACTTGTCTCATGACTATTATTGGTTGATGCTTTGAATGCAATGTCCTTTCTTTTCAACTTTTTGTGTTCAACCACCAATCTTTCTTCTTCTTCAAGGGTAGCTTCATGAGCCTCCAAGTTGCCAATGAGTTGTTCCATCCTTAGCCGAGTGAGGTCATTGGCTTCTTCAATTGCAGTTACTTTTGGTTTGTACTTTGGAGGTAAATACCTAAGGATTTTAGACACTTGATCCTCTTCACTAATTGCTTTACCTAAAGCATTCAAACCATTAACAATAGAAGAAAAGTTTTCATACATTTCACTAATAGACTCATTTGGTTCCATACGAAATTGTTCAAACTTTTATTTGAGCATACCAATTTTAGAATTCTTTACTTGAATAGTTCCTTCATAAGTAATAGAGAGTCTATGCCATATTTCATATGCAGTTTCACAATTTGATATTCTATTGAACTCACCTACAGAAATTGAACAATAAATAATACTTACAGCCTTTGTATTCAATTGGGCTAGCTTTACCGTATTAGCATCCCATGTAGCATACTCCGTTTGAGGAAGAGTGTAGGAATTTGAGACCATTCTCCATAGATCCCAGCTTATCCCTTGAAAGTAGAATTGCATCCTCCTCTTCCAATAGGTGTAATCGGTGCCATCAAATGGTGGAGGCCGAGCTATGAGTGTTCCTTCCAAGTTGAGGTTGTTGAGTACCCCATCACCCATTTTCTTCAAGACTTTGTTAAAATTCCTTGAAGCCTGCTCTGATACCAATTGAAAAACCACTAGAGGGGGGTGAATGGGGTTTTATGATATTGTTAAAATCAATTCAACAAAACAAACAATCACAAGAATGTTGGAGAAGGAGACACGATGGTTAGAGTGGTTCCACCCTGAGCAAATACTAAGGGAGTCTGTCCACTGCCCAATTGTTTCCAATTGGGATTTTGAAAGCACTTGTATTTTATTACCTCACAAGGATGTTACATAAGATACAAATACCTTCACCCTTTGGATATCCTTCACCTAGAAGTAGTCTCACCAACCTTGAAGCAGCCTTCCTTGAAGTAACTTCAAGCTCCCTCTTGAAGTACCCTTCATCTTGAAGTAGCTTCCCGTTGAGACAACCTTCTTGAAGTAATCCTAAGTCTGCCGAGCTACCTTCACCACCTGAAGAAGCTCCACCAACCTCCTTTCCGCAGCCTCCAACCTAGGAGTAGCAAAGGAGAACCAAAGCAATAAAAAGGAACAAGAAAGAAGTGGGAAAGTACAACATTACCAATGTAGCACAAGGCTTGAATCCTATATCAAGCGTTTGATCTCCTAACCAAAGAGGATGGACGTGAATGTATAGTGGATAGGAGATATCAGCCTATAGGACATGCATTCACAACTTGTGGAAATGTTTTGCAAGTGAAAGCTTTGCTAATGGCTTGCTACAATGTGATCTCAAATGAATTGTATATGCAAGCTGTGTACTCAAGTGAGTTTAGGTGTCCTAAGGCATGTCCTATTTATAGGAATGGCCTACATGTACTTAGGGACGTTCAAGACTCTTTCTAGGGGGTCTTAGTGCTCAACTAGCCGTTAGTTGTCCACCAATTGCATTTATAACAACTAGTTGATTAGTTCTGAAAAGTGTAGATAGAACTCTTCTCGGTCAAGAATTTTGTCGACCGAGTGTCTCTTGGTCGAGGAAATTGTCGATCGAGGGTGAGTCTGGAGAAACGTTCAACTCAACTCCCAACCACTTTTTCCTCTAACTCTAACGGTTATATAAACAAGTCTAACGACTATAGAACATTCTCAAGACATTGTCTTGGTCGAAGTAAAGTTTGACCGAGCCCTTCTCTGTGATGACTTATAGCAATATTTGCAAAGGTGTTTGTGCTTTATACTTGGGAGTTTCTCGGTTGAGAAGATGTTCGACCGAGAGTATCTCGATCGAGAAGTTTTTCGATCGAGACAAACTCTGTTTTAGAACTTTAACTCATGTGCTAAGTGTAATAAATGAATGTGCAATTGTGATGCTCACTTAGGGATGACCTATCTAAGTGTTGTGTGTGGATAGGAAGATCTAAATTCTTGATTTACATGATATCTAAGTACTTGTACATTATAAACTTGTACAAGTTTTTACATTGATTTCAATCATGAAAATAAAGCAATTTTAGCAAATTGATCATCCAAGTCTTCGCTATCCACCACCTTATATGCTTGTCCCTGAAACACTAAAATAGCAAGTTAAAACCACGAGAAAGAAATATCTGTCATCATCAAAACAAAGGGATTATAATAATGTCCAATTTAGCGAACAATTTCACCCTGAAGAGGGAGCATAGAGTCATATATTGTTGAGTATACATGGGTGCAAGGAGTGTTTTTCTCTATCACTTTGGATTCAAGGCATTTGACAATAGATAAGGTTGTGTCTGAGTTTATATGTGATTGAGAGTGGTTGAGACCATGTCATGGAAGTATGTATGATTAAGGGCATCTTTGTCCATAACACAGATTTGAGGGTTGTATACCCTATTTTTGATTGAATGACTTGTGTACCGAATAAGAACCAAGTTTTTAGTGGGATGGACATTCTCCCCTATTTGTAGGTTGGGATATAGCGCCACTACATTTTGTCACTCATACTGGATGAGGGGAAGAGGTCTCTAGGAATCTGGTAATCCTAAGATGTTATAGGGACAAATTGCAATTTTGTAGTGGTTATCTAGTAGTTTGAGTGGTACTCATCAAACTACCAAGGGGTTAATATAATATGTAACTTGATCGTGTAGTATACCCATTTAGATTTAAATGATGAATCACATGGATGAACAATTTAATACCTTTACTTATTGTAAGTATTGTATATGTTTCTTAGTCTATATAGGAAAGAGTATGGCTCACATATATTTACAATATAGTCCTTTTCTACTTGCTAAGTGTGTATCCATGTGAAGAGAATAAATACTTGATGCTTATATCATGTGTAGGATATTTAACTTTTCATTAATTTATCTCTAAATAATTTTATAATTATATGCATGCAATAGTAAGTATGTAATATTTTCCTATATCATATCAATGGTATTGAGGGTGTGGTTATCCTCATCATTTAGGTATGGTGGAGTTGGAAAAAGGACATGTTGATCAATATGTAAAAAGGAAAAATATAGAGAAGTCAATCTAGAGCTTCTACGCGCCCTCACTTTTGTGAGTTATGAATGTGTAATTAATGATGCATCCTCTAAGTTGTTTCTCTTGATGTTTCTCTATGATCATGGGTTGTAAACTAATTGGCTATATTCTATTACTAAAGATTCATAATCAGCCAATCTTATAACCCCTTTAATGAAATAAACAAAGATAGGTTTGATCCTCTATTATGTCTCCCTATGGAATGTTTCAGATATGCATATTGTAGAATTCTATATATCTTCTCTAAGGATTTGTAGTAGTTTCACATGATCATATCTCTGTGTGAATCATTCTATTTCTAAAAAATTCGATTCTATTTTTTATGGTTGTCAGTTTTTGGTTGGTTTTTTGTCCACTGATTTTTCCCAGTCAACAATTAGGGTTTTATCAATGAAATGTGTCACTATAAGTATGGTACCAGAGCATAGATTATGTGAGTCTATGGGAACTATGGGAATTAGGTCTAAAATTTCTACTAAGTGATGAACCTGACACGAGCATTGTTCATGCTACTTGAACTTGGTATTTGGATGTCCTTGTCAGGTATCCAACTATTGAGGAAGATGATTATCAAAATCTTTTGTTGTTATCATGTTGAGTACTTTAACTAGGTTACCAATTGTGAAAGAAAACCCTAGAGTATAATAAAATAACAATTCATGATGAACAAAATGAAATAAAAGCTGACAAGAGATGAAGAACCTAGATGAAGTATAGATATGTTGAACCAAAACGTTGTATAAAGCTGATTACAAAGGTGAAGATAAGTAAAAATCTAATCACTTGATAAATATAAAGGCCATGCTTAAATCATCAAAACCTGCAATTTTGATTACTCAAGGAAATACATATGACATTATGATTCTTAATACAAAAATGAATCATGTAAAAATGAGTTCCTAAACGTGAAATGACACCTTGTATGGATTAGAATGTAGTGTTTGAAGTTGATATTAGAGAGACAATGTGATTAAGGATGGATAATCCAGTATGTGAAGATTTAAATTATGTACCTAAGTCAAGGAATCTTTATAGTGTGTCTAATGTGCGACCGTATACATGGAAGTTCACAGAGAAGAAAGGTAACAAGAAGGAACTTATGGTGGAAGATCCATAGAAGGAAAGGAAAACATACACCATAAGCATGAATTTTGATGATAAAGATGTTGAGTTTTGGATGAGAAAGATGGATCCTAAGATAATATCAGACCAAACAAGGTGAGTTAAGAAAGGGTGGAAGTAAACAATCACGACACAATGAGGATATTAGAGAAGTTAATTAGTAACTAATCTCTTTGAATGAAATAGTATGATTAATAATGAGGAATTAAAGTGAATCTAGAGCAAGACAAGGATATAAAAATGCTAATATGGTATTAAAAAAGATTCCTATCTAGGATATATGACGATAATCAAGATGAAAAATTAGTGTGGGATGACACAAAGTGAGATATTGTAATATTTTTCTATGATAATTATGAACGAATTAGGTTGGATCCTAGAAGAAATGAAAATATATAATGAATATATACATAAGAGTTGTCACAATCCTTTGGTATGTGTGGAGGATGATATATATAAATAGGATGCTTCATGAGTAGGCTTTCTTGAAAAAAGACATGTTTCAGCTACATAACAAGACCAATATCAAGATATTTAAAGGGAAAGAAAGAATATATGACATATACGCATGTGATGGTGTGTTTGATGTGGATCAAGAATAGGATGAAAGTTGTTACATGCAAGATAGAAGAAGATATGTACAAAATAAGTGTCCATTAATTGTATGAGTTTTAGGAACTCATGAATTAATAACCTTGTTGCAACAAAATCATGAACATAAAGCACCTGATAAAGAGAGTAATTTCTTGAGAACGAACAGAATATATGGTGACTCAAGCCTTAAGGGGAAAGTGCAAGTATAATTACAAGGAAAGAGACATAATAATGATTAAGAGATAACAAGTAATAATAATGGAAAATGAAAGTCTTGCCAACTCCTAAGTAGATAACTAGGAATTTGGGTTAATATTTTATGCATCAAATGTTGAAACTTGAAGTAGAAAATACAAAATATACATGAGAACCCAGAAAATACTTCATGATAATCATGGATTAATGAGGATATGGCAGCATAAGCTATGTCAAAATTCTTTGAAGACAAGGTTCATGTTTCTTGTAGTTGTTCCCTACCTTAACCTTAGGAATTATGGGGCAAAATCCTTTTGAGGGGTTTATGGATGTGAGACCATGAACCTATATTAAACCTCATCTTATTATAATATTGATTTATTACCATAATTTGATGTTTGATTAAGTTTGATACCAATTATTAGGATATATCTCTTATTGGGTTCAGTTTGCACATAGGTTCCCCTAATATCAAGTTTCCTTGCATATTATAGAATGAATTCTAAATTCAACATAAAGTGTGGAAAATATCTAGACATAAGTTTTCCTCATACTCATACTTTTTTTGTATTTGAAATCATTGTTTAAGGTACAACTCTAATCTGACTTCAATTGAATCTTGTTTATTTTAGTTTGCAATTTCATGTAAAATTATGGATTAATATGCAATCTCACCTTAATCATGGACCTAATTGTAGAAATGAATATATTTTATCTAAGTGAATTTCTTCCTTCATAATTATACACAATTTCATGAAATTTGAACTTGGCTAGTATGATATTTCATCCTGTCTAGTGTAGTATATAATGAGGACTGAGGGAATTTCTAGAACCCACTGAGCGATGAAGGTTCTAGAACTCATTCCTCTGATGGAGGTTCTGAGAACCCATCAGCCTGAGGACAGTTCTAGGGACTCATTGGTTTGATGAGGATTATGAGAAGTTCCCTCTGATGGAAGGACTCTACCAATCGAAGGAAGCAACACTGATGATAATTCTGATTTTTACACTAATGAAGACTTTAGACCATGATAATTTTTGTGTTTGGTAATCGATAGGAATCTTGGAATTGGGTACTTCTAAGAAAGTTACCTGGGTAGATTAATAAGAGTGGGGATCTTGACCACCAACATGCGTCTAAGTGGTACTTGTTTCCTCCTAGGACCATGCTTGGTGTCTTGGTTCTCCAAGAAATAGAGCACCGTGGCATTATCAACCACCGAGGTTGAGTACATTGTAGTTGGGATTTGTTGTTTCCAGGTCCTATGGATGAAGCAAATGCTCCAAGACTTTAACATTCATTTTGATGCTTATCCTATCTTTTGTGATCATACTACTACAATTACCTTGTCTTACAATCCTATATTGCATAGTAGATCTAAACATATAGAGGTTCACCACCACTTTCTTCGTGATCACATTGCCAAGAAGGATATTTATATCACACATGTAGACATGGAAAATCAGTTGGAAGGCATTTTCACTAAACCTCTAGCTAGAGAGAATTTTAACTTTATTAGATAAAAATTGCTTATAACTACTTTGGATGAATCTGATATGCCTTCTAGCTAGTAGTCATCTATCCTATATATTTTGGATCTATCTTGATCATCTTTGAATGTTTATATGCTTAAACCTACCTTTTCATGCTCATTTTACCTTATTTTTCTCTTGTTTTTGGATATTTTTTGTAAATGCTTGTTTTAAAGCAAAATAGTACCCAATGATGAGTGATATGTGCATAAATATGTTTAATATACATAATGGTCTTGAAAAATAAATTTGATTAGCATTCAAATGGCTAGAAATTAAGTTTGCTGGTTTTATGTCAAGTTGACCATTGGTCGACTACAAATGTGTAATGGTGAAGCTCATGTGTGTGTACCTATGGAGAATCTAGATAGTACCTTCAATGAAGGTTCAAATTGGTACGTCCATGGAATCCGATGTATACTAATGCAAAACATCATAGGGTCAATGGAAAAGAAAGGGGGTAGATGGAAAGACTACTTTAAACAATGGAGGTCCTTTTTTGATTGATGGTAATTCTAGAGATGACAATTGTACACACTCTAGTATACAATACCCCTTATCATTTGTCATAAAGGATCAGTCGATACCCCTTGTACTCCTTAGAAATGGAGACAAGCTTTTTGGTTGATGAAAATACCTTGGGACTCAATAGCCATGGATTGGATCTTACAAGTGGATACAAGGTTATGGATGTGGGTGCATGCCAAAGATCAAGAAACTCCATGGTGTTCTTAATAGCCATGAATTGTTTAGTACATGAAAAATATATAATAATCACTTCTAATCTATTTTTACTTATGTTCTTTTCACCTTCATACTCCTTGGTCAAAGTCCATGGATTTTCATTGTGCTAACTTGTTCATCTTGCTTAAGTACCCTCGATTCTTCTATTTTACCCTTGTTTTCCCTAGATCCACCATAGATGAGTCAACTTGGATCTAGAAAAGTGATCTTGGAAGTGGAAAGGAGGTTCCATGTAGGTATTCATGATGTTCCTCTCCTCATATTCTTACTTTGGTAGATCCCTATGGGATTTCATGTTGGAACCTACTCCATATAGCTAATGAACCTTCCTTTTTCTTCTCTTTGATCTAAAGGAATCGAGATCATGCTTGGATCTTAGGTTTTGGGGATGTTTTAGAGCTAATGGGATTTATAACCTTTTTTTGGATGTCTTAGATGAACCTCAAATTATCACCATGAAAGGAAAGTGATATAGGATTTCTAACATTCTTTTGGTTACTTATACATGCAAATCAATAAATTTTCTCTAACATACCCTAAATTTGCTCTATGATTACCTTACATGTTTAAATATGATTTTTTGAAGATTTTTATACATGATTTAAAAAGGAAATACGAAATCTTATGTTCTTCCTAACCTTATAAAAAGTAATCCTTGATGTTAATCTCATGAGCACTTAAACATTTTTATGTTGAAATCCAGAATACATGTGAAATGTTACTAAAATTGGTATCTGGGTGCCATATAACATGGATATTAATATACATGTGATTTTTACTTCACTGGAGTGGGTACATAATGAACATAAGGCTCTTATGGAACCAATATACTACTAAAATATCATTAGTATTAGACCTATAATTCCAAGGTAGCCCATATATTCATGAAAATTGGTCCTTTCATGTGTAATGTTGCAATTTATGTAACTCTCTCATAGCTTTGAAATTTTAGTTATGGAATCCATAATTTGAGGTTGTTTTGATAGTCCTGTAAGGTCTTGTCCTTAGTATGGCCTTATGAGGTGATATTATCCCTTAGTGGCCAATGCAGGGTGGTTTTGTGCCCTATTGAATACTTTGCTTCAGTTATAAGTTTTATTATACCTAATTGAGTCATCAATACTTAATTGGGTAATATATGAATAGAAAAGTCATTATTAATTAAGAATCAAAATTACATGAATATATATAATGGGGGTAATTAGTAAGGTATGATCAAAATAACTCAAAGGTTTCATAATCTATGTATGTTTTAATAATGGATGACAATCTATTCGTGCAAATGGGATCTTAATACAATAACTATCTTTATTTTAATATTACCTATGTCATTTATCTCTCCTTTCTTTATGATGTTAGTATATCGAGTAAGTATAATATGATAAGACAAGTTGTATCTTACATATAGGATATATACATGTAGGCTTGATGCATCAAGGTTAGTACCTTGACTGCAATGGTGAGGATCTTTTCATTGGAAAGATAACAAAAAATAATGTTCAAGTCTAATTCATGATTGATAATAGATGAAATATAAAATGAAGGATTAAATTGTGAAACCACTAAAATGGGAAAATGATGTGATCTTATGGGCTTGACAACCTTGTCCTTGAATAAGGATGTACACTTTGTAAGAGACAAGAAGATTCTAAATGATAAATGTAATGATGATTTGTTGAATTTAACTAATGTCCCTACAAACAAAGCAATACGAGTGTTCCTCATGATAATATTATAGTTGAATAGTAATGATAAATCATGATCCATAATAATGTCTAGTCTTATATGATGATCTTGAGAAATTATATGTATTGGATAGTGGCATATATTTTATATACTACTTTGAATGTTAAGATAAAATAGAAGAGGGAGAAATGTTGTTTTTCATGCCTTAATTAAGGATAATATTTCATGAATTAATATGTTGAGCCTTGTCATGTCTAAGAATAATATATTAGGTCATGTTGTTGTCAAGAATGATATGATGGACCTTGTTGTGGTCAAGATTGACATGTTGGGCCTTTTTGTAGACAAAGATGATTGATTGTACCTTGATACAATGTTTTCATATATGTGAATACCTCTTTTATGATATGAAGTTATTAATCACAATTAATGTGATTATATCTTCAAATTATTTATAAGTGTTTGTTACAAACTAAATACATATAACTAGATTAATTAATCAAGTGTATGAATGTAGAACTATTCAGTGTCATAAATTGTTGGATAGTGAAATGAGTAAACCTTGAAGCAAATTTAATTGTGAGAAGGAGCTCAGACTGGTATACGATTGAGTATATGTGGGTTCTAACAAATGATTTAGAGTGGTTGAAACAAGTCATAGTTGTATATATGTTTGAGAGTTTATATGCCTGTAACTCATATATTAGGGTTGTATACCTGGGTTTTTGGTGTCGTGGCTTGTGTACCCAGGACGGATCACATTTTTGGTGGTGGACGACCATTGTGCCCCACCGGTAGGTAAGGACATAGTGCCACTACACTTCGTCAATCATTTTATAACATAGCCAAACCTAGCATCTTGACGCTAGAAATCCTATATCCATGATTAGTATTTTAAAATATTTGTTTCATTAAATTTAACCAAACAAGGATAACGTTATACCTTAATGTACATTGTTGCGGCATATAACAAATTGTGTGACAATAGGTTTTATAGTCAACATCACATTAACATAATGACTTGAATATGTGATAAAATGTAGGTAAAGTCCATGAAATATGTCATATACATTTTCTTTTCTAAGTAATATTCAAATAATGGCTAAATAAGATGAAGATATGCTTAATACATGTGATAGAATAAGAATTAGAATTTCCATGTGCAATCACCTAAGTTAAATTGGAATTAATGGAATAAATATGTTAAATAGGTAACATGTGGAATTTCATGCATAATAATAAAAGAAAAATCTTTTGGTAAAAATGTGAAGATAACATGACTCTAAATAATAAATAATGATGGTAATATAATTTTATAATAATATAATGATGTTGATCCTAAAACAATTTGTATTACAACTCATGAAAAGAAAACACAAATGTGAAATATAATGACAACATCCTGATCTTTGGGCCCCAATTTTCTTGGATGCCAAGTTTCACATTATTTAAACAATCCTAACTATCATAATTTCATTAAGTAAAGAAAATATAAAAGGACTTCAAAAGTGGAAACAAATGAGAAAAGTAGTTTTCTTGGTCATAGACGTCAATTTCTAATTATTAAGAAAATTAACATAAGTTGAGAAACTTGTTATTATCTCCTCGATGAATTACAATAATAAAAGTCCTAGTGAAAATTTCAATGAAAAGAAATGTAAGAGATTATGGGATCAGAGTAAGATGTAACAAACTAAGAAAACTTACTTTGCATTTTATAAATATATTTTTACATACAATTATGCCATGATTTGGTAAACAAATGTAGCAATATTTATTATGATATATATATATATATGTATATATATATATATAATTTATGTTGTCATTGGCTATCAACTTTCTTCATGGAAACTAATATATTATGTGTAGAAAGTATGTGAAATTTCTCATCATAAAAGAATTCCAATAAAATTCTCATTTCTAAATATGGGGATTGTATATGGAATTTAATGACATCATTCCCTTTAATACAATATGTGAATTTCCCTAAAATCTAACTTGGTATTTATCTCTGTTGTATATAAAAATAATATGTAAGTGTAGTTATCCTCTCTAGCCTACCATTAAGGAAGTAGACTCCCATTATGTAGTTTACAATCCATTGAAAATATGTTGCAATATAAAGCACATGTAATTAATAAATGAATACCAAATGAAAAATTATAATAATATTGTTTGTACAGTTTACTTAAAAAAATATACCTCTTTCCTACCCAGTTTCATAAAAATGGAAAATTGTCAATTTGATAACCTGATCATTATTATTTTGATTTAATAACGATTTAACAAAAATGTGATATTATAAATACTATGGATATCTTCACAAGTTTCCTTTTATAAGCTAGTAATATAATTGACTTTGTGATATGCATGTTTAAAATAGTTTTGGAAAGATTGGAAATTAGTATTAAAATATAATTTTACATTAATTGAATAGAAAGATTTTTCCTAGAAGGAAATTTTATTACTCATATTTAATGGAAAATTAAAGTGACAAAATGTATTTAAAGAAATATAAAAAGGTTACACTTCCCTCATGAGTAGATAATTTCTAAAGTATCATAAAAACCAAAATAGTAATGCAATATGCATTATGATAATATTTATTTAGAAAAATACCCAAAAACCTTATATGTTTAACATTCCATTAAATAATGTAAACATCAGAAATAATGTCAAACATGGATTTCTATTATATTAGTTTATCAATTTATGATATTCCACATCAATTGGATAATTCTAACTTTTCATAAGTAAATTATAAAATAAATTATCATGGTAAATAAATAAATTAAATGACTTATTAAATAGTTTCAAAATAGGTAACATATGTTAGATTATATTATACACATCATAATTAGACTACATTTCAAATTTAATTTGTTTAGTTAATTTTTGTTTCCTTAAATAAATTATAAAACAAAGGATAAAAATACTAGTCTATAAGGAAACATTGCCACTTTAGTTGTGTTGGATTTTCCTAAATATTTCCCATCACACTAATTTTATATCAAAAAAAGGAAACCAATTAGAAAACAACCCCCAATTCTCATTCTTAGTTCAATTATATCTCTCACCCCTTTCTCTATCTGCAACCCGATTAAGTCGGGTTCTATGCAAAAGGTTGCGCATGATTTTCCCATCTATTCTCCCTTCCCAATTCTTCCCCTATAACATGTCCATGAAGCAACACCTCCTACCAACATGTTGCCCTATTTTTGAAGAAGCATGGAGCACCATCAAGGCATCAAGTTTGTAGTGAAAAAACCATGCTCCACTAGTTCTAACATCTATTCTTGGTTTTTTTCCTCATATCAATTGACTATTTATAAAACTCCATGACAATACCTAGTGATTTGTACAAATGATGTAAAAGTACCTACAAGAAGCTACAACCACTACAGATCCTAACCTACAGCTCAAAGATTTTGGACATTGTAGACAACTTGGATTCATCGACATTGGAAACTTGAACCAAACCGTTCACTTTCCTTGATCTCTTTGACATTCCATAGATGTTGTGAAGCTAACTATAGATCTATGGCCATGTCTTAATCTTCAAAAATGATCATGAATATGAAGATCTTTATCAATGTGACTAGTTAATGGTTAACCTTTTCTACGACCGAAGAAGATCACAATTCTATTTCTATAAAACTAGTTTCAACCCAACTTGTTAAAGATCAGATGCCTTCATCTGCATGGAAATAGGGCAAAGTTCTCTTGCCATAGTTTGAACTCACTAAGAGTTTAGTTTAGTATATAAAGGAAAAGAAGAATGAAATATTGAGATCCTAATTCATATAATATATAAAGAATATAGGTTTTGGTGTGACCATTACCTTGTTCTTGTGGTGGATTCGATATTTAGGCTTTCAGCTAAGGTATGTTTCATCCCCAAATCCTATTGAGAATTTTCTATTTTCTCACTCTTGTTTTATGTTGCATCTTTAAATCATATTGAGCAATTTCTGATTTCACCGGCTTAATGTATGTTTCACTTCATATTATTGATATTGAGCAATCACCTATTTCTCCTTGCTCTCTTGACAAATTAGCCTACACAATCTCTCTCTCTCTCTCTCTCCTAAGAATTTATTCCAAGAGAAAGATTTTATTTTTGTTCATCTATTTTGTGGATATTATTATTGGTCTCTTATTTGTATCATTTTCATCTCAATCCTTATGGAAACCTTATTTGACATATTGAATTAAATGTGGACTCTTATGCATCTACTTTGTGGAAATTGATGAATATTTGTTATAAGTCCTCTGACCCACATTATAATTGTTGGATATTATCATTCTCTTAATTGAAGTTTGACTGAATTTTTTCTTGCCTCTACATTGTGCAGGACATTGATGAATTTATTTCTTATAGTGTTACATGAGTATAACCATACATAGTGTATGCTTTTTCTACCTCGCGTGTGCTTTTCCAATCATTATATATGAAGGGCGCACTATATCTGCCTTGGGTGTGCTTTTCCCACCAAGTATTTTTAGATTGAGATCCTATGGTGTCCCAACCCTGCTTGAAATAACCTTAGTCTATGTTTTTTATATGTATTGCTTATATATGTGATATTATTTTGAAGGCAAGAAATTTCTTATTATTTATCATCATTAAATTCTTTCTCTTTATACCCACTTGAGTGGTATTTTCCTCTTTTATGGGACGTCTTGTTATATTTGATGTCCTTTATTTCTTAGTCATTCTCAATCCATATTTTATTTGCACATATTGACATTATTTTTTACTTCCATTTTTGTGTTCTCTTCTGGGGTATGCTTCCAACCCCAAGTGTAGGACTTGGAAGACTAGACATGGTGACATGGACCTTCTAGGTGGTACTCTTGTGGATATAGAGTTGATATAGCTAGATATCCTACTACATAAACCATATGTTGTAACTTCCATGTAAAGTGGAATATAGTCATGAAATATATTCTTCTTCTAAAATGGTTATTTTGTATATCATCATTTGAGAAATGAAAAATGTACACATGTTCCATCCTACCTTGTTAGTATGTTTGGGATGGATGTGTTTTCTCCTCAATTGTAAGTAGGGAATGGATCCCCTCTTAGGTTCCACTTCTTATGCATACTGACAAAGGGGAAGAAATCATTAGGTGTCTAGTAATCCTAACATATTATATGGGCCTAATTATGACTTCATAGTGGTCAGGTAGTAGTTTAATTGGTACACCTGAATCTACCCCAATCTTAATAAAATATGTAAGTCATTTGTTTCCTAAAAAAATGTAAGTCATTTTTTTATTATATCTATTCAGGTTTAATTGAAAAATCATGTGGATGCATAATTGTTATCATTTACTTGTTGTAAGTACTGTATCTATTTCTGAATCTATACAGGTAAGTATAAGGCTTAGGTATTTTTACTATATGGACCTTTTCTTCTTGCTAAGTATACATCCATGTGAATAGAATAACTTCCTGATGCATATATACTGTGTAGGATATTTAACTTTTGATATATCTATCTTTAAATAAACATGTAATTATATGCATGTAAATAGTTAGTATGTTAAATTTTTCTATATCATATGAATGGGACTGAGGGTCTCAACCTATGGTTATTCACGTCATTTAGGTATGATGGAGTTGCAAAAAGGACATGTTGATCAAGATATTAAAAGGAAAAATATAGAAATCTCAATCTAGAGCTTCTACGTGCTCTCACTCTTGTGAGTTATGAATGGGTAGTTAATTATGTATATGCTATGTTGTTTTTCGTGGTATTTTTCTATGTTCATGGGTGGTAAATGAATCATACTTATTCTATTACTATAGTTTCATAATAAGACAATCTTATAATCCCTTTGATTAAATAGATAAAGTGTGGTTTGATTCTCTACTATGTCTCCCTATGAAAATTTTGAGATATGCATATTGTGCAATTCTATATATCATTTCCAACGTTTTGTTATGATTTCTCATGATCATATCTCCGTATGGATCATTTTATTTCAAAAAAATTTGATTTCGTCTTTTGATGGTTCTTAGTTTTTGGTTGTTTTTTGTCCAATGATTTGCCCTAGTCATCAATTAGGATTTGATCAACAAAATGTGTCTGTATAAGTATGGTATCAGAGTAGGTTATGTGAGTCTATGGGAACAATAGAAATTAGGTCAAAATTTATAACTATGCGGTGAACCTAACACAAGCATTGTGCATGGTACTTGAAATTGGTGTTTTGATGTCCTGGTCAACTATCCAAGTAGTAAAGAAGATCAATATGGAACTCTTTGGTTGTTCTCATACTGAATACTCTAACTAGGTAACCAGTTGCCAAAAAAACTCTAGAGTATAATAAGAGAAGAACTCATGATGAAAAGAATGAGATAAAAGCTGACGAGAGATGCATGACCTTGATTGAGTCTAGATATGTTGAACCAAAACTATGTATAAAACTAATTAGAAGGTTAGTGTAAGTATTAATCTAATCACTTGAGAAATATAAAGGCCACACTTAATTCATCAAAACCTATAATTTTGACAACTCAAGGAAATAATATGACACTATGATGATTAACATAAAAATGAATCATGTAAATTTGAGTTGCTGAAACTTTAAATGACACCTTGTATGGATAAGAATCTTGTGTTTGAAGATGAGATTATAGAGATAATGATATTAATGATAGATAATCTAGTATTTGATCTTTAAATTATGTGCATAAGTCAAGGAATCTTTATATAGTGTTTCCAATGTACGATAGTGTATAGGAAGTTCACAAAGAATATAGGTAATAAGAAGGAACTTAAGGTTAAGATCCATTGAAGGAGAGGAAAACACAGAGCATGAGCACGAGTTTTGATGATAATGATGTCAAGTTTTGGATGAGAAGGATGGATCTTAAGGTAATAATAGACAAATTAAGGTGAGTTAAGAAAGTGTGGAAGTAAAAAATCATGATACAATGAGTATGTTAGAGAAGTTAATTAGAAAATGGTCTCCCTTCAATGAAATAGTGTGATTAATCATCTGGAATTGAAGTCAATCTCGAGAAAGACAAGGAGATAAAAACATGAATATGTTATAGATTAAGATTCCTATCTAAGATATATGATGATAATCAAGATGAAAAAATAATGTTGGATGACACAAAGAGGGAAAATAGTAATATTTTGCTATAGCAATTATGAAATTAGTAGGTTGGTCCTAGGAAGAAATGAAAATATATAATGAACTAACAATTAGATAAGAGTTTTTCCAATCCTTTAGTATGTTTCGGGGATGACATATACGAATCTGACGCTTCATGAGTAGGCACTCTTGGCAAAGAGATGTTTCAGGCATAGAACAAGGCCAACATGATGATATCTAAAGGGAAAGAAAGAATATATGAATATAAGAATGTGATGGTGTGTTTGATTTGGATAAAAAATAAGACGAAAGTTGTTAAATGGAGGATAGAAGAATATATGGACACCATAAGTGTCCATTAATTGTATGGTTTTTAGGAACACATGAATTAATAACCTTGTTGCAACACAATCATGATTATAAAGTATTAACATGGCATTTGGTCCCTTGATATTTAGGGAATATTTTCGAGGCCACACTTATATAGGTGGTAGTTGTGAAGGGCTGGATTCCTAACCAATAAGGGAAATAGTGGAGAGTCAGAGGACTCTTGTTGATTGAGAACTCTAGGGCATGAATCCCTATCACATTAGGGATCAAGATACTCTCTAGGAAGCAAGGATGGTGTAAATCATGCTCAAAGAATGCAGATATTAGAAAAAAGAAGGATTGTAGGGGAAAAGAAGGAGTGTTGCCTAAATAATCCTATGGGCTTTGTTCATTGGGCAAGGGAGATGAGTCCCAACCTGTGAAATACTCTGAGTCCAAGAGTTCACGTGGACTCTAACTCTACATGAAAAATCATTCAATATGTCAATTAGGTACAAAGAATGTGCAACGTGGAAAAAAGATATATGAAATTGATTCAAATAATATGAATATCACTGATTTAGAGCCTTAGACTTTATAGGAAAATTCCAAAATTGTTATAGGATTCAAACAAGGTCAAATTAATCTCAAATTTCTTCCACTAGTTAATAATTAGGTCTAGATCAATCTTGGATTTTTTCTTTCTAATTTGATAACTAATTTATGAGGGGTTACACTACAGTACATATTAATTGATAAAGTACCTTAATTTAGTGAAATTATATTTCTAATCAATTAGAGGCCAAAAAGAGTCCATCTTCAAAATTATCAAGAAATCAATTTATATTAGTTAGGATTCTCTCCATTATATGAGGATTCTATATTTATATACAAGAGAGAAAGAGTGAAATTTGTTTCTTCATATATAAAAAATTCATTTATGCATGAAAAGAAAATCAGAAATATATTTCATTTTCTCTCTTTATATCTTATTCCGAATGAGGTATTCATTATTTGGGCATATTCCATCACGTTACTAGAATTAAAATGAATTCATAAAAAATTGATTCTATTAAGACCCTAATCTTAATTAAATTAAATTTTGTGATGTTACAATTATACCCACCTTAAATAAATTATATCCTCCAAATTTCCATGCACTACCCACCTTAGGGTTTTCCTCATCTATAACATGAAAAGTTCTACACATATGGTTCTATACTTACCCATGCATAAGTTGAAACTGAGCACAACTATAATCTTAAGTAGATTCTATATCTTAGAACATTCATTTATCATTCTTATCATCTTCATCATCATCCACAACGAGGAGGATTCTAGCTTTGCTCTTCTGTCTAAGTGCTTGATTCACATTGGGATCTTTCTTTTTAAACTCAGAGTAGTTAGGACTATTGTGTCATGTTTCTCCACATGAATAGCACACTCTGGTTCCAAACCTACATTCTCCTAACTAATTTTTAAAGCACTTGTCACATTGGTTCTTTGAAGGTTGATTTGCAACATTCTTAGTTGGAGCCTTCCTCTTCTTGTGATTATGATTGTTGGAATTATTATTACGGGAGTGGTTGTTCTTCTTTGGGGGTCTTCTAGTTCTAGTGCAGCATCTAGGGAACCTTGTAGCATGTGATGTACTCATCCAAAAAAAGAAAAGGTAAGGTCTTGTTTGATACCCCTATTGAACTTCTTTGTCTTATGTCATTCATCATAATCTAAAAGATTCTAAACACCAGGGTGTAGATTGTGTGACAATCATATAACAATGCTAACAAAAGGTTCACTCCTCTTCTTTCTTATCAACCATAGACTCAAATATGTAATGGTCTCAAAAGGCTTCTAAGGATTCCTCCCATATGAGAGGACAAGCATCAACTTCACGTGATCCTAGTAGGTTCTCCCAAAAAGTACTAGATGCACCTTTGAACATGTGATTACCAAAAAAACCCTAGATGGTTTAGGGAATTCTATATCATGGAAACCAGGTTTTAGCTTTGCCCATGACATCTAGCTCTTCCTTTCCATCATATGGATCATGCTTTATCTTCAAAAAGTCAACTAGGGAAAGTTTGGGGTTGACCCTAGGGTTTTGTAACTGGTCCTATCTTCTTCCCATGGTGGTGGATAGGGCCCTGGCCAAGGTATCAAAGGCCAACATGGGAGTTTCTGGATGTGGAGATCTCGATGGTCTCCTATGCTAAGAGAATCACCCTCTTCTCCACCCTTAGGCACATTATCACTATCTCCTCTCTTCTTAGGTTCCATATGCAAAAGAGGACATGAACAAGGTGAGATTATAATAAAATCCTAGTGGCCCACTATATTTTTGGCTTTAATATCAATAATGTAACACCAAACTTGTATAAAAATACTCAACATACAACATAAGCTGAGTTGCATTCATTTCAGGGGGTGCCACTATCATGATTTTCTTTGAATAAAATTAGAGTTCATATATCAATCAAAACATGATGATAACATCCCTCATAGTGAATTCCTCAACATATCTCACACGTAAACCAAACTACACATGTCCACACTGAAACACCATATACTTTGTCATAAATAGGAACATAAATCTAAACTATGCATAGCTATCACCCCACACGGTCGTTTGTTTTCAAGATCCCTGATACTCCTTGCATGTTAGATGATTTTATCCTCTATGATTACTCCTTACATGTAGTCATCGCACACCAACCATGCATCAAAGAAATTGGTACATGGAACTCAACAAATCCTATCTTATAAAAAACATGTTAACTGAAAATAACCATTAACCATCAAACATTAAAAAAGGACACAATTTCTTTTAATCATTTCATCTTTCTTGACCTATATAACAAACCTTGGGTTTGCACGTAAGTTCCTCTTCTTGTATGACCTATAATATTGTTTTTCAAATGTATTTACATATTTGAAATGAAAATATTTGAATAATAAGGATGTATTACAAACTTAGTTTGCTTTGTCATTTATAAGTGTGGATTTAATTTGCAAATCTTCCCTCACAGTGGTTTTCGTGGTATTCACTGATTCACAATAATTCAATAAATTTTTTGGGGAAAACAAAGAGATAAAATCCAATAATAAAGTGGTTTACCAAAAGGAGTGAGTAATTAGTATTCTAAAAATAGAATTATGTGATTTTTTTAGAAAAATAGTGTGAAAGGTAAGAAATGGTTTGGTTTCAGTTCCATATTGTTATTGATGAGAAAAGATAACAAAATAGAGAATCTAACGAATGTTGGAAATGAAAAGAATTACTTTGATGCCTTAAATAAATGGAATTGAAGGGAAACTTTATGACTAAGAAAAGTTTCTTTAAGTTGTGTATTTTGGTCTCCAATCTCTCTCACATCTAGATAAAAGTATTTAAGACTTTCCTACAATATTTAGGATTTGTGTGTGTGTGATTTTTTCTAGATTTCCTAAAGTGAATGGTTTATGGGAATTAGTATTAAATCTCACACATGTATTTTCCTAACAAGAAATCCACTTGACACCTTCTGATGTTTCACGAAGCATGATAGCCATCGAATCATGATTAGATGATGTGTATATGATCAGCTACCATGAGTCGAGAAAGGAAATAGGAACATAGCCTTGATGGCTTTCTTTCTCGATTTCCTTGCAATCCAATGTGTGTGCAAATCTAGAAATCTCTCTAATAAACTCATGAGAGGAAACCTCACCTATTCATACTAAGTCTTTCCTACATTGGATGGTTATTAAACATTCCCCTAGTTCTTAGTTTTCTCATCGACCATCCACCATAACCATGGGATTTAAAAGGGGATACTTCCCTTCTATGACACTATGACCTTCTTCATGACACTCTGTGAGACCCAACAAAGTCATATGTGCCCTCAATTTCTCCCCTAGAACCCCATTCACCTCTAGCCCTATTTGTTGTCTCACGAGAGATACATCTTCTTTGTCCTGCCAACTCTAGCCACTTCCGGGGCAATTGAATCCCTTAGTGAGTTTGTGGAGGCACGACAAAGGATTTGGTAATGCAGTCAATCAGTTAGAAGGACACGATCTTGGGGTCAACTATCAAGTTGATAGCTACTTTTGTGAATTTACTTCCCTACCCCATATCTCCCTTATTTTGGTGAGGGTTAGTCCTATGTTTTCTTTCCTCTCTGCCTTAGCCACATGAGCGTGGGTGATGATGTTGCACAAGTTGATAGGATCGGATGTGGCTCTGCTCCATGCTGGCAATACCTAGTCAACCTCTAGATGATGTGTTATCATTGGCCAAAATTTGTTAATCTCATTAAAATTATAGTAATTAGTAGGAATATCCAATGATGACAAATAATATGTGCAAAGATTCCAATAAAAAAATTCAAGTCTTAGTTCTCATTCTAATCTTAAAAGTTCCTATTGTTACTTTAAGGTATTAAAAACATGGAAGCCCTAATTTCTTAGTTATAATTATCATAATATGATTAAATGACTTTAATGGATAAAGTTGAGTCTTTTTGGATAAAAAGTACATCATTGGATTAATTTGAGATTAATAATTTATGAAATATAAAATTTAGGGTTTGTGAGTTAAAAAGGCATTAATAGTGATAATTAGGGTTTGGAAAGCCAAAACCCTAATGCATACCTAAGTTGGAACCCAAGCATTCTTAGTGTGATTTTATGAACAAAATAGAAATACTTGGCCATTCTGCTTTAATTTTAGGGTGATTTCTTGCATATTCTGAACTGCACTTGTTTACTTGGAATTAAGTTACTTTTGTAAAAGGTATGTGGTTACTCTTATGATTAATTTCCTTAATCAATTTCTATGCTTTCTCATAGTTTTTTTATTAGATTGCAATTAAACTGCTTGCTTGTTTATTTATTTTCTTATAATCTATAAGGCCCATATGAGTACCACATTATATGAATATAACTTGATCTCACCCACTATATCTAGATATATGGAAATTAAAGAAAGGTTGTAGAGATGATTATGATCAAGCCCCTAGAGGGGAACATGATTAAAGGTCAATCCCTTAGAGGGGAAGGCTGACATGGCACCAAGCTCCTAGAGGGGAAGATGGCCTAAGTCCACTATAGGAACAAAACCCTAGAGGATGGTATCTTAGAGATTGATCAAGAATTAGGGTTGAGAAGTTATAACACAAAATGCATGTTCAATTATGAAATAATAGTTGCTGCAATGATTGATTACATTGTTACACCTACACATGAATGTCTTGTTTTTCCGACATACTATTATATCTTGATATTCTTACTGTGTTTTTTTTTCATTGTGTTTAAGGTTAATCTGTTGTTATTCAGCAAAATGGACATCCCAAGAAGAAGGCACTAAAGGAAAGATGCTTAAAACTACCATGAAAGATTTAGATACATTGATTTTATTTCATGTTTCAAACAATATATTACCATATCATGGAACTCCTTTATGGAGAGTTTATCTTTCATATTGTTACATGAATATTTTCTAATTTATTGAATTTATGATTATTTCAAGTTAATTGCTAAACCTTGATCATGTAACTATGATAATGGCCATTGCCCTCTTGGTCTTCCAGAATAGGGAATAACATGGGGAGGGGGTCGTTACATTTGGTATTGGAGCCTGGGTTACCATTTCACCTTTAATAATTATTAAAATTTAAGAATTTTGTAGATCCCAAGAGAATTATTAGAGTACTTTCTAAAGGCAATGTTGTCTAGAAAGGTCCACGAACCCAAGGGCTGATAAAAGTTTCCTCTACACCTCTAGTCAGCTTATGAGGACATCCACGCCCGTGCATCCTTCCTGGCCAATGTCGAAGGATTTTACTTGAAATAAACCTAAAGGATTTTTTCTTTTCTAGTTTCATCCCTTCTCTAACTCCTTGCTTCACTCACCAAAACCATAGGGACCAGATAATTGCTTCCTATACCCTTATGAGTATTATGTTTATGGATATTAGGAACTAATGCATCCTCTATCAAGTAATAGAATGCATACAAACTAGATGTCACTGACATAATTTTATGATGCTTTAAATGTCGTAAATGTTAAATGAAGGCCAATAAAGTTAACTTATCTGAAACAACATGGTCCACGTTAATAACACTACCATCAACAACAAAACACCCAGGGAATATCTAGGTGTGAGGCCCTCCCGCAAAAATATATTGTCCTAAAAAAAGAAGAAGAGGTTCATGGACGGTGAGTTCTCCAAGAAGTAGAAGAGGGGGGATGAGGCCTCTTCTGTGAGAGTTATCAAGCATGAGGTTGTCCCCTTTGTCATGCCAAACCCTGAAGAAGGTGATGACTCCAAGGGTAAACCTATGGTAAAAGATGAACCCAAGGATGACCTCAACCATGCATCCGACTCCAAACATACATTTGGACATGTAGTACTTCACACTCTTGATGCTCTATGGTGAGAACAAAAGAAGAAGTTGAGTGAGGAAATTAGTGCCCTGGCCCTCAGAGATGTTTCCCGAGATGAGAATGGTGAACCCTTATCCATCCTCCCTCATCTTAGAACCAGCATCCTTGACTTCATCAAGATGAACATAGAGAAGTTTTGGGGAGAATACAAGACATAAGTCATTGATAAAGTAGATGTTTGGATCCTAGCTATGGAGAATGGCTTCCACAAACTGGAGGTACAAATGAATAAGAAAGTTATCTTTGACGCTCACATTCTAGAAGGAGCTATAAAGCTATGGTGGAAAAACTATATCCCATGCCAGGACATGGCTGAAGAACCATATCCTAGGTAGACTTCTGCACCATCATCACTGTGAGGTTCATTCCCAGCTCTTCAAAGTAAGAGGGGGAAAACAATTCATGCTCCTTTATCAAGGTAACATGATAGTGGCAGACTCTGCTTTGAAGTGCCACCTCCTGGACCATTTTTCTATATGATGATCGAAGAGCGGCCATTTGAACATTTTTTGGAGCACCTACACCCCCTTATAAACCTCGCTTCATGGAGAGTAAACTCACAAATTTCACCCAGGCCTTCAACTTTGCCCTAAACATGGGAAGGATAGTCATGCCTACCTAAAACCCTCCGAAGGGGTATCTCAGTTTTACTGAAGGTAGTTCCAGACCAAGAAATCATAACAAAAAGTTCAAGGGAATCACCATGGCAAGGGTAAGAATGGAGGCAAGGGAAAACCCCGTAATGAGAACCACCAACATGGATCACACTTGAAATATTGTAATTGTGGGAGGTTTTATGTTGGAAAATGTTGCTTTGAGAAGAAAGTGTGTTACCGCTACCTACAAGAGGGATACGTCCAAGTCAACTATCCCTTCCCAGACCTTAGAGGTTCAGATCCGGTAGTGGCCCAACCAGTGGTAGCTCAACCAATGGTTGTTGCACCCTAGGGTACATCCCCACCTATAGGAGAGTAGAGGCATTCCCCGGTCTTCTTCATTGATATTAAAGAACCTCTATCCAGTGCCAATATATTCATAGAAGGTAACTATCACTAGACCTCTATTTTCCATCCGCTTTATGTGTAAAGAGCACAAGAAGGTAACTATCACTAGACCTCTATTTTCCATCCGCTTTATGTGTAAAGACCACAAAGTCTCTACCAAAGAATCATGGAAAAAAAAAACACCAAAGTGTGGCAGCAGAAGTTAAAACATTGCATAGTCAATTGTATAAAGAGTATTGTATAAAATTCCTAAAAGGGTGTACAACTTTACACGCAACAACAGGATCTAGGTAGAGGAAGACTAAAACCAAATCAACTTGTCTCCAAACAAAACAACTTAATATATAGGCATCTATGTCCAAGATACAAGGTTGAACTCTTTATCCCTAGCCTTACGCTGGTTCACCATGCTTCAACTGCGCACTCTGATCCATACCTGGGTGGTTGGGATCACCCAGCAAGAGAGAGATAAAAGTATGTGTTATTGAAAACGAAAAGGACAAATAATAATGCACAACATTGCATAATAAAATGATTCACTACACTAAAAGTGTCAAACGTATGAGGCAAGTATAATAATTAAGAATAAAGACCTTTCCCAAGATGCATCTACCATAATAAGAATCAACAAGCATGAATGATATTTTGACAAAAAATATTCTAATGCGGGGTGAGGCACCTACCGGACCTCAACCAAGAGGAGAGGGGAAAATGCACATCCCAAACCTCAAAAGTATATATAATATGGGGAGAAAATGCACATTGCCCAGGGTGAAATTACACATGCCCTCTATGGGTGGTTTGTAATCATGTACACTACATTAGTTATTTGGTCAACAATTCATCATGTTGAGTAATCCACTTGGCAGTAGTGGAAATATAAATAATATTAAATCAAAGAAAATGGGGAATAAAATCCATGAAACAATATCAATAAATGAACCAACATTGGTAATAGCATTATTCAAGTATTTGAAATAAATGAGTCCACACAGGAAATAGAAGATTCAATTAAATAAGGAGCAAAATAAAGACATTAGAGAGAAGATATCAAGGCTAGCAATTGCCTCATTAAGAAAATGGGGGTTGGATAAAACCCAACTAAAGGATAGGTTATTTGCACGTATATTCCACAATCATAAGATCCATATACATAAATAGGCTTCACATACCTCATCGAAGATTCAAATCCATCATTATCACTTATTAGATTGTATCAACATCCATTAACCCAAGTTACAAACATTTCACATAAAGTAGCATTTATTAAGAATAAAGTATAAAGGAAAATACCCATTTTAGACCTTATTCGAAAACCACTAATTTAGGACTCAAAACTAGGACTAAAACCTCACTTAGGTTTCACTGATTAAGAAAACATATTTTATTTCTCAATTTGGAGTTGAAATAATTTAATTATCATTTTTGAAAACATTTAACATACTCAAAATGCCATTCAAAGAAACTTACAAAATTAAAATAGAATTAGGTCTTAAAAACAATAAATTTGGATACTACGTGAAAAATCCTTTCCAATGAGTATTTAATTGAATTTTTTCGATAACGTATCAATTTTCTATTATTTATTTACTCTGGACCAATCAGAGAACAAGAAAAATCCATATAGGCTAAAAAGGCTTACGAGAAACAAAATGGAAAAAGACCAAATTTCCCTTGGCATTAAAACATGAAGGAAGGAGCGTGTGAGGGAAGAAGTGTAAAAAGTCATGGGTTGTCTCCTTCCTCACGCGCCAGCCATGGCTGCGGAGAAGGAGCTTGCCCATTTGGGTGTTTCCATGTTTCTTAACCAAAACAGACGTACGTATACTCGAAATGAAGCTCAAGATGAGAGGAACTCACCCGTATGCTTTATTGGGGTGTTGTTGTCACTGAGCAGCCAGAAAAATGGCCATAATATTATTGAAAAGGTGGAGGTTTCGGGGCTAAGAGTGGGATCTTCAGTCCAAATTAACAACTGGAAAAGCTTGCAACGGGGTCGAAGGAGGTGCGGTAGGTGGTATTTATAGGTGAAAAACTGCGATCCACTGAGACAATGGTGGAGGTGAGAAGACATGGCCGACACCTTTGGGCAGTTTAGCCACATTGTACGGGAGCCGACGAGTCATGGCTCAAACTGAGCGACTCAAGGAGATGAAGCCAACATGACTTAAATCTCGTGAAATGGTGGAAAGGAGAGGAAGAACGAGGTGGAGGAGCCTAGGCGTCATCTTGGTCAGTAGGATGGAGGTTGAAGATGATACCAGTTCCGTTGGATTGAGATCGAACGGGGCCCGGGTGCGTGACACATCAAATGAATGAAATAAATACATAAATTAATTCATCTACTATAGTTATACTATATGGGAACTTGTAAAAAGCATTTGGGGGGTCAAATAAAGTCCAAACGACCTCAAATTTTTACCATAAGTTAATTACAATGCCTAGAATGATCTTATGCCATTACTTTCATGAAAATCATATGGTTAGGTCCCCAATTGATTTATTGACTATTAAAGCAAATAATAAAGCATAAAAAGAGAAATTAATATAAAGAATATATTATAATACCATAATAAGGTGAATCTTGAGATATTAGTCACATATAAACAATATGAGTGATATCTAAACATATAATACTCTTATTAGTGCATTATTTCCATATTTGGAGGAGAGAGAAAGTAATTGGGTTAAATACACTCAAATACATTAAATTACTCATATCTTATCTAATAGGGATATAAAAAGCTCCAAATAACATAATCCACTCATATTATCTCATTAATGGTCGAATTGCATGATTAGAACTCAGTTATCTCATTAGATGGGTTATTTGTGCAAAACCCCCTACATAAACATAAATGTAGGTAATTTGTGAATTATACCTCAAGAAAGGTTCAAATTCAACATTAAGGCCCAAGAAGGCTCAAAAGGAAGGGAAGTTTATTATAAGAGTCCAAAAGGACTAGAAGGCAAAGAAAAGTACAAAAGTGGGTAAATTGTGTAAGGAACCCTGAGATTCAGTATCTTACAACACTCCACCCCTTAAAGAGGATTTCGTCCCCGAAATCATAGCAAGAGGAAAGAGGTAGGGTGAGTGTGCAACATCCCAACATTAGGCACTATGGTGGGTACTTCAATAAAAGTTATACTCATAAGCCAAGTCTGACTAAGGTTTCCCAACAAGCATATAACCTTTCACCCAACATATCATAAATAACACTATGGGTCACTAGCATATTCTCTATCATGGAAAAGCATCATCTTAATTATACTATCACTTATGCCATATTATTCTCACATTGTTGTAACAAGGATTACACCTCAACTTTAGGTACCAAAACATAGGTATTTCCCTTATAAGCATTTTAAACACAATTAGGGTTTACTAAACAAATTCAACATCTATTAATGTATTAGGTCACAAACCTTAGAAACTATAATCTAATCTCCATAAAAACCATCATGTAGAATTATCAATGATAATTATGTAAGAAAAAGATAATATAATCCAACAAATTATTAAGCATACCATAATCCCAAATAAGGTCACATATATTATCACATATTTCCAACTAACTTTAGATACTCAAGTTAATGACATCATTTTCTTCTATTATACTCCATAATATGAATTATACATATTTTACATCGCATTATCCATTAATGCAAACTTATGTGAATCCTATACTCATAATCATATTTGTGTCATTTCATGTGTTTTAGCGAACAACATGAAACACATTAAACATTAAAGAATTGGTTTTCATACTAAATCATGATAAGGTGATTAATGAGATGTATATTAGGGAACAAGGCGATATGCCTTACATATGTTGATAACATGGTCTCCAATATAACTAGGTGATTATAATCTATATATATGCTCCAAGTGTGTTAACTGATGATGACACCTAAGTCACTAATGTATCATGAAGGCATCAAAGATATATACAGATGTGTATATGGTTAGGACTAGATGATTACACATTAGGATTTAGGTCATCATGAACATTACATACTATGCATTCCTAGCATGGACTAGACCCTTAATCTTACTAACCATACTATTAGGGTGACATGGTTAACATTAAGTGTAAACACAATTACTGATGAGTAACTCACTATCATGTGCATCAAGAATATGTAAAGGTTCAAGCATATGAACTACCCCCTTAGATGACTTATTATATATTCATTTGTATATAAACAAACAAGATGAATTATAATTATAATTTGTTTGTCCAACACTAACAACATAAGCTCACTAATCCCATGCCTATGGAGTTAGGGTTTAAAAATAGAGTAACTTGATTTCAAAGCGTTGTGGGACTCCACCGCCTTAAAGATGATTTCGTCCTTGAAATCAAAAACTCCAAAATCTATCAAGGTATAAGAGAACTACTACTAAGTTCAATTTTCAAAAAGGGTTGGGGTAAAACTATGTATGAGATCCAATACTTAGTTGTTTTACTAAACACCATTATAAACTTCAAGCCCAACATAGGGTAGGATACTCCCAACTTGGAAATCTAGGGATCTTATAAGAAAATTAAGGACACATAAGGGGATTCTAAACGATTAACTAAGACATCATATACTAGGTTTAATAGGTTACTCAACAATAAGATAATTTGTCCAAAGGTATGCTATTTTGGAACGGTCAGTATCAGCTCAGGACAGGATGACATCATAGGGATCTAGGAGTCCTCGTAAGGCAAGCTAGTGGTGCCGAGGAAAATATTGCCAGCCCCCAGACCCTGACCCTGTCTAGACACCTTTGCTATCAACTTATGCCCTAGTAGAAACCTAAAAGACTAATCACCAAAAAGTTGACAAATTATATTTATAGTATGAAATTATTATGTCCTAAAACAATCTTTCATCATAGGTCCACTCTAAGGTGAAAAACTTACTGAAGGGAACTATATAAGGTTAGGGTTTCTATCTAGGAGACAAATTGAATTAGTTAAGACTCCGACTACCTTGGTGCTCTGATACCATGCTGTAAAGACCACAAAGTCGCTACTAAAGAATCATGGCAAACAAAGACACCAAAGTGTGGTAGCATAAGTTAAAACATTGACTATAGTCAATTCTATAAAGAGTACTGTACAAAATCCCTAAAAATGGTGTAAAATTTTATACACAAAGACAGGATCAAGGTAGAGGAAGACTAAAGACAAATCAACTTGTCTCCAAACAAAACAACTTAATGTATAGGCAGCTATGTCCAAGATACAAGGTTGAACTCTTTATCCCTAGCCTTAGGCTGGTTCACCATGCTTCAACTGCGCACTTTGATCCTATACCTAGGTGGTTGGGATCACCCAGCAAGAGAGAGATAAAAGTATATGTTATTCAAAAGGAAAAGGACAAATAATAATGCAAAACATTGCATAATAAAATGATTCACTACACTAAGAGTGTCAAAAGTATGAGGCAAGTATAATAATTAAGAATAAATAACTTCTTCCAAGATGCATCTACCACAATAATAATCAACAAGCATGAATGGTATTTTGACAATAAATATTCTAATGTAGGGTGAGGAACCTACCGAACCTCAACCAAGAGGAGAGGGGAAAATGCACATCCCAAACCTCATAAGTATATATAATATGGGGAGAAAATGCACATTTCCCAGGGTGAAATTACACATGCCCTCTATGGGTGGTTTGTACTCATGTACACTACATTAGTTATTTGGTCAACAATTCCTAATGCTGAGTAATCCACTTGGCAGTAGTAGAAATATAAATAATATTGCATCATAGAAAATGGGGAATAAAATCCATGAAACAATCTCAATAAATGAACCAACATTGGTAATAGCAATATTCAAGTATTTCAAATAAATGAGTCAACAAAGGAAATAGAAGATTCAATTAAATAAGGAGCCAAATAAAGGTATTAGAGAGAAGATATCAAGGCTAGCAATTTCCTCATTAAGAAAATGGGGGTTGGATAAAACCCAACTAAAGGATAAGTTGTTTGCACATATATTCCACAATCATAGGATCCATATACATAAATAGGCTTCACATACCTCATTGAAGATTCACATCCATCATTATCACTTATTAGATTGTATCAACATCCATTAACCCTAGCTACAAACATTTCACATAAATTAGCATTTATTAAGCATAAAGTGTAAAGGAAAATACCCATTTTAGACCTTATTCAAAAACCACTGATTTAGGACTCAAAACTAGGACCAAAAGCTCACTTAGGTTTCACTTATTAAGAAAACATATTTTATTTCTCAATTTGGAGTTGAAATGATTTAATTATCATTTTTAGAACATTTAACACACTCAAAATGCCATTTAAAGCAGCTTTGAAAACATAAATAGAATTAGGACTTAAAAACCATAAATTTGGATTCTACATGAAAAATCATTTCCGAAGAGTATTTACTCGAATTTTTCCGATAAGATATCGATTTTCTATGATTTATTTTCTCTAGACCAATCAGATAGCAAAAAAATACATGTAGGCTAAAAAGGCTTGCGAGAAACAAACTGGAAAAAGATCAAATTACCCTTAGAATTAAAACGTGAAGGCAAGAGCATGTGAGGGAAAAAGTGTAAAAAGTCACGGGTTGTCTTCTTCCTCACGCGCGAGCCATAGCGGTAGAGAAGGAGCTTGCCCATCCGGGTGTTTCCACGTTTCTTAACCAAAATAGACGTACAGGTACACGAAATGAAGCTCAAGATGAGAGGAACTCACCCG
Source organism: Alisma plantago-aquatica (assembly GCA_963693085.1). Lineage (NCBI taxonomy): Eukaryota > Viridiplantae > Streptophyta > Magnoliopsida > Alismatales > Alismataceae > Alisma > Alisma plantago-aquatica. The sequence goes on from OY856409.1 coordinate 752,749,681, forward strand.
TATGCTTTATTGGGGTGCTACTATCATTGCGCAGCCAGGAAATGGGCCGTAATATCAGTGAGAAGGTGGAGGTTTCGAGGCTAAGAGGGGGATCTTCGGGCCAAATTAACAACTGGAAAAGCTTGCAATGGGGCCGAAGGAGGTACGGTAGGTGGTATTTATAGGTGAGAAACTGTGATGCACTAAGATGATGGTGGAGGTGAGAAGACATGGTCGGCACCTTTGGACATTTCAGCCACAATGCACGGGAGGTGACGAGCCATGGCTCAAACTGAGCAGCTCAAGGAGACAAAGCCAACATGACTTAAATCTCGCAAAATGGTGGAGAGGAGAGGAAGAACGAGGTGGAGGAGCCTAGGCATCATCTTGGTGGGCGGGCTGGAGGTTGAAGATGACACAAAATCTGTTGGATTGTGATCGAACGAGGTCAGGTTGCGTGACACATGAAATGAATGAAATAAATGCAAACATTGATTCATCTAATATAGTTAAACTATATGGGAACTTGTAAAAAGTATTTGGGGGTCAAATAATGTCCAAACGACCTCAAATTTTTACCATAAGATAATTACAATGCCTAGAACGATGTTATGCCATTACTTTCTCGAAAATCACATGGTTAGGTCCTTAATTAATTTATTGACTATTGAAGCATATAATAAAGCATAATATGATCAATTAATATAAAGAATATATTTTAATGCCATAATAAGGTGAATCTTGAGATATTAGTCACATATAAACAATATGAGTCATATATCAACATATAATACTCTTATTAGTGCATTATTTCCCTATTTAGAGGAGAGAGAAAGTAACTAGGTTAAATACACTCAAATACATTAAATTACTCATATCTTATCTAATAGGGATATAAAAAGCTCCAAATAACATAATTCACTCATATTATCTCATTAATGGTGGAATTACATGATTAGACCTCAGTTATCTCATTAGTTGGGTTATTTATGCAAAACCCCCTACATAAACATAAATGTAGGTAATTTGTAAATTATACCTCAAGAAACGCTCAAATTTAACATTATGGCCCATGAAGGCTCAAAAGGATGGGAAATTTATTAGAAGAGTCCAAAAGGACTAGAAGGAAAAGAAAAGTATAAAGTGGGTAAATCATGTAAGGAACCCTGAGATTCAGTATGTCACAACCCTCCACCCCCTAAAGAGGATTTTGTCCCCAAAATCATAGCAAGATGAAAGAGGTAGGGTGAGTGTGTAACATCCCAACATTAGGCACTATGGTGGGTACTTCAACAAAAGTTATACACATTAGCCAAGTCTGACTAAGGTTTCCCAATGAGCATATAACATTTCACCCAAAATATCATAAATAGCACTATGGCTCACTAGCATAGTCTCTATCATGGAAAAGCATCATCTTAATTATACTATCACTTGTGCCATATTACTCTCACATTGTTGTAATAAGGATTACACCTCAACTTTAGGTACCAAAATAGAGGTATTTCCCTTATAAGAGATTTAAACACAATTAGGGTTTACTAAGAAAATTTCAACGTCTATTAATGTATTAAGTCACAAACCTTAAAAACTAGAATCTAATCTCCATAAAAACCATCATGTAGAATTATCACTGATAATTTTGTAAGTATAATCCAACAAGTTATTAAGCTTACCATAATCCCAAATAAGGTCACATATATTATCACATATTGCCAACTAACATTAGATACTCAAGTTAATGACATCATTTTCTCCAATTATACTCCATAATATGAATTAAACATATTTTACATCACATTAGGCATTAATGCAAACTTATGTGAATCCAATATTCATAATCATGTTTGTGTCATTACATGTGTTTTAGTGAACAATATGAAACACATTAAACATTAATGACTTGATTTTCATACTAAATAATGATAAGGTGATTAATGAGATGTATATTAGGGAACAAGGTGATATGCCTGACATATGTTGATAACATGGTCTCCAATATAACTAGGTGATTATAATCCATATATATGCTCCAAGTGTGTTAACTAATGATGACACCTAAGTCACTAATGTATCATGAAGGCATCAAAGATATATATAGATGTGTATATGTTTAGGACTAGATAATTACACATTAGGGTTTAGGTCATCCTGAACATTACATGCTATGCATTCTTGGCATGGACTAGACCCTTAATCTTACTAACCATAATATTAGGGTGACATGGTCAACATTAAGTATAAACACAATTAGAGATGAGTAACTCACTATCATGTAAATCAAGAATATGTAAAGGTTCAAGCATATGAACTATCCCCTTAGATGACTTATTATATATTCATTTGTATATAAACAAACAAGATCAATTATAATTATAATTTGTTTGTCCACCATTAACCATATAAGCTCACTAATCCCATGCCTATGGAGTTAGGGTTTAAAAAATAGAGTAACCTAATTTCAAAGCATTGTGGGACTCCACCCCCTTAAAGAGGATTTTGTCCTCAAAATATAAAAAACTCCAAAATCTATAAAGGTATAAGAGCACTACTACTAAGTCCACTTTTGAAAAAGGGTTGAGGTAAAACTATGTATGAGATCCAACACTTTGTTGTTTTACTAAACACCATTATAAACTTCAAGCCGAACATAGGGTAGGATACTCCCAACTTGGAAATCTAGGGATCTTATAAGGAAATTAAGGACACATAAGGGGATTCTACACGATTAACCAAGACATCATATACTAGGTTTATAAGATTACGCAACAATAAGATAATTTGTCCAAAGGTATGCTATTTTGAGACAGTCAGTATCAGCTTAGGCCAGGCCAGCATCATATGGATCTGGGAGTCCTTGTAAGCCAAGCTAGTGGTGCGGAGGAAAATATTTCCAGCCCCCAGACCCTGACCCTTTCTAGATACCTTTGCTATCAAGTTATGCCCTAGTAGAAACCTAAGAGACTACTCACCAAAAAGTTGACAAATTATATTTCTAGTATGAAATTATTATGTCCTAAATCAATCTTTCAACATAGGTCCACTCTAAGGTGAAAATCTTACTAAAGGGAACTATATCAGGTTAGGGTTTCTATCTAGGAGACAAATTGAATTAGTTAAGACTCTGACTACCTTGATGCTCTGATACCATGCTGTAAAGACCACAATGTATCTACCAAAGAATCATGGCAAACAAAAACACCAAAGTGTGGCAGTGGAAGTTAAAACTTTGACTATAGTCAATTGTATAAAGATTACTGTACAAAATTCCTAAAAAGGGTGTACAACTTGATACACAACAACATGATCTCGGTAGAGGACGACTAAAACCAAATCAACTTGTCTCCAAACAAAACAACTTAATATATAGGCAGTTATGTCCAAGATACAAGGTTGAACTCTTTATCCCTAGCCTTATGCTGGTTCACCATGCTTCAACTGCGCACTCTGATCCTATACATGGGTGGTTGGGATCACCCAACAAGAGATAGATAAAAGTATGTGTTATTCAAAAGGAAAAGGACAAATAATAATACATAACATTGCATAATAAAATGATTCACTACACTAAGAGTGTCAAAAGTATGAGGCAAGTATAATAATTAAAAATAAAGAACTTCTACCAAGATGCATCTACCAGAATAATAATCAACAAGCATGAATGATATTTTGACAACAAATATTCTAATGAAGGGTGAGGCACCTACCGGACCTCAACCAAGAAGAGAGGGGAAAATGCGCATCCCAAACCTCAAAATTATTTATAATATGGGGAGAAAATGCACATTCCCCAGGGTAAAATTACACATGCCCTCTATGGGTGGTTTCTACTCATGTACACTACATTAGTTATTTGGTCAACAATTCCTCATGCTGAGTAATCTACTTGGCAGTAGTGGAAATATAAATAATATTGCATCATTGAAAATGGGGAATAAAACCCATGAAACAAACTCAATAAATGAACCAACATTGGTAATAGCAATGTAGAAGTATTTCAAATAAATTAGTCAACATAGGAAATAGAAGATTCAATTAAATAAGGAGCCAAATAAAGGCATTAGAGATAAGATATCAAGGCTAGCAATTTCCTCATTAAGAAAATGGGGGTTCAATAAAACCCAACTAAAGGATAGGTTATTTGCACATATATTCCACAATCATCAGATCCATATACATAAATAGGTTTCACATACCTCATTGAAGATTCACATCCATCATTATCACTTATTAGATTGTATCAACATCCATTAACCCTAGTTACAAACATTTCACATTAATTACCATTTATTAAGCATAAAGTATAAAGGATAATACCCATTTTAGACCTTATTCGAAAACCACAGATTTAGGACTCAAAACTAGGACCAAAAGCTCACTTAGGTTTCACTGATTAAGAAAACATATTTTATTTCTCAATTTGGAGTTGAAATGATTTAATTATCTTTCTTAGAACATTTAACATACTCAAAATGCCATTCAAAGAAACTTCAAAAAAGGAAATAGAATTAGGACTTAAAAACAACAAATTTGGATTCTACGTGACTCGAATTTTTCCGATAACGTATCGATTTTCTATGATTTATTTGCTCTAGACCAATCAAAGAGCAAGAAAAATCCATGAGGGCTAAAAAGGCTTGCGAGAAACAAAATAGCAAAAGGCCAAATTGCCCTTAACATTAAAACATGAAGGCAGGAGCGCGCGAGGGCAAAGCGTAAAAAGTCACGAGTTGTCACCTTCCTCACACGCCAGATATGGCTGTGAAGAAGGAGCTTGCCCATTTGGGCGTTTCCACATTTCTTAACCAAAACGGACGTACATGTACTCAAAACGAAGCTCAAGATGAGAGGAACTCACCTGTATGCTTTATTGGGGTTCTGCTATCAACGAGAAGCTCGGAAAAGGGTTGTAATATCAGTGAGAAGGGGGAGGTTTCGGGGCTAAGAGGGGGATCTCCATGCCAAATTAACAATTGGAAAAGCTTGCAATGGGGCCGAAGGAGGTGCGGTAGGTGGTATTTATAGGTGAGAAACCGCGATGCACCGAGACGATGGTGAAGGTCAGAAGACATGGCCAACACCTTTGGGCATTTCATCCATAGTGCACGGGAGCTGACGAGCCATTGCTCAAACTGAGTGGCTCAAGGAGACGAAGCCAACGTGACTTAAATCTCACGAAATGGTGGAGAGGAGAGGGAGAACAAGGTGGAGGAGCCTAGGCGTCATCTTGGTCAGCAGGCGGGAGGTTGAAGATGACACCAAATTTGTTAGATTGAGATCGAACGGGGGTCGGGTGTGTAACACATGAAATAAATGCAAAAGTCGATTCATATATTATAGTTAAACTATATAGGAACTTGTAAAAAGAATTTGGGGGGTCAAATATAGACCAAACGACCTCAAATATTTACCATAAGTTAATTACAATACCTAGAGAAATGTTATGCCATTACTTTCTCGAAAATCACATGGTTAGGTCCTTAATTAATTTATTGACTATTAAAGCATATAATAAAGCATAAAAAGAGCAATTAATATAAAGAGTATCTTTTAATGCCATAATATGGTGAATCTCGAGATATTAGTCAGATATAAACAATATGAGTCATATCTCAACATATAATACTCTTATTAGTGCATTATTTCCCTATTTGGAAGAGAGAGAAAGTAATTGGGTTAAATACTCTCAAATACATTAAATTACTCATATCTTATCCAATAGGGATATAAAAAGCTCAAAATAACATAATCCACTCATATTATCTCATTAATGGTCGAATTGCATGATTATACCTCACTTATCTCATTAGATGGGTGATTTATGCAAAACCCCTACATAAACATAAATGTGGGTAATTTGTGAATTATACCTCAAGAAAGGCTCAAATTCAACATTAAGGCCCAAGAAGGCTCAAAAGGATGGGAAATTTATTAGAATAGTCCAGAAGGACTAGAAGGCAAAGAAAAGTACAAAAGTGGGAAAATTGTGTAGGGAACCTTGAGATTCAGTATTTTACAACACTCCACCCCTTAAAGAGGATTTTGTCCCTGAAATCATAGCAAGAGGAAAGAGGTAGGGTGAGTGCACAACATCCCAACATTAGGTAGTATGGTGAGTACTTCAACAAAAGCTATATGCATAAGCCAAGTCTGACTAAGGTTTCCCAACAAGCATATAACCCTTCACCCAACATATCATAAATAACACTATGGTTCACTAGCATAGTCACTATCATGGAAAAGCATCATATTAATTATACTATCACGTGTGCCGTATTATTCTCACATTGTTGTAACAACGATTACACCTCAACTTTAGGTACCAAAACATAGGTATTTCCCTTATAAGGGTTTTAAACATAATTAGGGTTTACTAAGAAAATTTTAACATCTATAAATGTATTACGTCACAAACCTTAAAAACTAGAATCTAATCTCCATAAAAACCATCATGTAGAATTATCACTGATAATTTTGTATGAAAGAGATAATATAATCCAACAATTTATTAAGCCTACCATAATCACAAAAACGGTCACATATATTATCACATATTTCCAACTAACATTATATACTCAAGTTAATGACATCATTTTCTCCTATTACACTCCATAATATGAATTATACATATTTTACATCACATTAGTCATTAATGCAAACTTATGTGAATCCAATACTCACAATCATATTTGTGTCCTTACATGTATTTTAGTGAACAATATGAAACACATTAGACATTAATGAATTGATTTTCATACTAAATCATGATAAGGTGATTAATGAGATGCATATTAGGGAACAAGGTGATATGCCTTATATATGTTGATAACATGGTCTCCAATATAACTAGGTGATTATAATCCATATATATGGTTAGGACTAGATGTTTACTGATGATGTTAACTGATGATGACAACTAAGTCACTAATGTATCATGAAGGCATCAAAGATATATATAGATGTGTATATGGTTAGGACTAGATGTTTACACATTAGGGTTTAGGTCATCATGAACATCACATGATATGCATTCCTAGCATGGACTAGACCCTTAATCTTACTAACCATACTATTAGGGTGAAATGGTCAACATTAAGTGTAAACACAATTAGTGATGAGTAACTCACTATCATGGGCATCAAGAATATGTAAAGGTTCAAGCATATGAACTATCCCCTTAGATGACTTATTATATATTCATTTGCATATAAAAAACAATATTAATTATAATTATAATTTGTTAGTCCAACACTAACTATATGAGCTTACTAATCCCATGCATGTGGAGTTAGGGTTTGAAAGATAGAGTAACTTGATTTCAAAGCATTATGGGACCTTACCCCCATAAAGAGGATTTCATCCTCGAAATCAAAAACTCCAAAATCTATCAAGGTATAAGAGTACTACTACTAAGTCTACTTTTGAAAAAGGGTTGAGGTAAAACTATGTATGAGATCCAACACATAGTTGTTTTACTAAACACCATTATAAACTTCAAGCCCAACATATGGTAGGATACTCCCAACTTGGAAATCTAGCGATCATATAAGGAAATTAAGGACACATAAGGGGATTCTACACGATTAACCAAGACATCATATACTAGGTTTAAAAGGTTACTCAACAATAAGATAATTTGTCCAAAATTATGCTATTTTGAGACGGTCACTATCAGCTCAGGCCAGACCGGAGTCATATTGATCTGGGAGTCCTCGTAAGCCAAGCTAGTGGTGCGGAGGAAAATATTTCCAGCCTCCAGACCCTGACCCTTTCTAGACACCTTTACTACCAGCTTATGCCCTAGTAGCAACCTAAAAGACTAATCACCAAAAAGTTGAAAAATTATATTTCTAGTCTGAAATTATTATGTCCTAAATCAATCTTTCATCATAGGTCCACTCTAAGCTAAAAACTTACTAATGGGAACTATATAAGGTTAGGGTTTCTATCTAGGAGACAAATTGAATTAGTCAAGACACTGACTAACTTGATGCTGTGATACCATGTTGTAAAGACCACAAATTATCTACCAATGAATCATGGCTAACAAAACCACCAAAGTGTGGCAGCGGAAGTTAAAACTTTGACTATAGTCAATTGTATAAAGAGTATTGTACGAAATTCCTAAAAAGGGTGTAAAACTTTATACACAACAACAAGATCTAGGTAGAGGAAGAATAAAACCAAATCAACTTGTCTCCAAACAAAACAACTTAATATATAGGCAGCTATGTCCAAGATAAAAGGTTGAACTCTTTATCCCTAGCCTTACGCTGGTTCACCATGCTTAAATAATTAAGAATAAAGAACTTCTGCCAAGATGCATCTACCACAATAATAATTTCAAATCAAGCATGATATTTTGACAAAAAATATTCTAATGCAGGGTGAGGCACCTACCAGACCTCAACCAAGAGGAGAGGGGAAAATGCACATCCCAAACCTCAAAAGTATATATAATATGGGGAGAAAAGGCACATTCCCTAGGGCAAAATTACACATACCCTCTATGGGTGGTTTGTACTCATGTACACTACATTAGTTATTTGGTCAACAATTCCTCATGCTGAGTAATCCACTTGGCAGTAGTGGAAATATAAATAATATTGCATCATAGAAAATGGGGAATAAAACACATGAAAAAATCTCAATAAATGAACTGACATTGGTAATAGAAATATTCAAGTATTTCAAATAAATGAGTCAATAGAGGAAATAGAAGATTCAATTAAATAAGGAGCCAAATAAAGGCATTAGAGAGAAGATATCAAGGCTAGCAATTTCCCCATTAAGAAAATGGGCGTTGGATAAAACCCAACTAAAGGATAGGTTATTTGCACATATATTGCACAATCATAGGATCCATATGCATAAATAGGCTTCACATACCTCATTGAAGATTCACATCCATCATTATCACTTATTAGATTGTATCAAAATCCATTAACTCTAGTTACAAACATTTCACATAAATTAGCATTTATTAAGCATAAAGTATAAAGGAAAATACCCATTTTAGACCTTATTCTAAAACCACTGATTAATGACTCAAAACTAGGACCAAAAGCTCACTTAGGTTTCACTGATTAAGAAAACATATTTTATTTCTCAATTTGGAGTTGAAATGATTTAATTATCATTTTTAAAACATTTAACATACTCAAAATTCCATTCAAAGAAACATCAAAAAAGGAAACATAATTAGGACTTAAAAACCACAACTTTGGATTCTACGTGAAAAATCCTTTCCAATGAGTATTTACTCGAATTTGTCCGATAACATATCGATTTTCTATGATTTATTTGCTCTAGACCAATCAGAGAGCAAGAAAAATCCATGTTGGCTAAAAGGCTTGCGAGAAACAAAATTGCAAAAGACCAAATTGCCGTTGACATTAAAACGTGAAGGAAGGAGCATGTGAGGGAAAAAAGTGTACAAAGTCACAGGTTGTCTCCTTCCTCACGTGCTAGCCATGGCTGCGGAGAAGGAGCTTGCCCATTTGGGCGTTTCCACGTTTCTTAACTAAAACGGGCGTACATGTACTCGAAACGAAGCTCAAGATGAGAGGAACTCACCCGTATGCTTTATTTGGGTGCTTCTATCACCGAGCAACTAGGAAAAGGGACGTAATATCAGGAGAAGGTAGAGGTTTTGGGGCTAAGAGGGGGATCTTCGGGCCAAATTAACAGCTGGAAAATCTTGTAATGGGGACGAAGGAAGTGCGGTAGGTGGTATTTATAGGTGAGAAACCGTGATGCACCAAGACAATGGTGGAGGTGAGAAGACATGGCCGACACCTTTGGGAATTTCAGCCACAGTGTATGAGAGCCAACGAGCCATGGCTCAAACTGAGCGGCTCGAGGAGACGAAGCCAACACGACTTAAATCTCGCAAAATGGTGGAGAGGAGAGGGAGAACGAGGTGGAGGAGCCTAGGCATTATCTTGCTCGGTGGGCTGGAAGTTAAAGATGACACCATATCTGTTGGATTGAGATCGAAAGGAGGTCGAGTGCGTGACACATGAAATGAATGAAATAAATGCAAAAATTGATTCATCTACTATAGTTAAACTATATGGGAACTTTTAAAAAGCATTTGGGGGGTCAAATAAAGTCCAAACGACCTCAAATTGTTACCATAAATTAATTACAATGCTTGGAACGATGTTATGCCATTACTTTCTCGAAAATCACATGGTTAGGTCCCTAATTAATTTATTAACTATTAAAGCATATAATAATGCATATAAAGAGAAATTAATATAAAGAATATCTTTTAATGCCATAATAAGGTGAATCTCGAGATATCAGTCACATATATACAATATGAGTCATATCTCAACATATAATACTCTTATTAGTGCATTATTTCCCTATTTGGAGGAGAGAGAAAGTAATTGGGTTAAATACACTCAAATACATATCTAATAGGGATATGAAAAGCTCCAAATAGTATAATCCACTCATATTATCTCATTAATGGTCAAATTGCATGATTAGACCTCAGTTATCTCATTAGATGGATTATTTGTGCAAAACCCCCTACATAAACATAAAAGTAGGTAATTTGTTAATTATACCTGATAACACCAAATTTTGTGATGTTTTTTACTCTTATTTTGTTATCAAAATTTCCCTTTTAAACTATTTTCCTCTCTTTTTATATGTACTTTTGCAATAATAGGCCACAGTACGCTCTTAACTCAATATTTCCATCTTTTGCATAGTTTTCCTCCATTTTTGACTAATTTATCATCGAAAAGGCCCGTCCCGACCCATAAACGTGTTCTACATTCATCGACCTTTTTCCGCAGGAAGTCGACCGATACGCTCACTGCCCGATAGGGTAGCGCGATACACTAACGCGCGACACAAGGGTGTCGCGCAAGAGGAAGCAGACGAGCAATACACCTTTTACCCGACAGGGAGCCAGACTCACCACGACTATTGTAGTGTGTCACACGATACAGGCCACCCACCAGTAGGTGCCACTCGTCACGATGACCGACAGCCCGACATCCTTGTGATGGGCGATACACATATCGGGCGCGTCTGAAGCCGCAATAATGGAACTAAAGAAGGACACGTGGCGACCGGAGCACCATAACTTCTTCCAATCGCTGCCTATAAAAAGCAGCTACAGGAAACCGAAAAGACAGTTTGGAACCCCCAAGAGCTAACTGAGGAAAGCATCTGGAGCTAGTGTGTCATGCCTCAGAGGTTTTGTCGAGTGATTCTATGTGAGCAGTTCCCCATCCCGAGAGGGAGGGAATAGTTCACTTAGGGCTGTCCCGGGCGCCGCTGCAGGCCGATATCGACCAAGAACGATACCTGATAGGAGTGCCCGATACCTGGAAGCAACACTCTAGCCCGGCACGATACCGAACCCCGATATGCATCACTAATCGCGGCGTGTCACCCGAGAGGGTGCCGCCTGACATGATCGTATCGGGCCAGGGCACCCCGCGCAATACATCTACCCATCGTGAGCGTGTCGCCCGATAGGGTGTGCCGCCCGACACGTGTGTATCAGGCAAGGACCCTGCCCGGTATCGGGCTGGAAAGTCTGTTGTTGTCTGTCGCCCTTCTAAATCAAGAAGGTGACATTTATCTTTGTTATTTCAGTCATTTACTTCTTTTACTTATGCAATGTAATCAGACCCTTATATGTTTATGGAAATAGAAGAGTTTTAATCATCTGCTGCTTTATGTTTGGTACTTTTGTTGGATGATTTCTAGGTTTGACATCTTAACTCTATCTTGTACGCTTGGATCGCGCTTCGATTAGCTACCGAATCGTATTTTCCCGTTGCAACAACCTTGAGAGAGGTGTTGTGGCTCTAGTGTTTGGTCCGATTCTGGAGTACGAGAGTGCCTGGAATCGGAGTTGCTTTAGTAACCTTTCCACTCTAATTTAAGCCCAGCAGCCTCGAGAGGGGTGTTGATGCTTGGTTAGAGGTACCCGCTTCGAGAGTAGGGGTACATGATGTTTCTGCTGCCGCATGTTCTATCGAAGTTTTCTCCTTCGTACCTTACTTTAGCGCTAGTATTATCTCTCTGTTTCTGTTGCACGAAAAATCCCTAAAAACTGATAAATGCTTAAAACCATATTTTTCCTCGTAACTCCAGTTAGAGATAGATTTCTTTTGTTTTATCGGTCTTATCCGGTTGTTCCCTTGGGGAACTTTGCCATCTCTTTACCCTTTCCGGAGTGTAACGTGTCGATTCTGCATTCTCAACACTACCACCCTTGTCCCTGTTTTCGACTCCGTATATCTACTTCGACCCCGTAAACAAAGTTGCGGGGGCCTAGAAGGTTTCGGGTTATAAATGTAAAAGTCCGACTACTTCAAATCCGCTCCACTTTTTGGACGCGCGATTTAGGCCGGTCAACTTTTTGGCGCCATTGTCGGGGACAAGGCAAAACGGTACTGTTGACGAACCCAAATCCACTAACTACACTCCAGTGCCTCAAGCTTAGAAATGAGCTTGACAACACTCTTTTTTTCTTTTTGTTATTATTTATTATTCTTTGCCTGAAATGAATAATTCGTATTATTGATAACCGATTTTCTAACTTGATTGTTACATGATGCTCAGGTACCTAGAAGAAAGGCATTCTGTTTAACGGAGCACCGACACCATCAACTTGCAGCCTCGCATTGAGCAACCTCTTTCTGAAAGTGAACGCCAAGGAAGAGCCAGACCTCTCTCGAGCACCAGTCAAGGCCAAGACGAGGTTTCAAACCAACCAAACTTGGTTGGAAAGTTATTCACTTTTATAAAGAGACAAGATACATTCATAAACCAGCTGGCACAAAGTACACTTCCCCATCTAGGAGTTCTAAACTCCATGCAGTTCCAGATGGAGAATATGAAGACATGCCAACGTCAAATTGATCACGAGTTGGCCCAGATGGCCGATTTGATGAAGAACCCTTCAAGAAAGATGCTCTCCAGTCCCGAATCTGCCAGAATGGCAGTACTGAGATCTGGGAGGACAGTGGAGCGTAATGAGGAGGCCAAACCAGAACCTGAATCGAGGACTGTGGGTGTGAATCCCGCAGAAGATGAAAAAATCGACAAGCTGATGCCAGAGAGCCTGAACAGAGATCCTTCGAGGAGCTACCCGGTGGGTGTAACATACTGAATCTCAGGGTCTTTCCTGCAATTTACCCACTTTTGAGCTTTTCTTGGCCTTCTAGTCCATTTGGAACTTTTTCATAAATTTCCCTTGTTTTATATTCTTTTTGGACCCCTTGTGCAATTTGAGCACAATTCAATGTTTAAATTATCTTTTTCCCTCATTTATGATAATGAAGGGGTGTTTGTACAAATAACCCACTTAATGTAATAATTGAGGAGTAAAAATAAAAAATGGAGTTTAATGAGTGATATAATTAGATAATGTTAATTTGGAGCTTTTTGTATAAATATATTAGCAATAATGTTTATTTGAATTAATTAATGAGAACATTAACCTTAATTACTTCTCTCTCCTCAAAATATGATTTTAATTCATGAAAATATGTCATTTAATTGAGAAATGATTATTGAAATCTTAATGTGCTTAATATTTCGAAATTTACTCACTTGTTTCATAAAAAGAAGTATTTTCATATAATTCATTCATTTTAATATATTAATATACACTTTAATGAGCAATATATTTATTAAGGGCCATATTATGAGTAAAACGAGAAAGTAATTACATAGCATTGTTCTAGACTTTAATGTGAGCTGATGGTTCAAATTTGGTGATTTTTAGAGTTCTTTTGACCCCTCAAAATGATTTTATATGCTTTTAATATATTGTAAATTAAAATGGTAAATAATAACCCACCTACATACCTCACTCTTCATATGGGATAATAAAACTTGCAAATGCATATTTTTAATGGGTGGAGGACCCTTGAACTCCAAATCTCAAATTTGGGAATCAAGGGTTGCTTATAAAAGCAACACATAATTATTTGCTTCAGCATTATATTAATATATGCTTTAATAATCAAAATAATTGTTTGGAGGCCAAAGATTAGGTGAAACGAAAATATAATTATATAGCATGAATCTAGACATCATTAGTACCCTGGGGTTAAAATTTGAGGTCATTTGGAGTTCATTTGACCTTCCAAATTCATTTAACAAGTTTTTAATAAAGTGTGACATTATAACATTAAGATATCAATGTTACATGCACATTTAAGCTAAGGTTTGTCTTTATTTGATCTATCACGCGCGCGGCCCATCGTGGATCACAATCCAATGATCTAGGGTGGACACGGACCTCATCCGACGGCCGATGCCTTGTCTTCCACCTCTAGACAACCGAAACAGGAACCGAGCAGTCGCCGCTCGCTTCCTCTCCTCCTTTCTCCCTCTACACAACATCGTTTTGAATGATTTTACTTGCGTTGGCTTCATTTTGCTCCGACGAATCGAACGAGCCATGGATTATCCTCTCCCGTGAACTGTAGCCCAAATGCCACTATGTGCTGGTCGTGACCACTCCACTCCTCTACCTCCTTGCTTCCACACACCACCTCACCTATAAATACCACCCTTCCTACCTCCGTAAGACCCCAAGAGAGCTTTACCTCCAACTAATTTGCCCGAAGCGACCATCGAAAGACGCCGCAAACACCAAACTAATTCTGAGCTTGCGGAGCTGTTTCACGAAGCTACGAGTGACTAGCAGAAAAATTGAACCCCTAGGTGCGTTCCTCGTTTAATTCTCTTCGTTTCGAGTACCTGCACGACGATTTTGGTCAAGAAACGTGGAAACGCCCAAATGGGCAAGTTGCTCTCTCACGGCCATGGCTGGCTCATGAGAAAGAAGAAGACGCTTAGGGTTTTTACGGTTTTACCCGCACGCGCCCCCTCCTTGCTGCTTTGATGCTAGGGACATATCGGTCATCTGTTTCCCAATGGTATTTTGATTATTCTGATTGGTCAATCTTGTTTAATTCATAGAAAATCAGTTGGTTATCAGAAAAATACAAATAAATAGTCGTTGGAAAGGATTTTTCGAGTAGAATCCGAATTTCCTATTTTTGAGTCCTGTTTTCCATCTCAACTCTGATAATTAATTCAAACCTCAATTTAAATGTATAAAGTGTTATAAAATGATTATAATAGTGTTTTAACTCTTTTTTTGGTAAATAAATATGTTTTCTCTAGTAGAAAATATTAGGAATCGTTTGGCCCTATTTCCAGACCCAAAATCCAAAGTTTTAATCTATGGTTTATAAATATGGACATCTTACACTTAAAGTACCTTTAAGTAACCTAATACATGTGTAATGTTTGTAACTAGGGGAAAATGGAATGGTGATACAATCAGATTGGTGAATGTTATGGTAATTAAATAAAATAGGTATGTGCACCCTATTCTAGTATGTGGCTCCTATGTATGTGAATCATATCATATGAATCCTATCAAAGATGAATGTGAATGTTTATTGTGCAAACTACCTATCCTTCAGTTGGGTCTTTTCCAACCCCACAATCATTATTGTGCTAGCCTTTTTATCCTTCTAATTGCATTTATTAGCTCTTTACTTATTTTATGCTTCTAATGCCATTGTGGCTCATTCATTTGAATTATGTGAATCTTGCTACTACATATGTTGTCTCATTTACTTGGAAATGCTTAATCTTACTATTGCCAATGTTGGCTCATCTTTTGGAAATACTTGGAAACATTGTATAATGTTGTTGCTTTGTTGGCTCCTTTATTTCATGGAGTTCTTGGATATTGTTGTTGCCTATGATGGCCTATTTATTTATTTCTTGGGTTTTATTCCCAATGCTATGTTGCAATCTTGTTATACTTTTCACTCTACTGCCAAGTGAATGTTTATGCATGATATAGTTATTGGCCAATTGACAATGTAGTGTACATGAGTACAAACCACCCACAGGGCACTGGAGTTTTAGTCCCCTTTCCGGGCACTGGGGTTTTAGTCCCCCTGCCATTTTATATATTAGGCACTGGGGTTTTAGTCCCCCTACCACTTTTTAGGCACTCGGGTTTTAGTCCCCCTGCCATTGGTGAGGTCCGGTAGGTGCCTCACCCTACATTGAGATGATTTTGAGTCATAATTTATATTCATGCAAATGTGATATTTGTTGATATTTAAATGTGGCAGTTTTTATAAAATCTTGTTTACTCTATTGCCTCTCTCTCCTTCAAATTCCTTAGTGGAATCTTTGGTTATGAAATGCTTAACTTTATGCTTGCCTTTATCTTATTATTGACACATACCTTTTATCTTTCTCTTGTTGGATGACCCCAACCATCCAGGCTAGGATCAGAGTGCGCATGGAAGCTTCGTGAACCTAAGACTAAGGATAGGATAAAAGGAAAAGGAACATATAGCTTGCATGTTCATAGTTTCTTTTTTAAGTTGTTTTGTTCGGAGACAATGTTGTATTAGTCTAAGTCTTCCTCTACCTAGATCCTAGTTCCTTGTATAAAGATGTACCCCTTTTGGGAAAAATTTGTAATGTACTCTTTATACATTTTGAATAAAGTCAAGATTTAAATTTTCGCTGCTACACAATTAATGATTTTGGTTGCCATGGTTTATAGTAGAGACTTGGTCTTTACATCATGGTATCAGAGCATCAAAGTAGTCAGATTCTTGACTAATTCAAATTGTCTCCTAGATAGAACCCTTATCTTATATAGTTTCCCTTTATTTAGTTTTTCACCTTAGAGTTGACCTATGATGAAAGTTTAATTTAGGATCATAATAATTAATTAAAAATAAAATTTGTCAACTTTTTGGTGAATTGTCTATTGAGAAGCTACTAGAGCAAGAAGTTGAAAGTGATGGTGTCTAGAAAGGGTCAAAGCTTGGGGGCTGGAAATATTTTCCCCCACCCCACTAGCTTGGTAACGAGGACTCCTGAGCTCATATGACCTGGCCTGGCTTGATCTGATACGGACATCTCGAAATAGTCTATCTTTGGGCATGTTACCTAATTGTTGAATACCTTAGAAAGTCCTTAAGTGATTATTTGATCTCTTACATAAAAATCATCCTTAAATACCTTATACTCTTATGTTTAGGGTTTAGTGTACCCTATGTTACACCCTGAAGCTTGGTTAGTAAATTCTTTTAGTGTTGGGTTTTATGTACCCTTTCACCGTTATCTTAGTTTGACTTAGTTGACCTTTTAAGTGGTGGAGTGAGGGTAATGGTGTTAGTACCCTATTTGGTTTTGCAAATATGATTTCGAGGATGAAATCCCTTTTAGGGGGTTGGAATCTGAATTAAAAGCAAAATCAAATACCTTTGGAGTTAGAAACCCTATCCATGTGGACATATGTACATAATAACTTATGTGAACAAGAATTTACCTAAAACATTATACTTGTAATTCAACTTGTTTGTTTATACACACATGAATATGTAGTAAGTCATATAGAGATAATTCATATGCTTGAACCTTAATATAGGCTTGATGTGAATAATAATGAGTTACTCGTTACTAACTGTGAATACATATAACGTTGACTATGCCACTCTAATGGTAAAATGTGTATGGGTAATGCACCCTAAGGATGCTTTAATATGTAAAGATCATGTTGACCTAAACCTTAATATGTAATCATCTAGTTTTGACAACATATACATATATATATATACCCTTAATGCCTTTCATGATACATTAGTGACATTAGGTGTCATCATCACATAATATACCTTAATGCATATAAATGGATTATAGTCACAAAGTTATCAATATATGTAAGGTATATCACCTTGTTCTCTAATGAACACCTCATCATAATTTGATATATGAATTAATTCATTGATATTTAATGGGTTACATCCTATTCACTAAAATGCATATAATGACTCAAATATGATATTGAATAATTGGATTCACATAAATATTCATAAAATGCCTAATGTGAATTAAAACATGTATAATTTATAATACAAAATGTAATAGACAAAAATGATTAATGATGTCATTAATATGAGTATGAAAGATGATATGAAAATGTGCAATACGAACATAATTTGGAATTATTATAGGCTTAATAACTTGTTGGATAATATTAACTTTTTCTACAAAATAATTTGTGAAAAATCTACATGATAGTTTTAAGAGGATAATTGAAAATGAATTCATGTAATTAAGGTTTTTGACCTAATATATTAATAAATGTTTAAATGGCTTAGAAAACCCTAATTGTGCTTAAAACCCTTGATGAAGGTAATACACATGATATAATGTTGAGATGTAATTGTTTTGAATAAAATGTGGCACAGGTGATAGTGTAATAAATATGATACCTCTTCATGTGGAGATTATGCTAATAAGGTAAAAATGTTAATTTCAGGTTGATAAAAGGTTATAGGTTTTGTGGAAACCTTAGTAACACCTGACTTATGTAGATTTTGTGTTGTACCCTAGATTAAGGGTTATAACCTAGTGTTTAAGGTTGGGAAGTTACACACTCACCCTCTCTTTCCTCTTGTTGTGATTTCGAGGACAAAATCCTCTTTAAGGGGTGGTGTGTTGTAACATACTGAATCTCAGGGTCTTTCCTGCAATTTACCCACTTTTGAGCTTTTCTTGGCCTTCTAGTCCATTTAGACCTTTTTCATAAATTTCCCTTGTTTTATATTCTTTTTGGACCCCTTGTGCAATTTGAGCAGAATTTAATGTTTAAATTATCTTTTTCCCTCATTTATGATAATGAAGGGGTGTTTGCACAAACAATCCACATAATGTAATAATTGAAGACTAAAAATACAAAATGGAGTTTAATGAGTGATATAATTAGATAATGTTACTTTGGAGCTTTTTGGATAAATATATTAGCAATAATGTGTATTTGAATTAATTAATGAGAACATTAACCTTAATTGCTTCTCTCTCCTCAAAATATGATTTTAATTCATGAAAATATGTTATTTAATTGAGAAATGATTATTGAAATATTAATGTGCTTAATATCTCGAAATTTACTCACTTGTTTCATAAAAAGAAGTCTTTTCATATAATTCATTCATTTTAATATATTAATATACACTTTAATGAGAAATATATTTATTAAGTGCCGTATTATGAGTAAAACGAGAAAGTAATTGCATATCATTGTTCTAGACTTTAATCTAAGATAATGGTTCAAATTTGGTGATTTTTAGAGTTCTTTTGACCCCTCAAAATGATTTTATACACTTTTAGTATAGTGTAAATTAAAATGGTGAATAATAACCCACCTACATACCTCACTCTTCATATGGGATAATAAAACTTGAAAATGCATGTTTTTAATGGGTGGAGGACCCTTGGACTCCAAATCTCGAATTTGGAAATCAAGGATTGCTTATAAAAGCAACACATAATGATTTGCTTAAGCATTATATTAATATATGCTTTAATATTCAAAATATTTTTTGGAGGCCAAAGGTTGGGTGAAACGAAAATATAATTATATAGCATGCATCTAGACGTCATTAGAAACCTGGGGTTAAAATTTTAGATCATTTGGAGTTCATTTGACCTTCCAAATGCGTTTAACAAGTTTTTAATAAAGTGTGACATTATAACATTAAGATATCGATATTACATGCACATTTAAGCTAAGGTTTGGCTTTATTTGATCTGTCATGCACACGGCCCATCGTGGATCACAATCACTGGTCTGGGGTGGACACAGACCTCATCCGACGACCGACGCCTTGTCTTCCACCTCTAGACAACCGAAACAGGAACTGAGCAGCCGCCGCTCGCTTCCTCTCCTCCTTTCTCCCTCTACACAACATCGTTTTGAATGATTTTACTTGCGTTGGCTCCATTTTGCTCTGACAAATCGAACGAGCCATGGCTTATCCTCTCCCGTAAACTGTAGCCCGAACGCCACTATGCGCTGGCCGTGACCTCTCCACTCCTCTACCTCCTCGCTTCCACACACCACCTTACCTATAAATACCACCCTTCCTACCTCCGTAAGACCCCAAGAGAGCTTTACCTCCAACTAATTTGCCCGAAGCGACCACCGAAAGCCTCCGCAAACACCAAACTGATTCTGAGCTTGCAGAGCTGTTTCATGGAGCTACGAGTGACTAGCAGAAAAATTGAACTCGTAGGTGTGTTCCTTGTTTAATTCTCTTTGTTTCGAGTACCTACAAGACGATTTTGGTCAATAAACGTGGAAACGCCCAAATTGGCAAGTTGCTCTCTCACGGCCATGGCTGGCTCGTGAGGAAGAAGAAGACGCTCAGGATTTTTACGGTTTTACCCTCACGCACCCCCTCCTTGCTGCTTTGACGCAAGGGGCATATCAGTCATCTGTTTCGCAATGGTATTTTGATTATTCTGATTGGTCAATCTTGTTTAATTCGTAGAAAATCGCTCGGTTATCAGAAAAATACAAATAAATAGTCGTTGGAAAGGATTTTTCGAGTAGAATCCGAATTTCTAATTTTTGAGTCCTGTTTTACTTCCCAACTCTGATAATTAATTCAAACCTCAATTTAAATGTATCAAGTGTTATAAAATGATTATAATAGTGTTTTAACTCTGTTTTTGTAAATAAATATGTTTTCTCAAGTAGAAAAATATTAGGAATCGTTTGGCCCTGTTTCCAGACCCAAAATCCAAAGTTTTAATCCATGGTTTATAAATATGGACATTTTATACTTAAAGTACCTTTAAGTAACCTAATACATGTGTAATGTTTGTAACTAGGGGAAAATGGAATGGTGATACAATCAGATTGGTGAATGTTATGGTAATTAAATAAAATAGGTATGTGCACCCTATTCTAGTATGTGGCTCCTATGTATGAATCATATCATATGAATCCTATCAAAGATGAATGTGAATGTTTATTGTGCAAACTACCTATCCTTCAGTTGGGTCTTTTCCAACCCCACAATCATTATTGTGCTAGCCTTGTTATCCTTCTAATTGCATTTATTAGCTCTTTACTTATTTTATGCTTCTAATTCCATTGTGGCTCATTCATTTGAATTATGTGAATTTTGCTACTATATATGTTGCCTCATTTACTTGGAAATGATTAATCTTGCTATTGCCAATGTTGCCTCATCTTTTTGAAATACTTGGAAACATTGTATAATGTTGTTTCTTTGTTGGCTCCTTTATTTCTTGGAGTTCTTGGATATTGTTGTTGCCTATTATGGCCTATTTATTTATTTCTTGGGTTTTATTCCCAACGCTATGTTGCAATCTTGTTATACTTTTCACTCTACTGCCAAGTGAATGTTTATGAATGATATAGTTATTGGCCAATTGACAATGTAGTGTACATGAGTACAAACCACCCACATGGCTCTGGGGTTTTAGTCCCTCTGCCATTTTACATATTAGGCATTGGGGTTTTAGTCCCCCTACCATTGGTGAGGTCCGGTAGGTGCCTCACCCTACATTGAGATGATTTTGAGTCATAATTTATATTCATGCAAATGTGATATTTGTTGATATTTAAATGTGGCAGTTTTTCTAAAATCTTATTTACTCAATTGCCTCTCTCTCCTTGAAATTCCTTAGTGGAATCTTTGGTTATGAAATGCTTAACTTTATGCTTGCCTTTATCTTATTATTGACACATACCTTTTATCTTTCTCTTGTTGGATGACCCCAACCATCCAGGCTTGGATCAGAGTGCGCATGGAAGCTTGGTGAACCTAAGGCTAAGGATAGGACAAAAGGAAAAGGAACATATAGCTTGCATGTTCGTAGTTGCTTTTATGTTTTAAGTTGTTTTGTTTGGAGATAATGCTGTATTAGTCTAAGTCTTCCTCTACCTAGATCCTAGTTCCTTGTATAAAGATGTACCCCTTTTGGGAAAAATTTGTAATGTACTCTTTATACATTTTGAATAAAGTCAAGATTTAAATTTCCGCTGCTACACAATTGATGATTTTGGTTGCCATGGTTTATAGTAGAGACTTGGTCTTCACAACATGGTATCAGAGCATCAAGGTAGTCGAATTCTTGACTAATTCAAATTGTCTCCTAGATAGAACCCTTATCTTATATAGTTTCCCTTTAGTTAGTTTTTCACCTTAGAGTTGACCTATGATGAAAGTTTAATTTAGTATCATAATAATTAATTAAAAATAAAATTTGTCAACTTTTTGGTGAATTGTCTATTGAGAAGCTACTAGAGCAAGAAGTTGAAACTGATGGTGTCTAGAAAGGGTCAGAGCTTGGGGGCTGGCAATATTTTCCTCCGCCCCACTAGCTTGGTAACGAGGACTCCTGAGCTCATATAACCTGGCTGGCCTGATCTGATACAGACAGCTCGAAATAGTCTATCTTTGGGCATGTTTCCTAATTGTTGAATACCTTAGGAAGTCCTTAAGTGATGATTTGATCTCTTACATAAAATCCATCCTTAAATACCTTATACTCCTATGTTTAGGGTTTAGTGTACCCTATGTTACACCCTAAAGCTTGGTTAGTAAATCCTTTTTGTGTTGGGTTTTATGTACCCTTTCACCCTTATCTTAGTTTGACTTAGTTGACCTTTTAAGGGGTGGAGTGAGGGTAATGGTGTTAGTACCCTATTTGGTTTTGCAAATCTGATTTTGAGGATGAAATCCCTTTTAGGGGGATGGAATCCCAATTGAAAGCAAAATCAAATACCTTTGGAGTTAGAAACCCTATCCATGTGGACATATGTACATAATAACGTATGTGAACAAGAATTTACCTACAACATTATACTTGTAATTCAACTTGTTTGTTTATACACACATGAATATGTAGTAAGTCATATAGAGATAATTCATATGCTTGAACCTTAATATAGGCTTGATGTGAATAATAATGAGTTACTCATTAATAATTGTGAATACAGATAACGTTGACTATGCCACCCTAATGGTAAAATGTGTATGGATAATGCACCCTAAGGATGCTTTAATATGTGAAGATCATGTTGAACTAAACCTTAATATGTAATCATCTAGTTTTGACAACATATACATATATATATATATATATATATACCCTTAATGCCTTTCATGATACATTAGTGACATTAGGTGTCATCATCACATAATATACCTTAATGCATATAAATGGATTATAGTCACAAAGTTATCAATATATGTAAGGTATATCACCTTGTTCTCTAATGAACACCTCATCATAATTTGATATATGAATTAATTCATTGATATTTAATGGGTTACATCCTATTCACTAAAATGCATATAATGACTCAAATATGATAATGAATAATTGGATTCACATAAATATTCATAAAATGCCTAATGTGAATTAAAACATGTATAATTTATAATACAAAGTGTAATAGACGAAAATGATTAATGATGTCGTTAATATGAGTATGAAAGATGATATGAAAATGTGCAATACGAACATAATTTGGAATTATTATAGGTTAATAACTTGTTGGATAATATTAACTTTTTCTACAAAATAATTTGTGAAAAATCTACATGATAGTTTTAAGAGGATAATTGAAAATGAATTCATGTAATTAAGGTTTTTGACCTAATATATTAATAAATGTTTAAATGGCTTAGAAAACCCTAATTGTGCTTAAAACCCTTGATGAAGGTAATACACATGATATAATGTTGAGATGTAATTGTTTTGAATAAAATGTGGCACAGGTGATAGTGTAATAAATATGATACCTCTTCATGTGGATATTATGCTAATAAGGTAAAAATGTTAATTTCAGTTTGATAAAAGGTTATAGGTTTTGTGGAAACCTTAGTAACACCTGACTTATGTAGATTTTGTGTTGTACCCTAGATTAAGGGTTATAACCTAGTGTTTAAGGTTGGGAAGTTACACACTCACCCTCTCTTTCCTCTAGTTGTGATTTCGAGGACAAAATCCTCTTTAAGGGGTGGTGTGTTGTAACATACTGAATCTCAGGGTCTTTCCTGCAATTTACCCACTTTTGAGCTTTTCTTGGCCTTCTAGTCCATTTAGACCTTTTTCATAAATTTCCCTAGTTTTATATTCTTTTTGGACCCCTTGTGCAATTTGAGCAGAATTTAATGTTTAAATTATCTTTTTCCCTCATTTATGATAATGAAGGGGTGTTTGCACAAATAACCCACTTAATGTAATAATTGAAGACTAAAAATACAAAATGGAGTTTAATGAGTGATATAATTAGATAATGTTACTTTGGAGCTTTTTGGATAAATATATTAGCAATAATGTGTATTTGAATTAATTAATGAGAACATTAACCTTAATTGCTTCTCTCTCCTCAAAATATGATTTTAATTCATGAAAATATGTTATTTAATTGAGAAATGATTATTGAAATCTTAATGTGCTTAATATCTCGAAATTTACTCACTTGTTTCATAAAAAGAAGTATTTTCATATAATTCATTCATTTTAATATATTAATATACACTTTAATGAGAAATATATTTATTAAGTGTCGTATTATGAGTAAAATGAGAAAGTAATTGCATATCATTGTTCTAGACTTTAATGTAAGATAATGGTTCAAATTTGGTGATCTTTAGAGTTCTTTTGACCCCTCAAAATGATTTTATACACTTTTAGTATAGTGTAAATTAAAATGATGAATAATAACCCACCTACATACCTCACTCTTCATATGGGATAATAAAACTTTCAAATGCATTTTTTTAATGGGTGGAGGACCCTTGGACTCTAAATCTCGAATTTGGGAATCAAGGGTTGCTTATAAAAGCAACACATAATTATTTGCTTAAGCATTATATTAATATATGCTTTAATATTCAAAATACTTTTTTGGAGGCCAAAGGTTGCGTGAAACGAAAATATAATTATATAGCATGCATCTAGACGTCATTAGAAACCTGGGGTTAAAATTTGAGATCATTTGGAGTTCATTTGACCTTCCAAATGCGTTTAACAAGTTTTTAATAAAGTGTGACATTATACCATTAAGATATCGATGTTACATGCACATTTAAGCTAAGGTTTGGCTTTATTTGATCTGTCACGCACACGGCCCATCGTGGATCACAATCCACTGGTCTGGGGTGGACACAGACCTCATCCGACGGCCGACGCCTTGTCTTCCACCTCTAGACAACCGAAACAGGAACTGAGGAGCCGCCGCTCGCTTCCTCTCCTCCTTTCTCCCTCTACACAACATCGTTTTGAATGATTTTACTTGCGTTGGCTTCATTTTGCTCTGACAAATCGAACGAGCCATGGCTTATCCTCTCCCATAAACTGTAGACCGAACGCCACTATGTGCTGGCCGTGACCTCTCCACTCCTCTACCTCCTCGCTTCCACACACCACCTGACCTATAAATACCACCCTTCCTACCTCCGTAAGACCCCAAGAGAGCTTTACCTCCAACTAATTTGCCCGAAGCGACCACCGAAAGCCTCCGCAAACACCAAACTGATTCTGAGCTTGCAGAGCTGTTTCATGGAGCTACGAGTGACTAGCAGAAAAATTGAACTCGTAGGTGTGTTCCTTGTTTAATTCTCTTTGTTTCGAGTACCTACAAGACGATTTTGGTCAATAAACGTGGAAACGCCCAAATTGGCAAGTTGCTCTCTCACGGCCATGGCTGGCTCATGAGGAAGAAGAAGACGCTCAGGCTTTTTACGGTTTTACCCTCACGCGCCCCCTCCTTGATGCTTTGACGCAAGGGGCATATCAGTCATCTGTTTCCCAATGGTATTTTGATTATTCTGATTGGTCAATCTTGTTTAATTCGTAGAAAATCGCTCGGTTATCAGAAAAATACAAATAAATAGTCGTTGGAAAGGATTTTTCGAGTAGAATCCGAATTTCGAATTTTGGAGTCCTGTTTTCCTTCCCAACTCTGATAATAAATTCAAACCTTAATTTAAATGTATAAAGTGTTATAAAATGATTATAATAGTGTTTTAACTCTGTTTTTGTAAATAAATATGTTTTCTCGAGTAGAAAAATATTAGGAATTGTTTGGCCTTGTTTCCAGACCCAAAATCCAAAGTTTTAATCCATGGTTTATAAATATGGACATTTTATACTTAAAGTACCTTTAAGTAACCTAATACATGTGTAATGTTTGTAACTAGGGGAAAATGGAATGGTGATACAATCAGATTGGTGAATGTTATGGTAATTAAATAAAATAGGTATGTGCACCCTATTCTAGTATGTGGCTCCTATGTATGAATCATATCATATGAATCCTATCAAAGATGAATGTGAATGTTTATTGTGCAAACTACCTATCCTTCAGTTGGGTCTTTTCCAACCCCACAATCATTATTGTGCTAGCCTTGTTATCCTTCTAATTGCATTTATTAGCTCTTTACTTATTTTATGCTTCTAATTCCATTGTGGCTCATTCATTTGAATTATGTGAATCTTGCTACTACATATGTTTCATCATTTACTTGGAAATGCTTAATCTTGCTATTGCCAATGTTGCCTCATCTTTTTGAAATACTTGGAAACATTGTATAATGTTGTTTCTTTGTTGGCTCCTTTATTTCTTGGAGTTCTTGGATATTGTTGTTGCCTATTATGGCCTATTTATTTATTTCTTGGGTTTTATTCCCAACGCTATGTTGCAATCTTGTTATACTTTTCACTCTACTGCCAAGTGAATGTTTATGAATGATATAGTTATTGGCCAATTGACAATGTAGTGTACATGAGTAGAAACCACCCACATGGCACTGGGGTTTTAGTCCCTCTGCCATTTTACATATTAGGCACTGGGGTTTTAGTCCCCCTACCATTGGTGAGGTCCGGTAGGTGCCTCACCCTACATTGAGATGATTTTGAGTCATAATGTATATTCATGCAAATGTGATATTTGTTGATATTTAAATGTGGCAATTTTTCTAAAATCTTATTTACTCAATTGCCTCTCTCTCCTTGAAATTCCTTAGTGGAATCTTTGGTTATGAAATGCTTAACTTTATGCTTGCCTTTATCTTATTATTGACACATACCTTTTATCTTTCTCTTGCTGGATGACCCCAACCATCCAGGCTAGGATCAGAGTGCGCATGGAAGCTTGGTGAACCTAAGGCTAAGGATAGGAAAAAAGGAAAAGGAACATATAGCTTGCATGTTCGTAGTTGCTTTTATGTTTTAAGTTGTTTTGTTTGGAGACAATGCTATATTAGTCTAAGTCTTCCTCTACCTAGATCCTAGTTCCTTGTATAAAGATGTACCCCTTTTGGGAAAAATTTGTAATGTACTCTTTATACATTTTGAATAAAGTCAAGATTTAAATTTCCGCTGCTACACAATTGATGATTTTGGTTGCCATGGTTTATAGTAGAGACTTGGTCTTCACAGCATGGTATCAGAGCATCAAGGTAGTCGGATTCTTGACTAATTCAAATTGTCTCCTAGATAGAACCCTTATCTTATATAGTTTCCCTTTAGTTAGTTTTTCACCTTAGAGTTGACCTATGATGAACGTTTAATTTAGTATCATAATAATTAATTAAAAATAAAATTTGTCAACTTTTTGGTGAATTGTCTATTGAGAAGCTACTAGAGAAAGAAGTTGAAACTGATGGTGTCTAGAAAGGGTCAGAGCTTGGGGGCTGGCAATATTTTCCTCCACCCCACTAGCTTGGTAACGAGGACTCCTGAGCTCATATGACCTGGCTGGCCTGATCTGATACAGACAGCTCGAAATAGTCTATCTTTGGGCATGTTGCCTAATTGTTGAATACCTTAGGTAGTCCTTAAGTGATGATTTGATCTCTTACATAAAATCCATCCTTAAATACCTTATACTCCTATGTTTAGGGTTTAGTGTACCCTATGTTACACCCTAAAGCTTGGTTAGTAAATCCTTTTTGTGTTGGGTTTTATGTACCCTTTCATCCTTATCTTAGTTTGACTTAGTTGACCTTTTAAATGGTGGAGTGAGGGTAATGGTGTTAGTACCCTATTTGGTTTTGCAAATCTGATTTCCAGGACGAAATCCCTTTTAGGGGGATGGAATCCCAATTGAAAGCAAAATCAAATACCTTTGGAGTTAGAAACCCTATCCATGTGGACGTATGTACATAATAACTTATGTGAACAAGAATTTACCTACAACATTATACTTGTAATTCAACTTGTTTGTTTATACACACATGAATATGTAGTAAGTCATATAGAGATAATTCATATGCTTGAACCTTAATATAGGCTTGATGTGAATAATAATGAGTTACTCATTAATAATTGTGAATACAGATAACGTTGACTATGCCACCCTGATGGTAAAATGTGTATGGATAATGCACCCTAAGGATGCTTTAATATGTGAAGATCATGTTGACCTAAACCTTAATATGTAATCATCTAGTTTTGACAACATATACATATATATATATATATATATATATATATATATATATATATATATATACCCTTAATGCCTTTCATGATACATTAGTGACATTAGGTGTCATCATCACATAATATACCTTAATGCATATAAATGGATTATAGTCACAAAGTTATCAATATATGTAAGGTATATCACCTTGTTCTCTAATGAACACCTCATCATAATTTGATATATGAATTAATTCATTGATATTTAATGGGTTACATCCTATTCACTAAAATGCATATAATGACTCCAATATGATAATGAATAATTGGATTCACATAAATATTCATAAAATGCCTAATGTGAATTAAAACATGTATAATTTATAATACAAAGTGTAATAGACGAAAATGATTAATGATGTCATTAATATGAGTCTGAAAGATGATATGAAAATGTGCAATACGAACATAATTTGGAATTATTATAGGCTTAATAACTTGTTGGATAATATTAACTTTTTCTACAAAATAATTTGTGAAAAATCTACATGATAGTTTTAATAGGATAATTGAAAATGAATTCATGTAATTAAGGTTTTTGACCTAATATAGTAATAAATGTTTAAATGGCTTAGAAAACCCTAATTGTGCTTAAAACCCTTGACGAAGGTAATACACATGATATAATGTTGAGATGTAATTGTTTTGCATAAAATGTGGCACTGGTGATAGTGTAATAAATATGATACATGTTCATGTGGAGATTATGCTAATAAGGTAAAAATGTTAATTTGAGTTTGATAAAAGGTTATACATTTTGTGGAAACCTTAGTAACACTTGACTTATGTAGATTTTGTGTTGTACCCTAGATTAAGGGTTATAACCTAGTGTTTAAGGTTGGGAAGTTGCACACTCACCCTCTCTTTCCTCTTGTTGTGATTTCGAGGATGAAATCCTCTTTAAGGGGTGGTGTGATGTAACATACTGAATCTCAGGGTCTTTCCAGCAATTTACCCACTTTTGAGCTTTTCTTGGCCTTCTAGTCCATTTCGACCTTTTTCATAATTTTCCCTTGTTTTATATTCTTTTTGGACCCCTTGTGCAATTTGAGCACAATTCAATGTTTAAATTATCTTTTTCCCTCATTTATGATAATGAATGGGTGTTTGCACAAATAACCCACTTAATGTAATAATTGAAGACTTAAAATACAAAATGGAGTTTAATGAGTGATATAATTACATAATTTTATTTTGGAGCTTTTTGGATAAATATATTAGCAATAATGTGTATTTGAATTAATTAATGAGAACATTAACCTTAATTTCTTCTCTTTCCTCAAAATATGATTTTAATTCATGAAAATATGTTATTTAATTGAGAAATTATTATTGAAATCTTAATGTGCTTAATATCTCTAAATTTACTCACTTGTTTCATAAAAAGAAGTCTTTTCATATAATTCATTCATTTTAATATATTAATATACACTTTAATGAGAAATATATTTATTAAGGGTCGTATTATGAGTAAAACGAGAAAGTAATTGCATATCATTGTTCTAGACTTTAATGTGAGCTAATGGTTAAAATTTGGTGATTTTTAAAGTTCTTTGGACCCCTCAAAATGATTTTATACGCTTTTAATATAGTGTAAATTAAAATGGTGAATAATAACCCACCTACATACCTCACTCTTCATATGGGATAATAAAACTTGCAAATGCATGTTTTTAATGGGTGGAGGACCCTTGGACTCCAAATCTCGAATTTGGGAATCAAGGGTTGCTTATAAAAGCAACACATAATTATTTGCTTAAGCATTATATTAATATATGCTTTAATAATCAAAATAATTTTTGGAGGACAAAGGTTGGGTGAAACAAAAATATAATTATATAGCATGCATCTATACGTCATTAGAAACTTGGGGTTAAAATTTGAGATCATTTGGAGTTTATTTGACGTTCCAAATGCATTTAACAAGTTTTTAATAAAGTGTGACATTATAACATTAAGATATCGATGTTACATGCACATTTAAGCTAAGGTTTGGCTTTATTTGATTTGTCACGCGCGCGGCCCATCGTGGATCACAATCCAATGGTCTAGGGTAGACACATGCCTCATCCGACGGCCGACGCCTTGTCTTCCACCTCTGGACAACCGAAACAGGAACCGAGCAGCCGCCGCTCGCTTCCTCTCCTCCTTTCTCCCTCTACACAACATCGTTTTGAATGATTTTACTTGTGTTGGCTTCATTTTGCTCCAACAAATCAAACGAGCCATGGCTTATCCTCTCCCGTGAACTGTAGCCCGAACGCCACTATGCCCTGGCCGTGACCTCTCCACTCCTCTACCTCCTCGCATCCACACACCACCTCACGTATAAATACCACCCTTCCTACCTCCGTAAGACCCCAAGAGAGCTTTACCTCCAACTAATTTGCCCGAAGCGACCACCGAAAGCCGCCGCAAACACCAAACTGATTATGAGCTTGTAGAGCTGTTTCATGGAGCTACGAGTGACTAGCAGAAAAATTGAACCCGTAGGTGCGTTCCTCGTTTAATTCTCTTCGTTTCGAGTACCTGCACGACGATTTTGGTCATGAAACGTGGAAACGCCCAAATGGGCAAGTTGCTCTCTCACGACCATGGCTTGCTCGTGAGGAAGAAGAAGACGCTCAGGCTTTTTACAGTTTTACCCTCGTGCGCCCCCTCCTTGCTGCTTTGACGCTAGGGGCATATCGGTCATCTGTTTCCCAATGGTATTTTGATTATTCTGATTGGTCAATCTTGTTTAATTCGTAGAAAATCGCTCGGTTATCGGAAAAATACAAATAAATAGTCGTTGGAAAGGATTTTTTGACTAGAATCCGAATTTTGAGTTTTTGTATCCTGTTTTCCATCCCAACTCTAATATTTAATTCAAACCTCAATTTAAATATATAAAGTGTTATAAAATGATTATAATAGTGTTTTAACTCTGTTTTGGTAAATAAATATGTTTTCTCGAGTAGAAAAATATTAAGAATCGTTTGGCCCTGTTTCTAGACCCAAAATCCAAAGTTTTAATCCATGGTTTATAAATATGGACATTTTACACTTAAAGTACCGTTGAGTAACCTAATACATGTGTAATGTTTGTAATTCGGGGAAAATGGAATGGTGATACAATCAGATTAGTGAATGTTATGGTAATTAAATATAAAAGTGCACCCTATTCTAGTATGTGGCTCCTATGTATGTGAATCATATCATATGAATCCTATCAAAGATGAATGTGAATGTTTATTGTGCAAACTACCTATCCTTCGGTTGGGTCTTTTCCAACCCCACAATCGTTATTGTGCTAGCTTTGTTATCCTTCTAATTGCATTTATTAGCTCTTTACTTATTTTATGCTTCTAATGCCATTGTGGCTCATTCATTTGAATTATTTGAATCTTGCTACTACATATGTTGCCTCATTTACTTGGAAATGATTAATCTTGCTATTGCCAATGTTGGCTCATCTTTTTGAAATACTTGGAAACATTGTATAATGTTGTTGCTTTGTTGGCTCCTTTATTTCTTGGAGTTCTTGGATATTGTTGTTGCCTATGATGGCCTATTTATTTATTTCTTGGGTTTTATTCCCAATGCTATGTTGCAATCTTATTATACTTTTCACTCTACTGCCAAGTGAATGTTTATGCATGATATAGTTATTGGCCAATTGACAATGTAGTGTACATGAGTACAAACCACCCTCAGGGCACTGGGGTTTTAGTCCACCTGCCGGACACTGGGGTTTTAGTCCCCCTGCTATTTTATATATTACGCACTGGGGTTTTAGTCCCCCTGCCACTTTTTAGGCACTGGGGTTTTAGTCCCCCTGCCATTGGTGAGGTCCGGTAGGTGCCTCACCCTACATTGAGATGATTTTGAGTCATAATTTATATTCATGCAAATGTGATATTTGTTGATATTTAAATGTGGAAGTTTTTCTAAAATCTTATTTATTCAATTGCCTCTGTCTCCTTGGAATTCCTTAGTGAAATCTTTGGTTATGAAATGCTTAACTTTATGCTTGCCTTTATCTTATTATTGACACATACCTTTTATCTTTATCTTGTTGGATGACCCCAACCATCCAGGATAGGATCAGAGTGCGCATGGAAGCTTGGTGAACCTAAGGCTAAGGATAGGACAAAAGGAAAAGGAACATATAGCTTGCATGTTCATAGTTGCTTTTATGTTTTAAGTTGTTTTGTTTGGAGACAATGTTGTATTACTCTAAGTCTTCCTCTACCTAGATCCTAGTTCCTTGTATAAAGATGTACCCCTTTTGGGAAAAATTTGTAATGTACTCTTTATACATTTTGAATAAAGTCAAGATTTAAATTTCCGCTACTACACAATTGATGATTTTGGTTGCCATGGTTTATAGTAGAGACTTGGTCTTTATAGTGGGAGAAGCCTTTATGCTCCCAGGCTACCTTTTCCATACAAATTGATAAAGGCAAACCTGAAGAAGCGCCACGAAAAGTTCATGGAATCAATCAAGAAACTTTATCTTGAAGTTCCCTTTCTAGACACCTTGGAAGAGATGCCAACTTATGCCAAGTTTCTCAAAGATCTGATTGCGAAGAAGAGAAGACGAGGAAGGATTGAAACTGTGCATCTAGCAGATGTGTCCTCTGCTTTCGTAAAACTGGATCTACCCAACAAAAAGAAAGATCCAGGGGCTTTCACAATCCCTTTCTCCATCGGAGACAACGTCAAACGGAGGGGTCTTTCCGACTTAGGGGCTAGCATCAACCTTATGCCCCTAAGCTTCACGCAGAGATTAGGTTTAATCGATATGGTTAGAACCAATATGATAATTGAACTAGCAGACCATACCTTCAAAAGACCTGTCAGCGTTGTTGAAGATGTGCCAATCTGGGTAGGTAATTTCTTCATTCCATGTGATATAGTTGTCATAAACACCGTGGAGGACCCCCGCTGTCCAGTCATCTTTGGACGTCCTTCCTAGCTACGGGAAGGGCGTTGATCGATGTTTCTGAGGGGATAATCACTTTGAGGGTCGGAAACGACCACATAGACTTCAAGGTGAAGGATGCAATGGGAGGACCTTCCCTGTCAGAGTCCTCTTGCTTTTGCGGACAACTATGACCAGTTCTGTGAGGAGATAGAAGAAGACATCTAAATGGTAGACCCCCTTGCGAGGGTGATAAACAGTCAAGATTCCGACTTTGAGAGTCTAGAAGTTGCGGAGTGTCTCAACCTTCGCAACGAGGATGAGGTGGTGGAATCTGTCACGTATGCCTCTCTTGAGGGGGAGCCGCAAGAAAAGACATCCAGGGCCAAGCCTGAATTGAAGCCGTTACCTGAAGGATTGAAATACGAATTCCTAGATCAAGAAGAAAGGAACCCTGTCATCGTCATTACCAATCTTTCAAAGAACTAGCTGGACAGACTTCTTGAGGAGTTAAGACTCCACCGGCGGGTATAGGATACTCAGTGGAAGACATCAAAGGCCTTAGCCCCGCTTTATGTATGCATCACATCA
Source organism: Alisma plantago-aquatica (assembly GCA_963693085.1). Lineage (NCBI taxonomy): Eukaryota > Viridiplantae > Streptophyta > Magnoliopsida > Alismatales > Alismataceae > Alisma > Alisma plantago-aquatica. The sequence continues at coordinate 752,783,513 of OY856409.1, forward strand.
ATCTGGAAGAATCTGCCAAACCTCTGGCTCAACCCCAGAGAAAGTTGAATCAGATGCTGAAAGAAGTCGTCAAGAAAGAGGTAATCAAGTTAAGGGATGCGGGGATCGTTTACCCGATCAGCGATAGTAACTGGGTAAGCCCGATCCACGTAGTACCCAAGAAGGGTGGTATGATAGTGGTAAAAGGAGATAAGGGAGATGAGGTGGCAGTTAGGACCGTCATAGGATGGGAATGTGCATTGATTACATGAAGCTAAACCAATCTACAAAAAAGGATCATTTTCTGCTACCTTTTATTGATCAAGTTCTTGAAAGATTAGCGCATCATGACTTTTTCTGTTTCTTGGATAGTTTTTCAGGATTTTATTAGGTCCCCATCCTGCCAGATGACCAGGAGAAGACAACCTTTACCTACCTCTACGGTACCTATGCCTTCAGAAGGATGCCCTTCGGCCTCTGCAACGCTCCCGCTACGTTTCAACGATGCATGATATCAATGTTTTCAGATTTTCTGGAAGATATCGTGGAAGTTTTCATGGATGATTTTTTAGTCTATGGAAAGGACTTCGATACCTACCTAAAAAACCTATCTTTGGTTCTGCAAAGATGCGAGGAGAATAGTCTAGTTTTAAACTGGGAAAAGTGCCATTTTATGGTACGAGAAGGCATCATTCTGGGACATAAAATCTCAAGGCGTGGCATCGAGGTGGACACTAGCAAAGTAGAAGCCATCTCCAAGCTTCCTCCACCTATGTCCGTGACGGGAGTAAGGAGCTTCCTCAGACACGCCGGCTATTACCGAAGATTCATAAAGGACTTCTCAAAGATTTCAAAACCATTGTCCAATCTACTGGTAAAAGATGTTGAATTTGTTTTCTCTAATGACTGTCTATCTTCTTTTCAGGCTTTGAAGAAGGCTCTTGTCTCACCACCCATCCTCCAAGCTCCAGACTGGGATTTACCGTTCGATCTTATGTGCGACGCCAACGACTATGCAGTAGGAGTGGTCCTAGGGAAGAAAAAGGATAAAAAGCACCACGTGATCTGCTACGCTAGTCGCACGTTGGACGAAGCTCAGGTAAATTATACAACTACAGAAAAAGAGATGCTCGCGATCGTCTTCACTTTTGATAAGTTCATGTCGTACCTCATTGGAGCAAAGGTCAAGGTATACACAGATCAGGGGGCCATAAGATACCTTCTGCAAAAGAAAGATACAAAGCCCAGACTGTTGAGGTGGGCCTTATTACTACAAGAATTCGACCATGAGATTATCGATAAGAAGGTTGCAGAAAATGTGGTCGCTGACCACTTCTCAAGGATCGTGGCCGAAGGACAGGGAGGACCACCCATCAATGACAACTATGCCGACGAAGCATTAATGTTGGTTGAAACCAAGGAAGAAGACTTACCCTGGTTCGCAGATATGTGTAACTATCTTGCCTGTGGAGAACTGCCCCCTGACATCACTTATAACCAGAAGAAGAAGCTGTTCGCGGATGTGAAAAATTACTATTGGGATGATCCTATCCTTTTCAGAAGATGTGCTGATAACTTGTACAGGAGATGTGTTCCTGAAGAAGAAACCCCGAACATTCTTAAAGAGTGCCACACCTCCCCTTATGGAGGACATCTAGGCAGCGAAAGGACTGCTGCCAAAGTGCTACAATTAGGTTTTTATTAGCCATCTTTATTCAAAGACGCCACACACTTTGTAAAGGTCTGCATAGAATGCCAGTCGACGGGCAATATACGGCGAAGGAACAAGATGCTGATGGCAAATTGGATTGAAGTAGATATTTTCGATGTATGGGGGATTGATTACATGGGGCCGTTTCCCCCACAAGGGGGTATCAATACATTCTAGTGGCAGTAGATTATGTATCAAAATGGGTAGAAGCTGTGGCAACCCAAACGTGTGACGCCAAGTCAGTGATCAAGTTGTTCGAGAAAATGATTTTCCCTCGGTTCGGTGTACCACGCACTGTAATAAGCGATGCGGGGTCGCATTTCGGACAAAGACAGTTCGAAGCACTCATATGAAAGTATGGAGTTAAGCACAAGATCGCTACATCCTACCACCCACAGACTTCCGGGCAGGTAGAGGTCTCCAATAGACAAATCAAGCAAATTTTGGAAAAGACTGTCAGCCGGACGAGGAAGGATTGGTCAATGAAGCTTGACGATGCACTTTGGGCGTACAGGACTGCCTATAAAATGCGCATTGGACCACCCCCTATAAGTTGATCTACAGAAAATCCTATCATATACCACTTGAGCTGGAACACAAGGCCCTCTGGGCAATCAAATTCTTGAATATGGATCTGGAGAAAGCAGGAGAAAAGAGATATTTGTAGTTACAAGAGCTTGAAGAATTAATGATTCATGCTTATGAGAATGCAAAAATCTATAAACAAAGGACGAAGTTGTGGCATGATGCCCACCTCAGGAGGAAGGACGTAAGAGAAGGTGATAAAGTTTTATTGTTTAAATCCTCCATTCGTCTTTTTCCACGAAAGTTACAAACGCGATGGTCAGGGCCTTTCACTGTATCAAAGATATACCCATCAGGAATGATGGAGTTGTACGACAAAGATGATCCGACCAAGTTCTTTCAAGTAAACGGGCATTGGGTGAAGAGGTACTATGAAGACGAAGCTTTTGTTAGGAGGGCAGAGATCAACTTGCAGGACATGGATATTGTTGAAGGCTAAAAGTGGAGAACCTAAACCTGTCGAGCTGGCGACGCAAACTACATCGCTCCTTGGGAGGCAGCCCGAGCTTTTTATTTTTCCTAGAATAGGATGTTATTTGCTTTCCTGCAAAATAAACATTATGAACATTTGGACTGTAATAAGGCCCGAGTCAGCACATGTGCCACATGTGCTGACTCTTTTGTTTTATGGGCCACCGCTCTGTTTTATGGACCTCGATGAGTAATACTATCTGAGGCCTAGAGCTTTACCTCAGGATAATGATGTTTTACCCATCGACCGTCCTTTGCTTTGTTTTTAAGTCTTTCTTCCCATTTTTATCCTGAACATTCGTATCGGGCGGCAACTCAACCGGCGCGCAGAACACACCCATATCGGGTGGCGGTATATCGGGTATAGCATAAGCCATGTCGGACGACACGCCCAGGCGGAAAGCTCCCATATCAGGCAAGATGGGTAATTACCCTTGATTATACGGATGGGACCGTTCGTCTCGCGAATGGCTTGTCTCTATGGCCGACTGGTGTCCCGAATTTACCCGTTTTACCCCCGGTTGAGATTGCTATATATAGTACGGAGGTTTTACCATGTCGGGCCATTACTTTTGCTCTTCTAGCTACATGTATCATGTAGTAATTTTCTCCCTTTACTCTTGTGTCTGCCAGGGTAGCTTCAGATAGCAAAGGTATAGCCCGACGGCCTGCTTGCCTGACACCGGCTTCATATCACGCGCAGCGTATCGGGTGGACGACTTTAGTTGATTTTCCTTGTGTCGCGCGACACGTGTGTCGCGCGATAAGTTTTTCATACGCGTTTGCCCGATACGTTGCTTCGGGCAATAACCGTGTCGCCCATTCTTGTGTCGCGTCGCTTGTTCTTGTTATCGGACGACACGTTTTTCTCTCTCTCGGGGAAGTCCATGTCGGGCAGTTTGTTTCACGACCGTATCGCCCGACACGGGTATGACGCACAGTTTTTTTTTCCGTATCGCCCAGTGTTGTATCGCCTAAGATATTATTTTGATGAACGACAACCAAGTTTCTATCGGGCCATCTGTTTTCTTTTAAAATGTCGGTGTCAATTTTAAATGATCGATGAACTCATTTAATGATAACATGTATGGCATGTACAAAGCAACCCACCGTTCGAGTCAACAAACATAGTAGAAGAATCCACACTGAAGCCGCAGCTGAAGCGACAACGGTCGGGTAGAAATGTCAGAATCCCGAGGCAGCTGGGCCATCAACCGCTGAGAAGAGAGCAAGGATGAAAGAAGTAACGAGTCCATTTTCTTTCCCAGGGGATGCAGTTAGAACAAGTGCAAAGCTCTCAAGAAGGAAACGCAAGGCTCATGTAGATTATGACGATGATAACCAGCCTATGGTAGATAGAGAGCTCTTGAAAACACTTGTGGATACTATATCCAAAGAAGATACCCCCCATGAAGAAGGTGGCCTTATGACTGATGAACCCAAAATACCCACATTCAATCCAAAATCCACTGGAGAAAGACTTCCACTGATTTTCTCTTTTGGAGATGGTCCTAAACCACCACAGAAGACAGACTATGATAAGGAAATGGACCTCTCTTGGGGCTACCAAATCAAGAAAAAGTATTGGAAGAGATAAGTGGACTTCTCTGACTAGTTCAATAGATGATGACAGTTTAAAGAAACTGAGATTGATGATCAGTCCTTTTGTTTATGTTCACAATGGAAGTATCTTAAAAATTCTACCTCCTTTAAGGGAATGCCTAACAGGTTTGGAACTTCTTCCTCAGCAAAAGCGCATAACTGATCTTATTAAATCTTGTAATCCTAAACGCACATTTGCCTTTTGGTACTTCTGACTACAACATCTTTATTCTGGAATGGATATCAAATAAAGAGAAGCGTGATCAACTCCACCGCATCAACTTCTGACACAGGCACGCTCACCTGCTAACCCTCACTGGGGTAACATTACCCTACCTTATCTACTTCACAACTCTGGGACAGAGTGTGGAGTAGGTTTGGGGGGTACTATGTACTAGTGAGGGAGGTATAAAAATTTTGAAAAATTTTCAGACTCCACCTTTTTGTTCTTTTGTTTTTCTTGTATATCATGTGTACATATACTTTCTCATACAAAAATTTTGAAATTTTGAAAATTTTGGCTTATTTTGTCTCATTACATATGTACAAAGACACTATATAGTAAAAACCTAATACAACTTCATGCCAGTCTGTTTTCTACATGACCAAGGAGATGCAAATTTTATTATGTCTTTCTGACAATGCAACCTCAAACAACAAAAGACTACGACTTTCCACGCCAAAAATTGTGAAGCATAATCTTGCAATAACTAAGAGACGTGTATGCAGAAGGAAAACGCTGCCCAAACATCATCAAAAATTCCTCTTGTTTTCCCTTACCCAACGAAAATCCCAAAAAGAGAGAATAGCCTTATGAGAGTGAATAAAAGCATGAGAGTTGTGCCAAATGAAAAGAAGAATATATATATATATATATATATATATATATATATATATATATATATATATATATATATATATACACTTGTATTCCAAAAGTACCCATCTTTAGGCATGGTAGATCTGTGGCAGTGGTACATAGGATGTGAAATCACTGCTCTAAAGACAACTGGCTTGGACTGCAGGGAACACTCGCCCCTTAATGGACCCGTACCTGGATGGACTAATGGGAAACAAGAAAAACCCAAAAAGCCTTAAGCCTACCCAAACACACAACTTTCTGCCCCTAAAAGTTGTTTGGTGTCAAAGCTAACTTTGAAATCATGCACCTAAGTCTCGCTGAAGCTGTAGAGAAACTTTTTTCTTAATAAGGTAGGAGAAATAAAGTTTGTTGTTCGTGATCGGGCCGTATTCTCAGAAAGACACCTCAATACTCGCTCTAACCCATGGTCTGAAAATTATACCGGTCAAGAAGAAGCATCACAAAATAAACTTTAAATATTGATTGAGGACAATCAAAATACTAAGTTTGGGGGAGTTGATAACACCAAATTTCGTGATGTTTTTTACTCTTATTTCGTTATCAAAACTGCCCTTTTAAACTGATTTCCTCTCTTTTTATATGTACTTTTGCAATAACAGGCCACGCTACACTCTTAACTCAATATTTCCATCTTTTGTAGAGTTTTCCTCCATTTTTTACTCATTTATCATCGAAAAGGCCCGTCCCAGCCCATAAACGTGTTCTACCTGCATCGACCTTTTTCCCCAGGAAGTCGACCGATATGCTCACTGCCCGATAGGGTAGCGCGATACACTGACGTGCGACACATGGGTGTCGCGCAAGAGGAAGCGGGCGAGCGATACCCCTTTTACCTGATAGGGATCCAGACTCGCCACGACTGCTGTAGTATGTCGCATGATACAGGCCACCCACCGGCAGGCGCCACTCGTCACGATGACCGACAGCCCGACATCCTTGTGTCAGGCGATACACATATCGGGCGCACCTGAAGCCGCAATAATGGAACTAAAGAAGGACACGTGGCATCCGGAGCACCATAACTTCGTCCAACCACTGCCTATAAATAGCAGCTACAGGAAACCGAAAAGACAATTCAGAACCCCCAAGAGCTAACCGAGGAAATCATCTGGAGCTAGTGTGTCGTGCCTCAGAGGTTGTGTCAGGCGATTCTAGGTGAGCACTTCCCCATCCCGAGAGGGAGGGAATGGTTCACTTAGGGCCGTCCCGGGCGCCGCTGCAGGCCGATATCGGCCAACAAGGATACCCGATAGGAGTACCCGATACCTGGAAGCAACACTTTATCCCGACATGATACCAAACCCCGATACGCATCGCCAGTCACGGCGTGTCGCCCGAGAGGGTGCCGCCCGACATGATCGTATCAGGACAGGGCAACCCAGGCGATACATCCGCCTGTCATGAGCGTGTCGCCCGAGAGGGTGTGCCGCCAAACACGTGTGTATCGGGCAAGGACCCTGCCCGGTATCCGGATGGAAAGTCTGCTGCTGTCTGTCGCCCTTCTAAATCAAGACGGTGACATTTATCTTTGTTATTTCAGTCATTTACTTCTTTTACTTATGCAATGTAATCATACCCTTATATGTTAATGGAAATAGAAGAGTTTTAATCATCTGTTGATTTATGTTTGGTACTTTTGTTGGATGATTGCTAGGTTAGACATCTGAACTCTAGCTTGTACGCTTGGATCGCGCTTCGATTAGCTACCAAATTGTGTTTTCCCATTGCAACAGCCTCGAGAGAGGTGTTGTGGCTCTAGTGTTTGGTCCGATTCTGGAGTACGAGAGTGCCCGGAATCGAAGTTGCTTTAGTAACCTTTCCACTCTAATTTAAGCCCAGCAGCCTCGAGAGGGGTGTTGATGCTTGGTTAGAGGTACCCACTTCGAGAGGAGGGGTACATGATGTTTCTACTGCCGCTTGTTCTACTGAAGTTTTCTCCTTCGTACCTTACTTTAGCGCTAGTATTATCTCTCTGTTTCCGTTGCACGAAAAATCCCTAAAAACTGATAAATGGTTAAAACCATATTTTTCCTCGTAGCTCCAGTTAGAGATAGATTTATTTTATTTTATCGGTCTTATCATGTTGTTCCCTTGGGGAAGTTTGCCATCTCTCTACCCTTGTCAGAGTGTAACGTGTCGATTCTGCATTCTCAACACTACCACCCTTGTCCCTGTGTTCGACCCCGTATATCTACTTCGACCCCGTAAACAAAGTTGCGGGGGGCTAGAAGGTTTCGGGTTATAAATGTAAAAGTCTGACTACTTCAAATCCGCTCCACTTTTTGGACACGCAATTTAGGCCGGTCAATACCTCAAGAAAGGCTCAAATTCAAAATTAAAGCCCAAGAAGGATAAAAAGGATTGGAAATTTATTAGAAGAATCCAAAAGGACTAGAAGGAAAAGAAAAGTAAAAAAGTGTGTAAATTGTGTAAGAATCCCTGAGATTCAGTATGTGACAACACTCCACCCCTTAAAGAGGATTTTGTCCCCAAAATCATAGCAAGAGGAAAGAGGTAGGGTGAGTGCACAACATCCCAATATTAGGCACTATGGTGGGTACTTCAACAAAAGCTATATACATAAGCCAAGTCTGACTAAGGTTTCCCAACAAGCATATAACCTTCCACCCAACATATCATGAATAACAATACGACTCACTAGCATAGTCTCTATCATGGAAAAGCATCATCTTAATTATACTATCACTTGTGCCATATTATTGTCACATTGTTGTAACAAGGATTACATCTCAAATTTAGGTACCAAAACATAGGTATTTCTCTTATAAGGGTTTTAAACACAATAAGGGTTTACTAAGCAAATTTCAACATCTATTATTGTATTAGGTCACAAACCTTAAAAATTAAAATCTAATCTCCATAAAAACCATCATATAGAATTATCACTGATAATTTTGTAAGAAAAAGATAATATAATCCAACAAGTTATTAAGCCTACCATAATCCCCAATAAGGTCACATATATTATCACATATTGCCAGCTAAGATTAGATACTCAAGTTAATGACATTATTTTTTCCTATTACACTCCATAATATGAATTATACATATTTTACATCACATTAGGCGTTAATGCAAACTTATGTGAATCCAATACTCATCATCATATTTGTGTCATTACATGTGTTTTAGTGAACAATACGAAACGCATTAAACATTAAGGAATTGATTTTCATACTAAATCATGATAAGGTGATTAATGAGATGTATATTAGGGAACAAGGTGATATGCCTTACATAAGTTCATAACATGGTCTCCAATATAACTAGGTGATTATAATCCATATATATGCTCCAAGTGTGTTAACTGATGATGACACCTAAGTCACTAATGTATCATGAAGGCATAAAAGATATATATAGATGTGTATATGGTTAGGACTAGATGATTACACATTAGGGTTTAGGTCATCATGAACATTACATGCTATGCATTCCTAGCATGGACTAGACCCTTAATCTTACTAACCATACTATTAGGGTGACATGGTCAACATTAAGTGTAAATACAATTAGTGATGAGTAAGTCACTATCATGTGCAACAAAAATATGTAAATGTTCAAGCATATGAACTATCCCCTTAGATGAATTATAATTATAATTTGATTGTCCAACACTAACCATATAAGCTCACTAATCCCATGCCTATGGAGTTAGGGTTTATAAGATAGAGTAACTTGCTTTCAAAGCATTGTAGGACTCCACCCCCTTAAAGAGGATTTCGTCCTGGAAATCAAAAAATCCAAAATCTATCAAGGTATAAGAGAACTACTACTAAGTCCACTTTTCAAAAAGGGTTGAGATAAAACTATGTATGATATCCAACACTTAGTTGTTTTACTAAACACCATTTTAAACTTCAAGCCCAACATAGGGTAGGATACTCCCAACTTGGAAATCTAGGGATCTTATAAGGAAATTAAGGACACATAAGGGGATTCTACACGATTAACCAAGACATCATATACTAGGTTTAAAAGGTTGCTCAACAATAAGATAATTTGTCCAAAGGTATGGTATTTTGGGATAGTCAGTATCAGCTCAGGCTAGGCCGACGTCATATGGATCTGGGAGTCCTCATAAGACAAGCTAGTGGTGCGGAGGAAAATATTGCCAGCCCCCAGACCCTGACCCTTTCTAGACACCTTTGCTATCAACTTATGCCCTAGTAGCAACCTAAAAGACAAATCACCAAAAAGTGGACAAATTATATTTCAAGTATGAAATTATTATGTCCTAAATCAATCTTTCATCATAGGTCCACTCTAAGGTGAAAAACTTACTAAAGGGAACTATATAAGGTTAGGGTTTCTATCTAGGAGACAAATTGAATTAGTCAAGACTCTGACTACCTTGATGCTCTGATATCATCATGTAAAGCCCACAAAGTCTCTACCAAAGAATCATGGCAAACAAAAACACCAAAGTGTGGCAGCGGAAGTTAAAACTTTGACTATTGTCAATTTTATAAAGAGTGTTGTACAAAATTCCTAAAAAGGGTGTACAACTTTATACACAAGAACATGATCTAGGTAGAGGAAGACTAAAACCAAATCAAGTTGTCAACAAACAAAACAACTTAATATATAGGCATCTATGTCCAAGATACAAGGTTGAACTCTTTATCCCTAGCCTTAGGCTGGTTCACCATGCTTCAACTGTGCACTCTGATCCTATACCTGGGTGGTTGGGATCACCTAGCAAGAGAGAGATAAAAGTATATGTTATTCAAACGGAAAAGTACAAATAATAATGCACAACATTGCATATTAAAATGATTCACTACACGAAGAGTGTCAAAAGTATGAGGCAAGTATAATAATTATGAATAAAGAACTTCTGTCAAGATGCATCTACCACAATAATAATCAACAAGCATGAATGATATTTTCAAAAAAAATATTCTAATGCAGGGTGAGGCACCTACCAGACCTCAACCAAGAGGATAGGGGAAAATGCACATCCCAAACCTCAAAAGTATATATAATAAGGGTAGAAAATGCACATTCCCCAAGGAGAAATTACACATGCCCTCTATGGGTGGTTTGTACTCATGTACACTATATTAGTTATTTGGTCAACAATTCCTCATGCTGAGTAATCCACTTGGCAGTAGTAGAAATATAAATAATATTGCATCATAGAAAATGGGGAATAAAACCCAAGAAACAATCTTAATAAATGAATCAATATTGGTAATAGCATTATTCATGTATTTCAAATAAATGAGTCAACACAGGAAATAGAAGATTCAATTAAATAAGGAGTCAAATAAAGGCATTAGAGAGAAGATATCAAGGCTAGCAATTTCCTCATTAAGAAAATGGAGGTTGTATAAAACCCAACTAAATAATAGGTTATTTGTACATATATTCCACAATCATAGGATACATATACATAAATAGGCTTCACGTACCTCATTGAAGATTCACATTCATCATTATCACTTACTAGATTGTATCAACAACCATTAACCCTGGTTACAAACATTTCACATAAATTAGCATTTATTAAGCATAAAGTATAAAGGAAAATACCCATTTTAGACCTTATTCAAAAACCACTAATTTAGGACTCAAAACTAGGACCAAAAGCTCACTTAGGTTTCACTGATTAAGAAAACATATTTTATTTCTCAATTTGGAGTTGAAATGATTTAAATATCATTTTTAGAACATTTAACATACTCAAAATGCCATTCAAAGCAACTTCGAAAAAATAAATAGAGGACTTAAAAACGACAAATTTGGATTCTACGTAAAAAATCCTTTCCAACGAGTATTTACTCGATTTTGTTGGATAACATATCGATTTTCTATGATTTGTTTTCTCTAGACCAATCGGAGAGCAAGAAAAATCTATGTAGGCTAAAAAGGCTTGCGAGAAACAAAATAGAAAAAGACCAAATTTCCCTTGGAATTAAAATGGGAAGGCAGGAGTGAGTGAGGGAAAAAGCATAAAAAGTCATGGGTTGTCTCCTTCCTCATGCGCCAGCCATGGCTGCGGAGAAGGAGCTTGCCCATTTGGGTGTTTCCACGTTTCTTAAGCAAAACAGACATACAAGTACTCGAAATGAAGATCAAGATGAGAGGACTCACTCGTACACTTTATTGGGGTGCTTATATCACTGAGCATCCAGGAAAAGGGCCATAATATCAGTGAGAAGGTGGAGGTTTTGGGGCTAAGAGCGGGATCTTTTGGCCAAATTAACAATTGGAAAAGCTTACAATGGGGCTGAAGGAGGTGCGGTAGGTGGTATTTATAGGTGAGAAACCATGAAGCACCAAGATGATGGTGGATGTGAGAAGACATGACAGGAACCTTTGACCATTTTAGCCATAGTGCACGGGGGCCGACGAGCCATGACTCAAACAGAGCGGCTCGAGGAGATGAAGCCAACACGACTTAAATCTCACGAAATGGTGGAGAGGAGAGGGAGAATGAGGTGGAGGAGCCTAGGCATCATCTTGGTCGGTGGATGGAGGTTGAAGATGACACCAGATCTATTGGATTGAGATCGAATGGGTGTTGGGTGTGTGACACATGAAATGAATGAAATAAATGCAAAAATCGATTCATCTACTACAGTTAAACTATATGGGAACTTGTAAGAAGCATTTGGGGGGTCAAATAAAGTCCACATGACCTCAAATTTTAACCATAAGTTAATTGCAATGCCTAGAAGGATGCTATGCCATTACTTTCTCGAAAATCACATGGTTAGGTCCCTAATTAATTTATAGACTATTAAAGCATATAATAAAGCATAAAAAGAGCAATTACTATAAAGAATATCTTTTAATGCCATAATAAGGTGAATCTCGAGCTATTAGTCACATATAAAGAATATGAGTCATATCTCAACATATAATACTCTTATTAGTGCATTATTTCCCTATTTGGAGGAGAGAGAAAGTAACTGGGTTAAATACACTCAAATACATTAAATTACTCATATCTTATCTAATAGGGATATAAAAAGCTCCAAATAACATAATCCACTCATATTATCTCATTAATGGTCGAATTGCATGATTAGACCTTAGTTATCTCATTAGATGGGTTATTTGTGCAAAACCCCCTACATAAACATAAACGTAGGTAATTTGTGAATTATACCTCAAGAAAGGCTCAAATTCAACATTGAGGCCCAAGAAGGCTCAAAAGGATGGGAAATTTATTAGAAGAGTCCAAAGGACTATAAGGCAAAGAAAAGTACAAAAGTGGGTAAATTATGTTAGGAACCCTGAGATTTTGTATGTTACACTATGGCCACTATGAGTTTTTGGTTATGTCTTTTGGGTTGTCCAATGCTCTAAGTGTGTTCATGAACCAAATAAATTGCATGTTCCAACCTTTCCTTGACATCTTTGTCATAGTGTTCATAGATTACATCCTATTTTTCTCTAATAAGCTAGAGCAACACTATGAGTACCTAGATAAGGTACCTGATATCCTAAGAAAGTAGAAGTTCTATGGGAAATTCTCAAAGTGCTAGTTTTGGATAGACTGAGTTATGTTCCTCAGGCACATTATGTCTGGAGGAATCATCTCTATGGACCCTTCCAAGGTAACAACCATTCAAGAATTTCCAGTCCTGAAGAATGCATTTGTGATTCACATCTTCCTAGGATTGGTCGGGGTTATCAGCAATTTATCAAGGATTTTTCAAAGACCGCTTGTCCCTTGACCAAGATCACTCAAAAGGAGGAGAAATTTGTTTGGTCTAAATTATGTGAAGCACAATTCAAGGACTTGAAGGAAAAGCTTTCCTCCTCTCGACTCTTGACCATACTTTCGAAGGTTTTATCATCTTCATCAACACATCAAAGATGGGCTTAATATGCATGTTAGAGAAAAACATGCATTTTATCACCTTCACTTTGAGATAGCTCAAGAGCAATGAGTAGAATTATCTGACTGAGGATCTAGAACTTGCAACTATTGTCTATTCCTTGAAGATTTGGTTTTATATGTATGGGGATACCTTTGACATCCTCTTTGACCATAAGAGCCTGAAATACTAGTTGACTCAGAAGCACATGAACTTGCGATAAAGGCATTGGATAGAGTACCTATAGGATTTTGACTTGACCATAGTCTACCATTCTAGGAAGACCAATGTAGTTGTCGATGCCCTTAGTAGAACAAATCTCAATGTGTTGCTAGTTTTATTAACTAGTGGAAGTAGCTGGAAGACTTTGCTCGATGGTCACCACAACGGTTGACAGACAAGAACCATCTTGCCAATATCTTGATCAAGCATTACTCGATGATGGAGCTGGTAGCAGCCCATCTAGCCAGACTAGCGTTAGAAAAAATGAAGAGTTTGATGGGAAAGCCTCAAACACACCTCTCGATGGGTGTGGATGGTGGAATTTGACACAAGAGGCATATTTGAGTTCCTGAATATTCACCATTAAAGATTAGTATTTTACAAGAGGATCATGGATCAATGTACAATGTACAACCTAACATTACTAAGATGTTTAAGGACCTTCATCGATACTTTTTGTGATCAGGAATGAAGAGAGACATAGCTTTGTATGTGGCTAGTTGTCTCATGTTCCAGATAGTGAAGACTGAACACTAGTGACCTGGTGGGTTATTACAATCGTTTGAGATTCTTGAGTGGAAATGGGACTAGATCACCATTGATTTTGTGGTGGTTCTTCCCAAGATAAAGAAATTTCATGATGCAATATGGGTTGTGTGGACCTCCTAACCATGTCAGCACATTTCCTATCCATGTAGAATATTTCCATAGTATCAGACCTAGCTTGTGATGACCCTAAATTTAGGATTCTGATACCTAACATAGTACTTTAAGATGATGAATGTTAAGTAGATGATTGATGCCAAGTTGAGTAATTGTGTTTCAATTATGGATCCTTGTCATGTAACAGGTGTACTTGGGAGTACAATTTATGGTTATCAAACCTATTTGAGTTCAATTTTGATGAATATCTTGGTTTAACTGATTTGGATATTTATGAGGTCAAGGTACCCATTTAATAGTCTTGGTGAACTCAAGTGATATATTGATGAGACTTGATGTATGATATGACTATAATGTGCATTTAGGACTTGTAGGATCAAGAATCAATTATTATTTGATTGAGACCAAGGCTTATACACATTCAATGATTTAAGTTAGATGGCTGAATTTTGGGTTTTTGGTTTCAAATTTGTTGATAAGAAGGGTTATGTGATGATGAACCCATGTTTCAAATATCAGCTCTATTGGATATTTGTGCTAGAGGATACAAGAGTTTAAGGTGCCGATCCAAAGTAGTTGAATGGCTACCTGGTCGTCCATCACCTCCGTAAATGCAGGAAGATATTGTGGTAGACGGGTTCACTTGATCCGATGAAAATGGGACGATCATAGGGAGTCTTACTCACAAATCGTGATCTACAAAACAACCATAACAAATTGATCCCTTTATATTTTTATTTTCTACTTTGGAGACCCCTGGAAAGGAGAGACAGTACCCATCCTCATCACCCTCAACCTCTTGATCGCCAAACACAAACTAATATGAGAACTATCCAAAGGTCAGAGAGAACATGGTTGAATGGGAAGGAGGTTGAGCTCCTCATCACACCTTGGAGAAGGACTCCCAGACGGTGAACCAGGCTTCGATGTCATTCTTTGGCAAAGGATCACAACTCTCTCTCTCCCCTATTCAATCCCATAGTGGCAGCGCCAGGTCTCGATGATCTCCAGACCCTCTTCCTCACCAGAGGCTTGACACAACCAGTGATCTGATAGGGATTCAGTGGGACCTGTAGAAGATGCAACCTTCCTCTCTCTGTCTCTCTCTCTCTCCTCCGCTGCCTACTCTAGATATGTGTATGAGATGAAGGAAAGGAGGAAAAGTAGAGGGAGGAGTTCAAAGACGAAGCGCTAGCCAGCAGCAGTGTTATTAGAACCGGTGTGCCTGAATACGGCTGCTTCCCTCGCTGACGTTTCCTAGCCTTGGCGGCGACCACACTACTAAGATGAAGAGACCACAACGGCTCTGTGATTCTGAGGAGGAGAGTGGGCAATGGAAGCGGCAGGGCAGTTTCATGCGGAGAACAGAGGGCATACGCACGTAGGCGTCAGGCTTAGAATCGGCACCGGCGAGCCCACCTGGGTTGTGGCTTGCAATTTGCAAAGTCACGGATCCTGGCTGCCTCAAGCTCCATAGTAGAGGACATGAGGACGCAGGTGCTAGGCCATGAGTCACGTGTTGCGGACCCACCGAGAAGGAGAAGCTGATGCCGATAGACTCTGCAATGGAGGAGCCACCATAGTAGAGGACATGAGGACGCAGGTGCTAGGCCAACGGCATACAACAAGGACCAGGAAACAGCGACCTAGTGGAGAAGGAGATCTGCAGCCTAATCGAGAGACTAGAGTGGCTGAGTAGGTCCACTTGGCCTTGCAATAGCCTGAGGAGGGGGAGGTGGGTTCCTATAACTCATCGGAACAGAGCGACGGCGACCTTCATGCTCGCCCAGAACGGAGCTTCCCTCAAGCCGATGCTAGGCGGAGACCCCAATTGTGCGATGCTGAGAAAGAAAGGAGGAGGGGAGAGACAAACGAACCGGATCCAAGCCAAGAACCAGTCGGCTCAACCAAAGAAGAGCAACGCCTCTTAGTGGCCACG
Source organism: Alisma plantago-aquatica (assembly GCA_963693085.1). Classification (NCBI taxonomy): domain Eukaryota; kingdom Viridiplantae; phylum Streptophyta; class Magnoliopsida; order Alismatales; family Alismataceae; genus Alisma; species Alisma plantago-aquatica. The sequence goes on from OY856409.1 coordinate 752,799,424, forward strand.
TGGCAGCCGCCGATTCGCTAATAAAGGTAATAATTCAGTAAATATCCAGTTCTCATATAATTTGTAGAAAATAGCACAGTGATCAGAAAAATGCAAATAAGGTACCGAAATTCTTAGAAAAATGCGTTGAACAATATGAAATCATAATCTCAGGCTTTTGATGCACTAATATCAGTGATATTTTATTAGTTGTAAAATTCTTAGTTCATGAGTAATAAATATCAAATGATGATATTAAATTATGGAAAAATGTTAGTTAGTCTATAATCATGTTTATAATGCATATGATGTCAAATATGGTCATGTTGATGTACGAAACCATATAATTTGATTAATATGGCTAATTAGGGCTAATAACACTAAAGATAATGTATTAAATGCATGCATGCTCAATAAATGATGAGATTTACAAAAAACCCTCATATTTGTAACTGGAATATAATATATATATATCTCAGATCAGTTATATGCATAGAATTCATGTTATATGAAGATGGCACTTAATACATGGGTTCTAACCCTAAATTGAATAATGTATATAAACTAGGGTTAATATGTGCACCAAAAAGGATATGGGACCTAATATTCAGATAATGAATCATAATCTGGAAAACAACATCAGTAAGATAAATATAAGACAATAATGCAAGTAAACGTTGGAATATCCTAATGAGATAATATGAACCCTAATGAACATGACTAGGGTTAAGATGATGAGAATCTGATGATAGTATGTGGTCTTGTCTTAATCAGGTGATGACCAGACTTCTATATGATCAAGGATAAGTTAGAAATCTGTGAACTCAGGTACGTGGGTTTTATTTAAGTATATGACTATGGTTTTCTTGCTTGCAATCATGATATGTATGTATGCTCTCTTCTATTTGCAAATATTGGATGTATTAGCACTATATAGTACTCGATGTTTTATCACTTGTAAACATAAATGATAAGTAGATGCTTTGTAGTTATTTAAGGTGCTCATTATCCCCCTTACGAGGGAATGGATTAATGTTGGCTAGTACACCTCCCTAGAGCACACGGTGTACGGGGAGTTTCCCTAGAGTACTTGGTATACGGGGATGGGCCCAATATTTATGTTTTGGTACTAGTCCACCTTGATAATGCAATTCATCTAGGAAAATGACTTAAATTGGCGTATTTCGCTTAATAAAGAAGTGTTTTCTATGATTTTCTTTCCTCCTGCAAATCTTTTTCAAAATTATGAAAGCCATAAATATATGTATCTTTCTACCCATGTGCACAACACCTTGTGTGTTGATTCATTGTTTCACATATGTTTTAGGTTCAGAGTTAGAGTGGAATAAAAGACGGGAGGTGAGCAGTTGTCCAGGTTGTACCTATTGTGTAGATCCTGTTAGCATACATGTAATTAGACTTGTAAATCTTCTTTCAATGTGTAAATTTAATTCATGTTGTAATATAAATATGTTGAATGCTGAGAAATGTTATGATTGTATGTTCATGTATGCGTATTATTCTTTCGCATCGCTTTCTGATATGATTGGATGATGTTTTCAGATTCTGACATCTCATTCCCAATAGGGTTTGGAGAAATCAGAATACGAGGATGTCACAGTTGGTATCAGAACATGAACAATAGCTACACCTAACAATTGCTCACCATGAAACATTAAACCTAAATCTCACCTTTCACTTTAAATTCTAGAAACTTAGTAAGTTGTTCTGTAGGAATAAGTTTTGACTTAGCCTCTAGGTTAGAACCTAGATGTTCGATAACTAGGTTTAGACAAGTGTGTGAAACCCTTTCCATATAGAGCTCATATGTATTGGGTAGCTACACTAGTCTACATCTCGTTCTCACCATTTCACTAGGTGACATGACACTAGACTGTCTACTGTGTGTGGAACACTCGATTTTGCTGATTTGGTTTTGTTTTCCAATCGGATCGAGCCTCGACAGTTTTCTCTGACGTCTTCTTTCTCGGAGGAAAACTATATAATATTTTATTAAATATATGTACATATAAAATGTGTCCCTCACACTGGAGAGTAGTTAGTGTTCATGCAACCTAAGTGAAAGGGAGTGACATCAGTCTAGAAGAGAGAATAGATCTAGATTAGATGTCTAGAGCCTCATAAGGTTATGTGATAGATACATTGACAAAAGAAAGATGAAGGAAATAAGCATATAGAATCTTATCTAAGTTGATCTATGATAATATAAGTTTCCTTATTAAGATTTGAGTTATATATGAGCCGAATCCACTCTTAGAGGATCTATGCTAAGTCATGATGATGAAAGTACATCCCCTTTTCCTACTTAAGATAAGCTAAGTTAAGATAGAGACGAGTGTGCATGAGCCTCAAGCTCTTATACAAGGAGGATGTCTAGTGGTAGGACGAGATATGCGGTGAACTCTAGAGAGAGTAAGACCCACAGGGAGAAGGTCATAGGACCTAACCTCCAATATATGAGACATGTGTTAAAAAAAAAGTCCTACACTAAATTACTCTTGAGTGTTGAGTTGAGTCCTTATGCATGATTCAAATCTATATGTGAGAATTGGGTAAAATAAAAGGATGGGTAGATGGCCCGTATGATAAAGTCAATCCTTTGGCTGAGTTAGGTCCTAGCTTGAGTGACATATTTTGTGGATTTCATCATTAATTGCAAGTGAGGTAATATATGAACTCTAGTTATGAGAGTATGATGCTTTGTGCCAAAGATACTCAAAAATACAATTCTCCCTTCTTCTTCTCTTTCTTAATATATGATGATAGAAACCTCACTTGAGCTATATAGATGATTTATATATGAGGAGTCACTCGTATAAGCTTCACCTATTCTATATCCCCCCCCCTATATCATACATGTAGTACCCAAGATTGAAATCATGATAAGTTTGACTTTAAAATATTCTCTCCCCCTTCATATGAAACATGAAAGATATGATGCTGAGATCATGGGATAAACTTAGTATATTCTCTTTTTTTTCCCCTTCATATAATACATGCAAGACATAAAAATTTGAACTCATGAACTTGATATAAAGATATCTTTGGATCATAGGATATATGATCAGAAATATAGTTCATAACTTTGATCCTCCTCAATGTATGCTTCTAAGTTGAGTATGAATATCACACCATAGGGTGACACCCTAATGGTCAAACATGTTATGTAAGCCCTTCTTAAGTAAAAAAAAAATCCTAATATCAAGGATGAAATAAATCTCCTCTAATACTGAAATCATTGTATGACGTTGATCATAAAACATATTAATGATGTTAGATTTGAACGATCTGAATGTCATGGCATATAAACGAATTCCTCTTGAACTTTAAAAGTATGAACAAAACATGTACTCTTAGGGGTGATGTAATCCTAAGATATCATAATGTCATGTTATGGATAAGACATTAAGTGATGCTTCAACCTATATAAGGTGGGGTGGGTACACCCTAGGTGCTCTAAATCCTAAAATAATAACTCAGGGTTCATATTGATATCCCAGAAATCTACAACTGGTGGCACATATGAGGTTGGACTCCTTGATATCACCTCGAGAATGATATTCGTTGAATTTTGAGGACGAAATTCCTTCTAAGGTGGGGTGAATGTGATGACCCTGAATTTAGGATTCTGATACCTAACATAGTACTTTAAGATGATGAATGTTAAGTAGATGATTGATGCCAAGTTGAGTAATTGTGTTTCAATTATGGATCCTTGTCATGTAACAGGTGTACTTGGGAGTACAATTTATGGTTATCAAACCTATTTGAGTTCAATTTTGATGAACATCTTGGTTTAACGGATTTGGATATTTATGAGGTCAAGGTACCCATTTAATAGTCTTAGTGAACTCAGGTGATATATTGATGAGACTTGATGTATGATATGACTATAATGTGCATTTAGGACTTGTAGGATCAAGAATCAATTATTATTTGATTGAGACCAAGGCTTATATGCATTCAATGATTTAAGTTAGATGGCTGAATTTTGGGTTTTTGGTTTCAAATTTGTTGATAAGAAGGGTTATGTGATGATAAACCCATGTTTCAAATATCAGCTCTATTGGATATTTATGCTAGAGGATACAAGAGTTTAAGGTGCCGATCCAAAGTAGTTGAAAGGCTACTTGGTCGTCCATCACCTCCGTAAATGCAGGAAGATATTGTGGTAGACGGGTTCACTTGATCCGATGAAAATGGGATGATCACAGGGAGTCTTACTCAAAAATCGTGATCTACAAAACAACCATAACAGATTGATCCCTTTGTATTTTTATTTTCTACTTTGGAGACCCCTGGAATGGAGAGACAGTACCCCTCCTCATCACCCTCAACCTCTTGATCGCCAAACACAAACTAATATGAGAACTATCCAATGGTCAGAGAGAACATGGTTGAATGGGAAGGAGGTTGAGCTCCTCATCACACCTTGGAGAAGGACTCCCAGACAGGGAACCAGGCTTCGATGTCATTCTTTGGCAAAGGATCCAAGCTCTCTCTCTCCCAGGTTCAATCCCACAGTGGCACCGCCAGGTCTCGATGATCTCCAGACCCTCTTCCTCACCAGAGGCTTGACACAACCAGTGATCTGATAGGGATTCAGAGGGACCTGTAGAAGATGCAACCTTCCTCTCTCTGTCTCTCTCTCTCTCGCCTCTGCTGCCTACTCCAGATATGTGTCTGAGATGAAGGAAATGAGGAAAAGCAGAGGGAGGAGTTCAAAGACGAAGCGCTAGCCAGCAGCAATGTTATTAGAACTGGTGTGCCTGATTACGGCTGCTTCCCTCGCTGACGTTTCCTAGCCTTGGCGGTGGCCACACTGCCGGGATGAAGAGACCACAACGGCTCCGTGATTCTGAGGAGGAGAGTGGGCAATGGAAGCGGCAGGGTAGTTTTGTGCGGAGAACAGAGGGCATATGCACGCAGGCGTCAGGCTTAGAATCGGCACCGGCGAGCCCACCTGGGCTGTGGCTTGCGATTTGCAAAGTCACGGATCTTGGCTGCCTCAAGCTCCCATGTGTTGCGGACCCGCCGAGAAGGAGAAGTTGATGCCGATAGACTCTGCAATGGAGGAGCCACCATATCAGAGGACACGAGGACGCAGGTGCTAGGCCGACGGCATACAACCAGGACCAGGAAACGACAACCTAGTGGAGAAGGAGATTTGCAGCCTAATCGAGAGACTAGAGTGGCTGAGTAGGTCCACTTGGCCTTGCAATAGCCTAAGGAGGGGGGGGTGGGTGCCTATCACTCATCGGAACAGAGCGACGGCGACCTTCATGCTCGCCCAGAATGGAGCTTCCCTCAAGCCGATGCTAGGCGGAGACCCCAATTGTGCGATGTTGAGAAAGAATGGTGGAGGGGAGAGACAAATGAACCGGATCCAAGCCAAGAACCGGTCGGCTCAACCAAAGAAGAGCAATGCCTCTTAGTGGCCACATGGCAGCCGCCGATTCGCTAATAAAGGTAATAATTCAGTAAATATCCAGTTCTCATATAATTTGTAGAAAATATCACAGTGATCAGAAAAATGCAAATAAGGTACCAAAATTCTTAGAAAAATGCGTAGAACAATATGAAATCATAATATCAGGCTTTTGATGCACTAATATCAGTGATATTTTATTAGTTGTAAAATGCTTAGTTCATGAGTAATAAATATCAAATGATGATATTAAATTATGGAAAAATGTTAGTTAGTCTATAATCATGTTTATAATGCATATGATGTCAAATATGGTCATGTTGATGTACGAAACCATATAATTTGATTAATATGGCTAATTAGGGCTAATAACACTAAAGATAATGTATTAAATGCATGCATGCTCAATAAATGATGAGATTTACATAAAACCCTCATATCTGTAACTGGAATATAATATATATATATATATATATATATATATATATATATATATATATATATATATATATATATCTGAGATCAGTTATATGCATAGAATTCATGTTATATGAAGATGACCCTTAATACATGGGTTGTAACCCTAAGTTGAATAATTTATATAAACTAGGGTTAATATGTGCACCAAAAAGGATATGGGACCTAATATTCAGATAATGAATCATAATCTGGAAAACGACATCAGTAAGATAAATATAAGACAATAATGCAAGTAAACGTTGGAATATCCTAATGAGATAATATGAACCCTAATGAACACGACTAGGGTTAAGATGATGAGAATTTGATGATAGTATGTGGTCTTGTCTTAATCAGGTGATGACCAGACTTCTATATGATCAAGGATAAGTTAGAAATCTCTGAACTCAGGTACGTGGGTTTTATTTAAGTATATGACTATGGTTTTCTTGCTTGCAATCATGATATGTATGTATGCTCTCTTCTATTTGCAAATATTGGATGTAGTAGCACTATATAGTACTCGATGTTTTATCACTTGTAAACATAAATGATAAGTAGATGCTTTGTAGTTATTTAAGGTGCTCATTATCCCCCTTACGAGGGAATGGATTAATGTTGGCTAGTACACCTCCCTAGAGCACACGGTGTACGGGGAGTTTCCCTAGAGTACTTGGTACACGGGGATGGGCCCAATATTTATGTTTTGGTACTAGTCCACCTTGATAATGCAATTCATCTAGGATAATGACTTAAATTGGCGTATTTCGCTTAATAAAGAAGTGTTTTCTATGATTTTCTTTCCTCCTACAAATCTTTTTCAAAATTATGAAAGCCATAAATATATGTATCTTTCTACCCATGTGCACAACACCTTGTGTGTTGATTCATTGTTTCACGTATGTTTTAGGTTTAGAGTTAGCGTGGAATAAAAGACGGGAGGTGAGCAGTTTTCCAGGTTGTACCTATTGTGTAGATCATGTTAGCATACATGTTATTAGACTTGTAAATCTTCTTCCAATGTGTAAATTTAATTCATGTTGTAATATAAATATGTTGAATGCTGAGAAATGTTATGGTTGTATGTTCATGTATGCGTATTATGCTTTCGCATCGCTTTCTGATATGATTGGATGATGTTTTCGGATTTTGACATCTCATTCCCAATAGGTTTGGAGAAATCAGAATACGGGGACGTCACATAGCTGAACTATTTGTTAGAGAAATAGTTCATTTAAATGGTTTTTCGAGTTCAATTATATCTGAAGGTGAACCTAGGTTCACTTCAAAGTTGTGGTAACAAGTGCATGAAGAACTCAGTACATAGATGAAATTCAGCACAACTTATCACCCCATACTAATGGACTGTCGAAAAAGACAATTCATGCCTTAGAAGATTTGTTGAGAGCGTGTGTGCTTGATTGGGGTGGATTGTGGGAGAAATACCTATCCTTAGATGAGTTTGCTTATGAAAACAATTACCAATCTAGTATCAGGATACCTTTGTATGAAGCTCTTTATGAGATGGCATGTCGACCACTGCTTCATTGGGTTGATGTCGATGAAAGGACCATATTTAGGTCAGAAGAACTATAGTTGTATACTGAAAAGTTTGGTTTGATCAAGAAAATCCCTAAGAGAGCCCAAGATCGACAAAAGTCATATGCTGATGCAAAGAAGACATATTTGCATTATACTTTAGGTGACCATGTGTTTCTAAAAATTCGACCCCTCGAATCTCTAGTGAAAATTTGAGTAAAGTTGAGCCCCTGCTACTTTGGTCCATTTGAGATTCTAGAATGGAATGACAAGGCAACTTATCGTCTATCTTTACCACCACAATATAGTATGATTGATTACATGCTCCATGTGTCCAATCTGAAGTATTAGTCCATGTGTTGAACATTGAGCCTATTGAACTCTAAGGGAGATTGACATACCCTGAGCCTCCTATTAGGATAATCGACTCCAAGTTGAAAGATATAAGTAATCAAAACATAGGGACGGTAAAGGTTCTTTAGTAGAACCATGGAGAGGATGAAGCTACATGGGAGTTAAAGACAAACAAGGAAAAGTCTCATCCTAAACTTTTTATGATTAGTTGAATTTTGAGGACAACATTCCTATAAGAGGGAAAGGATGTTATAACAAGGTTTTTCACATGAATTTACATATTTGAAATGCAAATATTTGAATAACAAGAATATATTAGAAACTTGGTGTGCTCTATTTTTTAAAAGTGTGAATTTAATTTGCAATTCTTACTTTACAATGGTTTTTGTGGTTTTTACCAATTTCCAATAATCCAATAAAAGATATGGGGGAAAGAATGAGAGAAAATATAATAAACTGAATTACCGACAGGAGTCGGTAACTATTATTCTACATATAGAATATGTGGAATTTTCTAGAAAAGTAGCTTTAAAGACAAATAATGTCTTAGTTTTGATTCCATGTTGTTATTGTTGAGAAAACATTTCAAAATAGAGAATATAGCCAAGTTTGAAAAGAAAATAGTTAATTTGATTCCTTAAATAAATGAAATAAAAGGGAAAATGGAAGACTAATAAAACTGACTTTAAGTTGCATATTTTGGTCTCCAATCTCACCCACATCTAGGTAAAAGTATTTAAGACTTTCCATCAAAATTCTACATTAATAGGATAAAAGGAGAGAGAGATATGAATTTTTCTATATTTCCTAAAGTTAATGGATTATTGAAATAAGTATTAAATGTCACACATATATTTTCCAAGTAAGAAATCCACCCAAACCCTTTTTATGTTTCGCGAAGCATGAATGCCTTCACATCACGAATTGACAATGTGTAGATCATCATGTAACCTGAGCTGAGAAAGGAAACAAGAACATAGATTTGATGGCTTTCGTGCTCAATTTCTTTTTGATCCAATGTATGTATAATGATAGAATTATCTTCAATAAATTTGTGAGAGGAAACTCACGTATTCATACTATGTTTTACCTACTTTGGAGGGTAATTATTAAACATTTCCCTAATTCTCCGTATTCTCGCAAACCATCCACCATAGACATGTTTATTATAGGGGATACCACCCTTCTGTGAGACTATGAACTTGTTTGAGAGACTCTATGAGACACAATGAACTCTTCACTACCCTTAATTTCTCCTCTAGAACCCTCCTTGACCACTATCCCTGTTTGTTGTCTCACTGGAGATACATTTTCTTCGTCCTATCAACTTTGTCCACCTCCTAGGAAAATGAAGACCACGATGAGTTCATTGAGGCACGACGAAGGCTCTAGTACTCTTATTGATCGCTCAAAATGATGTGATCTCTGGGACAACTATGATGTTGTCCACCTACTAGCATGAGAGAGATGAACATAGGAAAAAGATGACCTCTTGGGAATTTACATCCCTACCCCACATCTCCCTTGTTTTGACGAGGGTCAATCCTATCTTTTCTTTGCTTTCTTGCGGCCCTCTCTAGCTTATCCACATGAGCATAGGCGCTGACGTGGTGTAATCCAATAGGCTCGCCGTGGCCCCGCGCAGTGATGGAAATATCTAGTCAGCCACTAGGTGGTGGCTTATGATTGGCCAAAATTTATTAATCTAGTTAAAATCATATTAATTATTGGTAATATCCAATGATGACAAATAATATATGAAAATTGATCAAGAAAATGTAAGGATTCCAATAAAAATAATTTTGAGACATAATTCTACTTCTAATTTTTTTTGCCTTAACTTACTTAATTTAAGGTATTAAAACATGAAAACCCTAATTTCTTCATTATAATGAAAATAAAATTCTTGAATGACTTTAATAAATAAAGTTGAGTCTTTTGGATAAAAAGGACACCATTCACTTAATTTGAAATTAAGAATGCATAAAACATCAAGCTTAGGGAGTGTTAGTTAAAAAGGCATTAAAAGTAATAATTAGGGTTTGAGTTTATGAAACCCTAAGTTGGAACCCAAGACAGTCTTAGTGTGAGTTTATGAAAAAAATTGTAATAATTGGGTATTATGCATTAATTTCAAGGTGATTTCATGATTATTCTCAACTACACCTATTTACTTTGAATTTAAGTTACTTCAAAAAAGTAATGTCGTTATGATTATGAATAATCACCTTAACCAACTTACGTGGTTTCTTGGAGTTTCGCGATTGGATTGCAATTAAACTGCTTGCTTCTTTATTTATTTTCTTGCAATCTATAAGGCCCTTATGAGTACTACATTATATGAATATAACTTGCTTAAACCCGCATGCTATCTCTAGATGTATGGAAATTAAAGAAAAGTACTAGAGTTGATTATGAGGAAGCCCCTAGAGGGAAAATAATTAAAGATCTAGCCCTGGAGGGGAATTCTTACATGGCACCAAGCCCCTAGAGAGGAATGTAGCCTGAGTCCACTATGGGGACAAAATCCTAGATGAGGGTATCCTAGAGATTGAGAAAGAATTAGGGTTGTGAAGTTGTAACCCAAAATGCAAGTTCAATTATGAAATAATATTTGTTTCTATAATTGATTATGTTGTTACTCCTACATGTGAATATTTTGTTTCCCCCACATACCCATATCTCTTGATAGGCTAGCTGTGTTTTTGTTTTACAATGTTTTAGGTTAAACTATTGTTATTCTACAAAATGGACATCCTGAGAAGAAAGTACCAAAAGGAAAAATGCTTTAAACTACTCTGGAGGATTTGGATAGATAGAATTTATTTCATGTTTCAAACAATGGAGTACCAAATCATGTAACTCCTTTGTGGATATTTTTTATTTCATATTGTTACCTGACACTTTTCCAATTTACTGAATCTATTTATTTCTGGTTAATTCCTAAATCTCAATCCTATAAATATGATAATGGTCCTTTCCCTCTTGGTCATCATGAATAGGGGATAATAGGGGGAGGGGATCGTTACATAAAGTCAGCCAATACTTATGTCCTAAGGATATGGACCTCTTACCTCTCATGAAGACAACCTAATTGTTTTTCTTAGATAGAGGAAGCCATAATCACTTCATTGTGTTGATTGAATCACTAATTACCATATTAAATCAAATTCCTTAATGATTAATCCTTCATTTGATTTCTAGGGTTTCATGGTTCCATAATTAATTAGGAGAAATTGGAGTCAAATCATGATTCAAAGCCATTCTTCATTATTCAATAGGTTCCAATGAATATGTTTGTAAAAGTTTTCTAACTCACAGTTGATTTGTTATGAATTTCTAATTATGACCCAAAGAAAAATCAAAGCGAATATTTTCAATATTCCTATATGTGGGGCCCTCTCCTAGATGGCCCTATAAGAGCAGACCATATGGTCATGGCCTTCCAAACAAAAACTACATGATAAAAAATAGAGGGCACATGGAAAAAACAAAAATTTCCCATCATGTGAAACAAAAGACTGAGGTAGAGGGGAGGGTAAGATTTGAAAATTTACTAGCCTTCATATTCTTCTCCATTCACAAAACCTCTCATGTCATAACCTATCATAGACACCTATCCTTTTCTTCAAACTCAAGACGAAGGAAGACCCCACCACTTTCTTCATCCTATTCTGACCTTGGCGAGCCCGACCACTAATAGCTAGATGGTCGGAGACCTTGCAAGCAAGCCCAACCACCACTACCCAAGGGGTTCTAGTAAGAGATTATATAACAAATACATGATAAAGAAAATCACCAAGGGAAAGTAGTTTGACAACAATGCAAATCTAGAAGCAAAGAAAGATAGGTCACCAAAGCACTTTTTTTGTGAAGATATCAAAATATCTGGTAAAGGAGGAAAAGAGGGAGAACATGTGATCTTGATAAAAATTCTAATGTTGAAGCTTCTTGGTAACCAATGGAGTCTTTTGTGGATCCATAAATGGTGTCAATTGTCAAAGAAGCTTGGGTACATCCAACCTTGTGACCAAAAGTCAAGGGTGAGTATGAGTGGGGAACATTTTTGGGGACACATTTATATAGGTGGTGTTCTTTAGGAGCTAGATTCCTAGTCTAAGTGGAATATAGGGGAGAGTCAAAGGAATTTTGTCAACTGAGAACTCTAAGGCACAAATTCCCATTAAGTGAGGAATCAAGAGACTAACCATAATGTAAAGATGGCAAAAGTCATTATCTGTGCATGCAGATTCTAGTAGATAGAAGGATTGTAGGGGAAAAGAAGGAGTCAAACTTGTAGTGTGCTACGAGCTTTGGTCATCGAGTGAGGGATACAAGTCCTGACCCCCAAAGGACTCTAACTCTGAGAGTCTGAGTGGACTCTAACTCTCATGACAAATCAATCAATACACTGATTAGGTAGAAAGAATGTGTGACATGAAAAAAATCAAGCTATATAAAATCAATAAAAAAATATGAGTATCACTAATATTAGAACCTTAAACTATATAAGAACTTTCAAAATTGTTATTTGAGTCAACAAGGAAAAATTAATTTATCAAACATTAGTTCATAATTAGGTCTAGATCAATTTTGAACTATTACATTCTTAATTATATAACCAATATATGAGGGTTTAACCTAAATTGCATATTAATTGATAAAAGTAATTTTATTTTAATAAAATTGATTTCATCATCAATTAGTGGGCCAAAAGAGTCCATCTTCAAACTTACCCTGAAATAAGCTTATATTAGTTACCATTTTCTCCATTATGAGAGGATTATCGATTTATGAGGATGACAGAAAGGTGAAAGTTGTTTCTTTTGATACATTGAATTCATTTACATATAAGCATAAATGGTGAAATATATTTTGTAATCTCTCTTTATATATTATTCTAGATGGAGTATTCAAAATATGGGTAAATTACATCAAGGTACAAGAATTGAAAGTTGTTCATTAAAAATTATATTAAGACCCTAATCTTACTTTAATAAAATTCAATAAACTTATTCTGAATAATTCATAGTTTAGAGGTCCTTTATTATTATCTTGTGTTATCCCTATATTTTTTTCTAGTATAAATGATGACATAGAAAATATTCCCATATTGTTAGGGATTGTGATTCATATTTTGAAATATCTTTATCATTTGACTCGCAAGTCCTGATCGAAATACTTTGTGCAAGGTCAATCACGATTTATTATAATGTCGCTTTGTAATATTCAATTTTGAAGAATATGATATATATGCGATCTCAATTATGTCCCATGATGGTCTTACTATTGGAAGAGCAAGTATACCTCCATTAACTTATGAGTTGGGAATGCAAAATATATTGAATATGCTAAATCTCAGACATGATTACAGTATGATGAAAGTTGATATTTGATCCCATGACTATTTGTGAAAATTGATAATCGCTTATCTCCCTATTCTATATGCTTGATGTTTCATGCTACTGAGGCAAATGTTCTAGATTAGGGTAAGATTCTAATTTGCGACTACCTTGATCACATCCCTATTATGAGACTCTATAAATTTTCATCTCTTGATTATATGGAGATTTGAAAGTTAATCATTTTTAATGAATTTGATAACTGCAACCAATGGCCTTAATGCGATAGATCTATGATGTTGCCAAAAATCAATCTAGACTCTTTGATTTTATCATAATATTGAGAACAATGATATTAATTATAAGCTTGTGGTTAATGTTCCTAGTAGGACCTAGGTCAAGATAATTTAGGAACATTGGATACCATGATAATGAAATTGATACCTAGATCATAAAATATAGCTTGATTGTTATTTTTGGATTAATGATCACACCAGTGGTCTAAATATGAATTTCTACCCTAGTATTGAAACTGTGGACCCAATACTTTTGTTTTTCAAGTCTTAACTCATGAAATAGATTTACCAAATGTGGACTATTCATAATTGATTTTGATGAATATTCAAATCATAAGATCCTCCTATTTTGATCTTGTGACCACCCTTGATTTACAATTCTTGACTTTCATATCCCCATCATGAAACTTAGAATAATGATTATGTTGAGCTCTTTATTCATGAATTAGAGATAACCTTTTATAAGGACTAGGATGGTAATATTAGTAACATGATGTCGAAATATTAACCTAGCCTCGAATTGTTGAAACATGAAGTCCCAGTCATGGATGCATAACCCCACCTGGTACTAATGTTAAAGCTTAAAACCCTAAGGCTGGGATTGAAATTTATGATCTTACTATTGAAGAAAAGTTACATTTTGTTTCAAACTACAAGGTTCTCTGTCAAAAATTTTATCTATAGATGATCTATGTGGCTATATTTTAAGGTCAATTCTTGATTTCTTGATATTTGGATGATATTGATATTGAGGTGATAATGATACTAAATGTTGAGTAACATGATGGTTATGATATAGAACATGAAGTCCCAATTTCTTTTGAGGACTTGTTAAAACTTTGGGGATACAATTTGCTTCAAGGTGGGGAGGATTTGAAAAAGTTAACTTTCTCTCTCCTATAATTACACACATCACCATTCATAAGATACTAAATTGTAGAAAACAATGTATTCCTCCATATATTGGGTTTTTTGGATCATTTTTTTCTGAGTGATTTGTAAATGATGGAATATCATTTGAGGTCATTTGTATAAGTTGAGTGATTTACATTGTAATATATTTGAATAACTTTAACCCCTAAATATCATCATCCAACAGCAAATATCTTTATATAAGAAGATGAGAAAAATAAATATGAAAATTTCATATCAATTAGATCTGCGGATTTTGAATTATGACTTTTGCAAGTTTACATGGAAAACCAATTCAATTTTCTCCTTTTTTCTAGACTAGACACATCACTATTCCATCTATTAGTTTATCAACCAAGGGGACCATTGATCTAAGCCCTCAGATCTGGTCCCAATCTAGAATCCACTAGGGTTTTCCTCTACACAAGTGGCCTAGGGGCATGGAAACAATGTGGTCGATGATTCCAAGCCATTCCTACATACTCACAAACACCCAAACTCTCTCCATCTCTTCTCTCTTTTTCATTTTTCATTCTTTACTATGTGTCTTTTGTCTAACGTCCTCTCCTCTTATTCCTTCTTCTTCCTCAATATCACTAGTTTCACCATGGTGCTTGTATTTTGGGATTTTTCCGTGTTGTCTCTCGATTAAAACAATGGATATTGTCAAGTTGAAGGCTGGCGGCCTATCCACTTACACAATGGGGCCCTCACACCCTTTACTCTTTAGGATCTGAAGACCCCATCTAGTGTGCTTCTGTTGTATCCTCACAAAAGCAGTGAATGGAGAATATGTACCCCTACCATCTATCACACTTGTACAACTTGAATCAATGGCCCAGGTCTTGGCCCTCCACTCAGTACCCTTCTCCCTCTCTCTCCATCAGCTTGTTGGTTTGCCCAAATATGGACCAACCTTTGACCTCTCTCTTCCACATCCCATGCGGAAGGAACTTGATCACAACTTTTCAACCTAAGATTTGTAGCCAGTGATTTTCTCCTTTTGTGGCATATATCTCTCCCTCTCTCACATGTATTCCCAAACATGTTAGATCTTGCAAAATTCACAGATAATTCATATATTGGTAAGGTTTAGAATTTCAATATACTATTTTTACTCAAGAAAATTATCTTTCTGTTAAAAATGTTTGAAGAACAAGATTCACTCACAGTTCTAGTGATATCCTAAAAGTGATTACTTTTGATCATTTTATATGAATAATTCTATTCTATGCATGCACATTATCAATAACACTTCAAATATCGATGATGGACCAATATCAATAACTTATGGAATTTAGTGAATAAATATCTGACGTTGACCCCACAATGTGTTTATTAGAGACTATAAACTATTAATGTGACATATATTGAATCTATAGTGATGGATGTTTAAATGTATACAAAATGGAACCTATTGATGAATCCCTTCTATGTTGAATTTTGTATAGTAGCATTTGATACTTGTTAAAGAAAACTTTCAAATAGATCACAAAACCATCCTGAATTTGGTCTTATGACACTAAGTGATATAAGGACTTTGTATGCTAGATCCTTAATCTTGTGCAAATGTTGGTTTAATCTTTTTCAAAAATACTTTTTCCATTCCAAGTAAGTAAAAATTATTATTTTTAACTAAAATGGATTCTTGACCACACTCATACACCATATTCATCACTATTGCATGAAATATGAAATTAATGAGTGTGTTGATGAACAAGTCGATTAGTTATAAAAATATGACTTGAAGGAATATGTTGATGACTAAGTCAACTAATCACGTTAAATGTTATGATTCCCTAATAGTATCATGAAAGAGTAATATTAAAATAAATGATCTAGTTGTGAGGTTTCACCCTATGTTGTAATGATCTATCATGTTAAAATGTATTACATGCACTACTTGAGATGTTCATCCTAGTAATTTAGTTTTCAAGTTATGATTTACCTTATTAAACTTAATTATGATATTGATGCGTAAGTGTATGTCTTTTAGATCCATATGCTTGGCTATATTTACTTGTTTAAGATATGTGTTCCTTACAAATAGTATGTCTCATTTCATTATAGTATGTGGACAAACATGCAAACATAAATAAACTTGTTCATTATAAAAAAAACCCTTGTTATATCTGCATTTATTCTAAAGTTTAGGGAACAAGTCGGTGCACCTACTTGATTATTGATAAATAAAGGTAATAACAATTGATATAGGTTCAATGCTTGGCTTTTAGACTTGTGGCCCCTTAGGTGGAAGCAAGGTTAATTCTTAGCTTCGAACTTGAATCTCCCTTATGGACCCATCCTTTGGAAAGTTTGTCAAAGGCCTTGTGATGATGTTGTATGGTATAATATGAATGCTATTAAAATAAATTTTGTGTTAATAAGAAACTCTTTGATGTTGTTGCTTGCTTTATTTTTATCTCTTGCGTTTATATAAGTTTAACCATGCCAAATGTGTTTGTCTTAAACAATAAAGTCTTCATATAATCTAATAGAGTACCAATGTGTTTGCATTGATAGTCTCTAATTTTATGCATTTCGGTAGCATGTACACTATGACTCTTCCCAAGATCGTGCTTCCTCTACATCATGATAGATGTTGAGTACACTAAAAATTAACACCACTATAAGTCCATGGGGATTATGCATAATTAAAGGGATTTTTATCTTTATCTTCATCTATCAGTTGCATTTGTATGCGTATCTCTCATTTTTTTCCTACGATCTATGTTGAGAACCTTATGGTTCATTAAATAAAAAATGAGGTTTTGTTTGTTTAATGTATACATACGAGTGTGGTTTGAACCATTCTTTGGATGGATGCTCTAATCCTTACTTTATTGAATTTCTAGACATTTGGAGTTGATTTTGGATAATATGCTATTTATGACAACTCATTTGTTTTGAATTGTAAATAAATATTATTTTATATACGAATTTACCAAAAATTCATGTATAAGTAGTATTGATTCCTAGATTTATTGTACTTAGTCATGAACCAATTTTTGTTTCATAATGTTCATGTTATTTTAGAAGATGTATATAAGAATCTAGGTAAATCATGGCCAAGAGAAATCATCGAAAACATAATTCAATGTACATAAGCAAAAAATGATAATAATTTAAGCTCATAGATTGTTTCTTAGACTTAGCTCTTGAATAAAACAGAACATGCATGAGAAAATTTCAAGAACTTCATAGTGCATTTTTTATAAGTAATTACTAAACTAACTAAATTTTATAATAATAAAAAGTAATAGCAAATATAATGAATGAACTCCATCCCATGTAGTGGGGTTTGTCTACTTTCTACTCATTTTATGAATTTGTTTTAAAAAAATTCCACTATGAATCCACCAAACCCACTTTGCAATTTCTAGGATTGGCTAACAACATATCTACACAACATGCATATACTACTTCTGGTGTTGTAGTAATTCAGTAGTGGGACACCACAATTTAGACATGATAGTTATATAATACTAGTTTGTTCCTCTTTACATGAAAAATTTATGTGTGTCTTGTACTTAGGGTTAAATTATGTTAGAGAACATATGATTAATTAGGTGAATGTTAATGAAAATAGAAAAGACAACTATTGAAAAGTTTTCATATTTCATGGTTTTATTGATGTCTATGTGTTGTTAGTAAATTCAAGTAATATACTTTTATCTCCCTTATTAATTATCGATGCACATAATCTAGATTTCTATTACATACTGTTACATCTCTTGCACAAGATTTACATAAGTGAGGAGAAAAATCGAGATAGGATACACAATTTACAAAAAGATTTTTGAGCGCTTCTCATATGGGTGCCTTCTATACTAATGATCTATTAAGTTTTAGAGTTCATGCTCATATGCTTAGAAAAATGTAAAATAATCATGCAAAAGTTAAAAATGTATAATTTATTTGTAGAAAGTAACATATGACACATTGGTGACACAAAAG
This sequence comes from Alisma plantago-aquatica, assembly GCA_963693085.1. NCBI lineage: Eukaryota > Viridiplantae > Streptophyta > Magnoliopsida > Alismatales > Alismataceae > Alisma > Alisma plantago-aquatica. The sequence goes on from OY856409.1 coordinate 752,817,711, forward strand.
CGAGATTACTCAAAACAGCACACGATATTATCAACTAACAACCACATTACCATAGAACATGGTAAATTAAAACTGATTTTGATATAACCACAAAAGTTGTGATGCACTACATCGGAAGCCACAAATTGGTACCACCTCTATCATATATCATGCCAAAGGATATTACATATTACTATTCACTGGCTAACTTTCCACAAACCTGTTACATATGATAGCATGTTCTCATAGAGAAACCATATCTATATAGCCATGGCATATTGCCAAAAACTCATAGCGATATACAACATCTACAAAATACCCCCAAGAACCTGAAAGTATAGGGATGACACATAAGACTCTACTACCAAAAACTACCAGCATATCCAACCTTCAAATAGCTACTACTATTCTTGTTGTTCAGCCTCAACCACACGATCTCTACCTCATCGTGCAAGACCACCTAAAATATGTGGAAACCCATGGGGTGAGAGCAATGTCCCAGTAAGAGATATAACTCCCAGCCAACAACTATTGTTAGCACAACAAGGATAAACAACACATATATTTATTATGAACAAATTTTTCTAAATGATGTGAGTAAAATTGTTATGGCAGATTGAGAAGTTTAAGAAACTACAAACTAAGTAGAAGATCATCTTATAATTTTAGAAGGAATATGAAGAACATCTATATCCGTTATCAACTAAAAAATATAAGAAATAAGGCAAAGGGACATCTAATGTGAATCATATTCAACCCTAAGAAAATATACTACATAGTTGTATTACATATTTTATTATGCCCTCAAAACTAGGGGCGTACCACTCAAATCCAACCAACCACATCGAAGCAAATATCAATGCCATATAAGATCTATGGAAGAGACGAACTCCATGATCTCACCAATAACTCCTCTCTAGTGTGAGAAACAACTCAGACACATAAAAGTCAACAACCAACAATGACATATAGTCAAGTTGATAACACCTAGCCGGCCTTGGTACATGGCACGATCTTAGAGAACATGTCACGCATGCCCATTCAAGAAGAGGCAATTTGACATCATATTGCTACCGTTTATAAATCACAAACTCAGGGGTATGACCGCAATCATCCTCTATAACAATTGTGGATGCAAGGACATACCTCAACTTGTGCCCCCTCATATTCAAAAATATGCACTATGAGTTTCCCCTAGTAAGTGCTCGTTTCACCATCCAACAAAATACTGATGTTGAAGATGGATCTATGGCACAAGGAAACTACATGATTAATATTTTAGTTAATTTGTTATGCTAATTGGGTGAATTAAGGCTGCATCATACAAGTGGACAAACAAACCCTAATTCATTCTAGCAAGCATACATATAAAACAAATCCAGCAGATATAAAATGTATAAGGTATAAACTTGTTTCATCACGACTTGATATCACTACCATATAAGGCCATCAACACAATCACATCACTCGGGAATAACAAACCATCATCTCATCTCATCATGACTCATAAAGGCTCATAATCATGAACCTTGTGTAACATTAGGATACCACATCATTCGTAAACTACAAAGTGCATTCAACCCACAACAATAGGGTTACAAAGTAGGAGAGAGAAAACATCATCTCATGCCAACCACTTCAAACAAGATAAGCTTTACATCATGTACACCTTATTAGGGTTTCTCATATAGCACTCGGTGGTGTATACCATGGGACATCATGCTCATATCCTTGGATCACATTAAGCCTTATCACATGGGTTAGTGACCACTATATATATCATCATTAGAGACCACAACATGAATATGAATAGCGACCAAACTATGCACATCACCGTTAGAGACCGAAACATCTACATGAATAGAGACCACACCACATGTCGACCAGTTGACCCATCAAAGGATAGAGACCACATGAATCACAAGAGTGTCGACCATGTGACCCATCAAATAATGGCGACCACTAAAGATCCACCAAGAACAGTGATCGTTAGGGTAACATAGCGACCAACCAACCAAGCCATCTCCAACATAATGACCAAAACAAGAATCGTGAGTGGTGACCATCTCAAGAGAACAAAAGATAGAGACCACAAGCAAGGTCAAAAGATAACAAGAAAAACCAAAATCGAGGACAATAACCGTCACTAAAAACCATGATAACAACCATCACAACTATTATGATAACAAACATCACTACAAACCATGATAAAGATCGTCACAACTATCATGATAACAACCATCACCAAGGGCATAATAGATAGTGACCACGGTAGCTAGGGTTAGGATTATAGAGACCAAACCAAACCATAGTTCTCCATCAACATGATCATAATGACTACAAAGGTACCAAGATCATGTCGACTGAAAATAAAGCTCAACATCAGGGAACTCAAGTGTCTCCAAAGTGATAACACCATGGAAGAATAATCATCAAAACTATATAAACAATCATCCTCAAAATCAGCAAGAAATCATACTAAGGGAGATGAAAACAATGACCAAACCTTTGTTAAATACATGATAGCCAAACCATCAACATGGTGATCAAACAACAAACAAGATGCATATGAGAATAAATAACTCCACCTTCACTAGAGTTTTGGGTGCACGAATTGGGGTTTAGGAGAAAGAGCAATCTATACAAGAATACTTCAAAATCTTAAACCCTAAATCATGATTGCATCAACTATTAAAATATGATCACATTTTAGAAATTAAAATAGTAACATGAAAGTAAGGTATAGGTGCAACAATAATAGAGGAGAGAGTTATATAAACTACCTTGAAGAAGATCAACTCCAAATCCACGAGCTCCAAGAGAAATAAGAAAAACACCAAGCTTGAATCCACTTTCACGGCCAAACATGGTTACCTCAAGAGAAGAAAACACACCAAGGTCAAAGGGATCTCAAAAGAGAGAGGGTAGAAACCCTAGGCCGCAAAAAGAAATAAGAAAGAAGGAAAGATTCATCTCAATCAGGTACTACCATGGCCAAACCATAGTCTTGTCCTCTACTTGGAGAAGTTCCTCAAGAAAGACACCATAGAAGAACCATAGTCTACAACCAAGAGAAGAAGAAAGGGGTAGGGTTTCAAGAAAAATGAGATCAAAGGTATAGAACTACTTACCACAAAGGAAGATCACCAAGAACCACCACAAAAAAGATGATCAAGCTCTAGATCACCACATGCAAGAGGAGGACGACTACCTTCTCCAAGATCAAAACTTCCTCAAGCATCACCAAGCTCAAGGTCGAACACAAGGAGAAAGAGAGAAAGAAGAGATCTAGAGGGAATACTTGCATGTAAAAGAGAGGGCATATATATTGATGGGTAGGAGGGAGGTAAAGATCATAAAGTATCAAGATATAAGAGCACCAAAAGGACACATGTCCAACAAAGCCACAACTATGCAAGAAGGATCATCAAAACCTATGTGGTATAGCATCCACTAAGGTCTTTACCACATTTTGGTGGAAATAACATCCAAGGCACAACTCAATAGTGACTGCTATTGTGTCTCTAAGGGATAATGATCGTCATGATCAATGAATAAAGCCACAACAACACTAACGTCGACATAAGCCATCCGAGATTAAAACATATCGGTCGTCATAAGGCACACACAAGACATGATTGTCTCTAAAACACCCAAAACATAACAGGCACTAGCATAAAGACCAAAAACATAGTCTCTATCATCAACCAACTCAAGCATCCATGTAAAGAATGCAAACCCTAAAACCACACGTCATGTCACCTCATCAATGAAAGATCAACAAGGCACCCCTATTGCATCATACTCTTATGATGCCAAATCTCAAGAGCAACAACCTACATGTGACAAATTGTAAGATAAACCCTCAACATGGGTAAATTGCAAATTGGCCCAAAATAAGCACAAACAAAGCATAAGTATCTAAAACATTAAGCAAAATGGAGCTAACTAAAAAATATAAACATGTGAGATGTTATTAAGGTGTGTAACAAAATTATATTAAGGTTTATGCATATTATTAAGAAAAGCAAACAAGATCTTAACTAAGCTAGGTCAGGCGCCTTACAACCATAAATCCCTAACAAGTATTTCACCCCTAAAATCCTATGCAAAAAGAGATAGATAGTTCCTACAAATCTCATACTCAAGCTCCCATGTGGCTTCCTCAATGCCACGATGATGCAATAAAACCTTAACCAAAATGATGTCCTTCTTCTTTAGCTTATTCACCCTCCTATCAAGGATCAACACTGGACCTTCCACATATGACACATCCTCATCTAACTCAACCTCTACAGGCTGCAACACTTCCTTTGTGTCAGGGTGACACTTCCTCATCATAGAAACATGGAAAATGTGCTGCAACCTATGCAACTCAATTGGAAACTCCAATTTATAAGCCATCTTTTACAATATGTTCCACCACAGGATAAGGTCCCATATACCTGGGACACCCTTATTCCCAAACCTCAAAATTCTTTTTCAAGGAGATACTTTGAGATACACCTTGTATCCCACATGGAATTCTAGGGGCCTCTGACAATTATAAAAATACAAATTCTGCATGTGATGTGTTATCTTCAACTACTACACAAGCTCATGGTCCAAAAGATGTTGCTTGCCCACCTTGTACCAAAACATTGCAGATCTACAATGTCTCCCATACAAAGCCTCACAAGGTGCCATATCAATGATCCTCCGATAGCTGTTGTTGTAAGAAAACATTATCAAACTTAGGTGCATATCCAAACTGCCCAAAAACTACAAAACACAGGCTCTCAACATATCCTTTATCATTTTTATCATCTTCTCATACTGTCCATCTGGATGAGGGTGAAATGTCATGTTGAACCACAACTACATACCCATTGTTGTATGCAAACATTTCCAAAAATGACTGGTGAACTGAGGACATCTATTTGACAATATTGTCACCAAGATACCATGCAAATAGACAATCACATCAACATACACCTGTGTAAGATTTTGATCTATATACATCATCTTTAGAGGATGAAAGTGTGTTGACTTGGTCAACCTATTGACTATCAACCAGATATAATCATAAACTTTGTCTGTCCTAGGAAGTCCAACCACAAAGTCCATCGTGATATGATCCCATTTCCATAATGGTATAAGAAATAGTTGTAAAGTCCCTACAAGTTTTGGATGCTCTACTTTAACATACTAACACACTACACACTTAGCCACGAATTGAGCCACACCATGCTTAAAACTAGGCCACCAATACAAATCTTTCAAATTGTGGTACATCTTGTTGCTATCTGGAGCATAGCATACACCAAAGTGTGAGCCCCTTCCAAAACCAACTTCCTCATATCATCAACCTCTGGTACCATTACCCTACCATGGAAACACATTGTCGAGTCCTCTAACTCATGGAAGCCATCACACTTCTCACTACCAAACTCTACCCAGATCTACCGTATCATAGTATCCCCATATTGTACATGTTTGATCTGCTAACTCAACATAAGTTTCACTTATAACAAATCTAGAAAACTTGCCAACTAGGACACTTACATCTTTACATTCATGTGGCGCAAGAACACCAACATGTCTTTCTCATCGCACACCAAAGAATACAATTGTACCTTCTAAGTAGATGATGATGAAGAAGATTTCCTCCTCAAAGCATCTGCCACCATGTTTCCCTTCCCTGGATGGTAGTCTATGGTGCAATCAAACTCTTTGATTATCTCCATCTAGAAACATTGTCGCATGTTGAGCTCCTGCTTCAAGAAGATGTACTGAAGGTTCTTGTAGTCGGAGAAGATCTGACACTTCTTGCCATAAAGGTAGTGTTGCATATCTTTAATGCATGCACCACAACATCAAGCTCTAGATCATGCGTTGGTTAGTTCTCATTGGGTTTCTTAAATTGTCGTGAAACTAAAGAAATCATGTTCTTGTCCTATATCAATACACAACCCAGACCATTACTCGATGCGTCATAGAAGATGATATAGCCCTTTCCTTAGTCTGGAAACACTAAAATTGGTTCACTAGTCAGCCTCTCCTTCAAAAGCTGGAAAGAACACTAACACTTGTTGTCCTAGACAAACAATACACATTTCCTCATCAGCTTTGTTAGGGGTAACACTAATACATTGAAGTTCTTAATGAACCTTATGTGATAGTCTGCCAAGCTAAGGAAACTACGAACCTCTGCAGGTGTCTTAGGGTGCTCCCACTTTAGCACTGACTCCACCTTCTCCGGGTTCACACAAACTCCTCTAGAATATATCACATGTCCAAGGAAAGATACCTCCTTCATCCAGAATTCACACTTGCTAAACTTAGCGTACAAATGATGTTGTCTCAACATGGCCAATGCATGTTGTAAATGTTACTCATGTTGCTGGCTATCTCTGGGATATATTAGGATATCGTCAATGAACACAACCAAGAACTAGTCGAGATAAGGCCTGAACACCCTGTTCATCAGGTCCATGAAATCTTCCAGTTCATTGGTGATATGGATATTTTCGCACTACAAAATTCACTAGGAATGAAATTCCTAGAGCTTATCAAAATAAACGTGCAATAATTACCACCCGCAAGAAGATGGGTCTTATCGCAGTATAGTTAAGTATCAAATCTAAATGACAACATTTTAAAGAATTAATTATAGATTTAACTAAACTAGGAAGAGTATTTATCACAAAAGGTGGATTTTGTTTTATTACAACTAATGTGTAGGAATAAAATACTAAAATAAAATCTAAGATTATTAGATAGAAAGATACACTAGGATGAGTAGGTTTCACCACCACTATCTACATTTATTCTCTTAGTGCATCACAAACACACATAAACAATATCATGGAGGCTAGGTAAATCCCCCTTTTGGTGTTAGGATTAAGCTTGGACATAGATCCTTCTAGGCTCACTATTGCAAAATCTACAGATCATGTACCAGTCACTCCAGAAAATACCTATTGAATGTCTCATCAAAAGTCTAATAAAAATCAATCAATATCTTAGATTTTATGTTCAAAGTTCACTACACCATAGATCATGACAAACATGTAAACCTATTGGCCAAACAAGCATTCAATATATAAAGTGACTAATTTAACAAGAAAATGGTTAATACATGCAGGGATGCAATAAAAGAACAATAGAAAGTAGTGGGGCTACTCCTCACGTCGTAGCATAAGGAACTACTTGAAACTCCTAGCGAGATCAAAATAAATAATAAGAGACAGGAAGGAGATAACTATCATCTCAGTAGGTAGAAGAATCTAGCAATAGAATTGCTCATGACTGTCTTCGGGTGACCATTCTTCATCGTCGTCCTCCTTGCTTGGACCTGGTCTGCAGATGTGGAAGAGTAGGTGAATGAAGGAATTGTCAACCTTCCTCTGTCGAGTAAGGAAGTCGGGCCTTGGTAGAGTGGTGAAGCGATAGCTTGTTAGTTGGAGAGAAAGCGATCATTTTAATTGATGCCCTATGGTCCTATTTATACTTTCTCACAAGGGAGTTCAAGAGTCTAAAAAATAAATGAGTACGACACATCCATTAAAACTTTCGACCTGTGGTGCACCAACCAAAGTCGATGGTTGGTTGTCGACGTCGCTGTCGAGTTTGACGAGATATCGATTCCAAACTTCGTCAAAGGTTTGTTTGGGCACATATGGTTGATGGTGGTCGAGTTGTCAAAGAGGTCTGTGGCTGTCAACCTCTGATTGTCGATTAATGGTTGTCGAATTCTAGATGTCGATCAGCCATTGACAGTTGTCGATGGGAAGTTGTCAAGATATACAAGTCGTCAAACATTTGCACAGTTGGTGGATGACAGTGTATGTCGTTTGTGGTATATTTGCTTTTGCAATTAAGTTAAGAGCTACGCTACACATCCCCATCCACCCACGCTATCATCCACCCAGTGGTTGATTGTGCGGTCAATGCTGATGTGCTAGAAAAAATAAATACACCATGAAAGAGAAAAAAATTGGAGAGAGAAAAACGTTTTGCATATAATCTTAAATCATAAGGAATTTGTGGATGAAATAAACAACATTAGGCTCGTCATAAAAATACTTTCTATGAAAACCAATGTTGACATACTTTGGAAAAAATAATATTAGAAGTATATTAAGAGATGAGAGAAGTATACAAAAGTATAATATGTTTTCAAGTACTGTTGTACTCAGATTGACCATTCAGGTATAATACTTATTGCCTCTTTATTTCTTCATATTCCATATTATGTCATAAATCTATTAGTGCTATACATTTTATCATTTATATTAATTTTTACATATATTCAGATTGTAGTGTTTGATAAAAATAATATACAAAGATATCTACATATTCTACAAGAAGTACAATATTAACATCCAAATTTATAATAAAAAATACATTACTAGAAGTACAATACTAACAATCACATTCTATTTTTTAAAAGTATTCACATTCACAATATGTACAGACGTACAATACTAATTGCCTCTTCGTTTTTCACACTCAATATTTTGTCGAAAATTCTTAAGTACTGTACATTTTATCATTTATATTAATTTTTACATACATTTAGAATGTAACGTTTGTCAAAAATTGTATATAAAGATACACACACATTCTACAAGAAGTACAGTACTGATAGCCACATTTTGTAATACAAAGTATGCTACTAGACGTACAATACTAGAGGTATTGTACGAGACATAATAACAATACATGATTTGATGATCTTATTAGTACAGTACGAGCCATGTCATGTATAAAAGAACGTCGATAACCACATACCATACATATATAAACTAATTCACATTTCACTAAAAACACACATTTTACTAAAGTACAATACTTTCAACTATTGTTTAAGAACAACTAATCCTTGACCCCATTCATTCAAAAGTACAATATTAAACTCATTACTAATGTTAGCTCAATCGAGTTCATAGATGAACAAGTAGCTATTGTACATGATTTGGGGGAAACACGAAGGTGATGTACTGTACTCACGAGTACTGCATATCTGTACCCAAAACATGTATGGTATCCTAAAATACGAATATTATATTTTTTGCATATAATTATTATTTCAAAGTATGTCAACACTAATTTTGTTGGAAAATATTTTTTACAAGGATTATAATATAATTTATTTCATCAAAAAATATGCTTCGGATTGAAAGTTATGGACAAAAATATTTTCTCTCTCTTATACTTCTCTCATCCTTGTTTTAATTGTTGCTGACACCATGACAGCAGATGTTGACTCTTATTCCCCAAAACCGGGTGGGTGAGCGGGTGGAAAAGTAACTATGTGTAGAATTTTTCCGAATTAATTGCCATGACATGGATATCCCTTTTAAATCTGGTCGACAGAGTGCTGATTGCTTTAGTTGCATTGTGGCCAAGAGTTATGGTTGACGGCTCTTTTAATTTAATTTTGCGCCACTGTCGATTTGTTGGCAACTGCAATTACCTTGCGGCCCTTTGGGAAAGTGCTCGATATTGCTCGCGATCGATAAGTTATTTAACCCATGGTCTCCGTGTTTCTGATAGTTTTGTACAACAACTCCAAGTTATTTCCTCAATCAAAGCGTTTATTGTATTGATCACATGGGACCGTGGTCATGAGTGAACAAAAAGGCAATTGCTTTATTTCCATTGCTGCGTTGTCATGCATGGAAGGAAAGCCTCGATTTGTTGGATACAAAAAGCTGGCTCCTTTATTATTTCATTGCCTTAAGAGACCGGTTGGATGGTTTGCATTGTCCATCATGACCTGGCTTGATTTGACGTATTCATGTAAGTTTTTTTAAAGGAACCAACTGATCATTGACCAGGTTTGAGAATACCCGCTAATAGGAAAGCCATTTAATTCATTGCCTTGTTACCCATTCAAAGAAATAGCTTGATAAATCATAAATGAATTCTTTTTCTTGATAAATAAAGGTATGATTATGATTGATCATGAATAAATTCTTGATATTGGAACGCTCCCTGCATAAAATAAAAGTAACTCCATTAACAAAATCATTGCACTCTCTTGGAAAAAATTAGATTTAACCAAAACATCCCATAGTTGTCCAAAAAGATGCGAAAACTAAAATATTAATAATTATGGAGTTCAAGGCTGCACAAACTAATTTATTGAATAAAATACTACATTAGGATGTAAAATTGGTCTAAAAAATTTAAGTAAATTGGGGTGAATATCCGTTGATCAAAATATCCCAAACTTAAACATTACTCGTCCTGGAATAACAAAAAATTTAAAAATTCACCAAATTAATACATTCACCCTACATGATTGCCACATCCTTAGATTATGTGATTTTCCTTACCACGAATTATAGCGAAACTACTCAAAATTCTAAGATCACATAACACTTCTCATATCTTCTTTCCTGATTTTGTTTTCAAAAAATTTCCTAGCCACCATCCCCAACATCAACATGTCAAAAAGTTTCATGAGAGTTTAGAGAGATCCACAGAACAATAAGTATGCACTTTATTTGACACTGGTGTATGTCAAGAGAATGATAAAATTTTGAAGCATTCATTGTGCCCATTGGTAGAAAAAGGAAGTGAATAGAGGTATGGAAGGAAGTGATATCTCTCCTATATTCAACTCAAGATCTTTTTATTTCTTTTTTTTTACAATTACATTGAACACATTGTTTTTATTTGTGTGTTTTGGCATCTTTTCTTGATGGTATGTCCCTACTAAATTTACGGGGAGTATGGAAAAAGTGGTCGAGGGAGGAAGAGGATATGCCACCCCAAGCATAGAGTTTAGCACATTTTCATTTTCTTATGGAATGAAAGGTAAGAAGATGGAGGAAGAAATGTAGAAGAGATTTCGAATCATCATGCAACATGACATACAATTCAATACATTAGGTTGTTCTCCTTATCACACTATATTAAAATAATGACAAGATGGGAGATTAAATGGAAAATTCATGCAATTCTATCACTAGTTAGTAAGAAGCACGATGTGTTTGATCCCTGTCATTTTCTTTCTACTTGTCATGTTTTCCATGAAAACATAATATTCAGAGTCTTAGGCCATATAGGATAATTTCTAGCCTTTGGTTCGTTTAAAAAATTAGTCATTTAGAGGTTTTGCTTTGAATAAGTGGAGTCAAATGATGTGAAAATTTATGCAAATAATAATATTACATCTAAGCCGACTAAATTATTTTAAGAAATAAAATAAAATTTTGAATTTTTTTATCAAAATATAAAGCATGTATCCATTGATATAGTCTTAAAATTTAAATGTAAGAATTTAAGATAGAAGGGTGTGGGTGAAGTAAAGCACGTACCACCCACCCTCACCCCAATATTAAATATTTACACGTCCCCGACAAAATACTAAATTTGAAATGGAGGCAAAAAATCTGCAAAGCTCAACAAGGCATTCCTTGAAGCTCAAATAAGGTCTAACAAACAAGATGTTTACAAGGGTTGGAACCTTAAGAGGAGGAGCATCATGGAGCATCCAATGATGGGAAGATCTTGACAACTCAAAAGGGCTTTTTAGATGAGTAAAATGATGTTTCTTTTCACCTCACAATCCATCTAATAGGATCCACAAATCCTCCTCCATGATTAGAGAAAATGTTGTGTTTGTGTGTGGATTATAAAGAGGCACATAATATGATTGGTACCTATATGATGTCATCTGGATTAGCTCATGCAAGTGGGCATGGAGGATCACCTTTGAAGATGAAGGTAAAAAGTGATGAGTCCACCATTTGTAATGCCAATTGGGGTAATATCAGATGGGGGGTCTGGATCTAGCTTCTCTCATTACCTGGATTTGCATGTAGGAGGAGTGGTGCTTACATGGAAGGAAGCATCTAAATAGTAAAATCAACATCATAAATTATTTTTTTGTGATTGTGCAACCTCTTGAAAAATCATGCACCTAATATTGGTATCAATGGGGACTGTGGGCTCAACATGTTGCTCTAATTCCTCCCAACAGGACGTTCCCAACTCGTCAATGGAATTCGAAAAAGCAGCATTATTGACCAACAATGGTGGAGGCATGTAAACTTCATATTGAGGTAAATCTCACTATCTGGATCATCCTTATAAGGGATTAAAGGTGGATGAGGTGGAGTGTAGAACTCTTCCTGAAATGACCCTTCTTCATCTAAGACAATCAAATAAGAAATTGATGTTGGTTGTTCTTCTTCTGGGATATGGTCAACCATGATTTGTTGATCATTGGTAACATCTAGATCATGGTCTGTAATAGGGAGGGATAGCAGAGTTTCAGGTTCTATAGTAAAAAAGGGGTCATCCTCTTGATGTGACTTCTCATATTAATATACTAAAGTTCCAAGCAAGGAGAAGGATGCAGTTGAAGTGTACATGTCATATTCTAGAAATAGTTCCTCAATCTGTACAATTGTTGATAAATCTAGCATTGTTGACACTAAGATGGTATCATTTTTATCGTCATAAAAAACCATCATCTTTGGCTGCTCTAGTTGTCCTTGATAACTTTCTTTTTGGCTCTCTAGCTCCTTGGCGAACTGCACAAGCTCAGCCAATTGTGCAAGTAACCTTTTTCTTCGGTTATCTTCTTCGATGAGCATTTTCTCAAGAGCATCCAGTCTACTACTTTTGTTTGGTGAAGGTTGGATTTCATAGTAGTGCTCATCATTGTAGCTCCGACAATGTTATTGATTGCAATCTGGCATATAAGGGAATTGACCTTCATAACATGGTAAATCATAGGAGCCTCCTCAATATTCTTGATTGAAACCCCCTTCATTGTGAAATTAGCTCGTGTAGCTCAGTTCTTCATTGTAGCCTTCTAAAAATTATGGATTGGAATTGACATTGTACCCACATTGGTAGTCCTTACTTTGTGTTGGATGCCAATCCTTTGGAGTGCTGCTTTAAGTTGTGGGGTTGTGTTGGGGCAGTTTATAAATGTATGGCCGTAATAGCCACACATCTGGCACCATACGCACTGCATCCTCGACCACACAATTTTAAAATAATGCATGAAAAATAAGGAGATTATTTATCAGGTTGGCTGAGAATATGGTTCAAGAGGTTATTCAATAAAATCTTGTTCAAGAATATTTTCATTATTATCAAAAGAAAAAACAAAAATCCTAAATAGACCTAAGTAAATTCAACCAGTCACTAATTCTGTTGTCCCAAAAAAAGCATCAAAATTTGATGTGGATATTATCACACTATAAATTAACTAAGAATGGAATTCCTTGAGTTTTCCAAAATAAAATGTGCAATAATTACCAGTAAGTGGGTAGTCTTATCGTAGTATAGTTAAGGATCAAACCTAAGGGAAAATATTTTTAAGAATTTATTGATCGATTCAACTAAACTAGGAAGAGTATTTATCACAAAAGGCAAATTTTTGTTGATTAGAACAAATGTGCAAGAATAAAAGATTGAAATAAAATTTAATATTATTTGATGGAAAGATACACTAGGATGAGTAGGTTTCACCACCACTACCTATGTTTATTCTCTGACTACATCATAAACATACATAAATAAAATCATGGAGGCCATGTAAATTCCCATTTTGGTGTTAGGATTATGCATGGACATATATACCTCTAGACTTGCTATCGCATAATCTAGAGATATTGTATCTATTGTCCTGAGAAACACCTATCTGATGTCTTGTAAAGAGTCTAATAAAAATCAATCAATATCCTAGATCTTTTCTTCATAGTTCTTTACACCCAAGATCATGACAAACATATAAACATATTGACCGAACAAGCATATAAGATATAAATGATTGATTTAACAAGAAAATGATTCATATATTCAGGGATGCAAAAAAAGAACAAAAGTAAGTAATGGAGTTACTCTCCCACGTCCTAGCATAAGGAACTACTCGCAAATCATAGTGAAATCAGAATAAATAATAGGAAAAAGGAAAAAGATAGCCATCATCTCAGCGGGTAGAATAGATGTAACAATACAGTGGTCTAGGACTGTGGTCGGGTGACCCTTCTTCTTTGTCGTGCTTCTTGCTTGGAACTTATCCACAGATGAGGAAGAGTAGGTGAATGAAGGAGTCGTGGACCTTCCTCTGTGAGTAAGGAAGTCAGACCTTGTTAGAGTGGTGCAGCGGCAACCCATCGACCGAAGTGAGAGTGATCCATTTAAATATCATCCTAGGGTCCTATTTATACTTTCTGTCAAGGGTAGGGGTGAGCATTCAGTTAATTCAGTCAGTTACGGTTAATTCGGTTTGGTTCAATGGTGAATTTGTGGTTTAAGATTTTAACTATTAACCTAACCAAATTGATTCGATTAATTCAGTTATTGTCCAATCGGTTAATAGTTAATTCGGTCGGTTAATTTAGTTAACCAAATAATACTCGTGTAATAATATTATTTGAAATATTCATAGAATTTGGAACAATTGTTATATTATAGTAGTAATAGTTGTAAATTTAATTATGTATGACTCGTAAAAACTTGATTACTATATATATGAGGAAGTATTTTGAAATAAAAGTACAACTATATATGTATATATGCATGTGTAGGATATTATTTATGAATAAATTCTGACTATTCGGTTAATTCGATAACCAAACCAAAAATATCTTTAATCATTAAATTAACCATTTAACTGATTAATCAAAATAAATTAACCAAATTAACTGAATAAATCAAATTGACCCAATAAATTAACCATTATGAATGAACCATTTGGTTAATCGGTTACTAACCAAATTCTTCTTACCCTTTTGTGCCGAGGTCGATTGGTTGCCAAGGCAGCCCTTTGAGAAAGTGCTCGACATTGCCTCGTGATGGATAGTATTTAATCCATGCTTTGTACAACAACTCCACGTTATTTCCTCAATCAAAGACTTTATTATATTAATTACATGGGACCGTGGTCATGAGTGAACAAAAACACAATTTTTTTTCCATTGCTGCGTTGTCATGCATGGAAGGAAAGCCTCCATTTGTTGGATACAAAAAGGCTGGCTCCTTTATTACGTTATTGCCTTAAGAGACCGGTTAGCTGGTTTGCATGGTCCATCATGACTTGACTTGATTTGATCGTATTCATGGAAGTCTTTCATAGGAACCAAATGATCGTTGACCAGGTCCAGGGATACCCGCTTAATAGGGGAAGCCATTTAATTTAATTCATTGCCTTGCACCCCGTCAAAGAACTAGCTTGATAACTCATAAATGAATTCTTTTCTTGATAGATAAATATGACTATGTTTGGTCATGAATAAAATTTTGACAATGGAACGCTCTCTATACAAAACAAAAATAATTCTATTATCAAAATCATTGTACTCTCAACAAAAGCGGTAAAGTCCGGATTTAATCAAAATAGCCTATAAGGACACGTTTAATATGTTGGAATTTCAAGTATCCCACATTTCTGCCATCCTGCATTTGCAAAATATTGCATTGTCAAAATCTCATAAATACAAATTTTAAATTTGGTTTCCTAGATTTGTAAAATACATGATTTACTTTTTTTGGGTCTATCGGCCAACTACAACTGGATTTTGTCGTATGGGAGAATATTAATAGAAACTAAAATTCAGGATTCCTATTATGTCCGGAAATCCTGGGATTATTTCTGTTTCCTGAATCATGTAAACCAAACATAAACTTTCTACAGATAGATGTCAAAATACAATCCGATACAGTGAAATTTAGGAATCCAAACATGCCCTAAGTTGTCTAAAAAGATAGGAAAATTAAAATATTAACAATTATGGAGTTCAATGTTGCATGAACCAATTTATTGGATAAAATGCTACATTAGGATGCAAAATTGGTCTAAGAAATATAATTAAATAGGGGTGAATATTCATACATCAATTGGTTAGCCCAAATGGCACAACCACAAACTCATAATGACCATACCTAGTCCTAGAAGTTTACTTGGGTATATCATTCGCCTTGATCCGTAGTTGATGGTGTCCTGATCTCAGATTTATGTTTGAGAACACTACAACACCACTCAATTGATCAAACAGATCGTCTATCTGTGGCAACGAATACTTGTTCTTGATCAGTCACCTTGTTCAACTATCGGTAATTAATACATAACTTCATGGTACCATCCTTCTTCTTCACAAAAAACATGGGAGCACCCCAAGTAGACATGCTCGGTATGATAAAACCCATCTCAAGCAACTCCTCCAATTGTTTCTTCAGCTTTTGCATCTCAGTTGGTGCCATCATGTATGGTGTATGTGTTATCGGTTGGATATCAGGTACCAGATTAATCTAAAAGTCAATCTCTCTAGGAGGGGGAACACTTGGGCACTTGTGGGGAAACAAATCCTCAAACTCACGAACAACTAGCACTTCTTGGATACTAGGACTCCTCACCTTAGTTACCACCACATGCGCCAAAAATGCTTCACATCTCTGCCTCATCAGCCTCTCTGTTGTCATCACAGACACCGGACACGTCAGAATAATCTTCCTTTCTCCTAGGAAGATCTACGTCTTGCCACCGTCACATAATGTAGCCACGTTGGAACTACTATAATGACCCGCACTTTTGAGTGTCTAAAAGACCTTAAAGTCGTGAATCATTACTCATCAAATCTAGGATCAGATTCAAGAAATAATGTAGAATAGTAAACAATTTCCATTAATGAATAAATATTTACATGTTTGCATAATAATATCCTCCAAGGAGTTACATAATTTTTTGAATGGATGAACATGTACATTTGTGAAGGTATACCACTAAGAATAAACCTTCATGAATAACTTTAGTGTCTTCAATATATTTATTTGTAACCTCATGTCCACGAATCAAGTATACCTGATACCTAAAATGCCGACAAACAAATACACAATTAGTATATTTCTATATTGGTATGTGGGTTCATTCAATAATCAAACGTACACATATAAGCAAACATCTTTATCTTGTACATAAGAACATAAACTTGTTTTCATATTCTAACCCATATCTGGTCTACTACCTCAGGTGTGATCACTATCCCTCTGGGGCTCGTGTGCATTACCGTTAAGATCAGTCTAATGTAGGGTTCAAAATATTATTATTTACTTTTCACGATACTCATAGGAACCTTATAATTTGTAAGAAGTAAATAAACAAGTAAGCAATTAATCATTCGTTCAATCTCATCGAGAAACCTTAACAAACTCAGAATTTGATAAATGTATTCATAAGCATAACCACACACCTTATGTCATAGAAGAAACCATGTAGAATAACTCATGTACTTTAAAAGTGCACCCAACCATCCAAGCAACAATGTATTCAATCTAAAATATACATACTGCGTATGTGTCGCCATTTATTCACATTACATTAATTTGATCTATATGCACTCCTAAACTAGGGTTTATGGTTATCTCATGTTTGGACTAGGGATTATGATTACAACCCTAATTCCATCATACCATGGTTTCTAAGTTAAACCCTAATCATCATCTTAAGCTTATTCTATTCATGATATCCAGATTACATTATCAACATTAGATCAAATCAAGATGTCGGCATTGGTATTAAATCCCTAAATTAGTATGAATGTGATCATTAATCTAGGATCATCATTTATTTATCATTATTAAGGATTTTCTCATTATACATGTCTAGATTAGGTATCAACTCAACAATATTACCCAATTAAGCATCATATTAAACTAAACTAGGTTTTTCCTTATCATTAAACACATTAGGACATGTATTTTATATACTTTCGGAAAAGGAAGCTTAATTAGACTTTTATTATATTTTATTTGTATTCCTCTAAATTTTTTGAGAAATTTGATATATAGTTTCTCTATATTCAGAGTTACCATTAATTAATTAGAATTATTTCAAGATTACTAATCTGGACCAATTAGATAGTGCCACATAGGCAACTTATCCTATATTACGTACCTCTCAGAGTCGGGGCTAAGTTATAATGCAATTATGACTTTGCCATCATCCTGAGAGCCTTTTCTTCACGCACGGGAGGGGCGCTTTAGTCAATTGGTCCTAAGTTGTCCCCTTCCTCGCTCGCGCTCCTACGCACAAGTTGCGGCCGTTGTGCCACTATCGTTGTTGCGAACAACTCTATTTCGCCAAGTTTTCCTACACCTTGCTCCTTCCTAAGATGCCAACAGTTACTCCCTTGGCCCATAAACAAGGTGGCTCAATCATCTATAGACTATACCCGCTCTCACAACGCTGCGCTGTTGATGGTGTCTTGGGCTCCCATACTCTCTTACCAAGATCTTCACGATATAGAACGCCACCATCGGGCTACACTCTAGCCTTCCTTGTGATGCTATCAGCTGCATCTCTCTTCTCCAGCTTCTCCACAGTCCCTTCATCACCTCCGATGCTTCACCCTCCTCCTTCCTTCTGACCGTGCAGCCAAACAAATTGGTCATGGAAGGACCTGCTACTTTCTCAGACCTCATTTGCATCGAGTTCTCTTACACACACACACCGTTGCAGACCCAAACTCTGGTGAGGCTTGAAGAACCACCTTCCCAGATTCAAGGCTTGCCTTAGCACTGGTCTCCGCCAAAAGGATGGGCAGGGTGTCTTGGAACTTCGACGACTCTCCTCGCCGCCCTAAGAACCTTTCTTCTATCTGTCAAAGTCAGGGGTCTGTCTGGGATGTGTCAATCAGTGAGACGGTGAGATAACGGGAAGGCTACTCTAGTTGGATGAGTCTCGCTCGAGTATCATGGGGATCCTATATATACCAAGCTCATGACAAGTCCTAGCGATTCAAGGAAGAGAGGACCGAAGGCAAAGGAGAGGCATACCTCATTTGATAATCCTTCACGATCATATATATATAGAAAGAGTCCTCCTCATATATTACTTCTTTTTCCTTGGGGTTTAAGTAATCCAAAAATGGCAAGGAGTATTACAACTATCCATGAACTCAATTTTCCAAGATTATTTAATTTCAACACCAACTAGGAAAGAAAATACTCTTTTATATAAACTCTTTTCTTTTATCCAAAAGGCCATGAGAGTCACCACCATATGATTTAAATTTGGATTTCAATTTAGAACCAAAAATTTTAAGTATTGCACCCAACCATGGTGTTGTCAATCTCGACTAGATAATTATCCTTTGATTATCAAAACACCATAAATCATATTTCTTTTGGCAACCTTATAATTATTTCATTTATCAAAACAAAAGGCTATTAGTACCACTTCATGTACAAATCCCCTTTCTTTAAATTATGCCACAAGGACATTGATATTCCATAAATAATATCATTGGGGAAAATTATTTATTATGATATACTTTATATCTATATCATTCAATTTTATCGAAATTGAGGATATTACATTCATCCCTCCTTAAAACGAATTTTGTCCCCAAAATTTAGGCCTACTAAGCCTAGGTGAATGATAACTCATCTTATTTTCAAAACTTAGGGTTAGCACCCTACTTAGATGGCTTAACATCTTTTGCTCAGTATATCAATTTTCATCTTATTACTAAGATTGGCACCTGAATTGCAATTCAAGTATACCCGCATCTTTAGTATCCGCACCTCATCATCTCTTGATGATTCAATTCTTATTGGTGATTTCGTTATTACTTGGTGATTTCTCTTTTCACCTTGGTTTACAACCTATGATTCATTGTTTTGACACAAGGGTGAGGTGACACCTCTAACCCTAGTTTCTTTCGTTACACATTCAATGTAGGATATTCATCCTCATTATCTCAATTTTAAGCATAATGTGTGTCTATCCAATCTCCCTCCCTCATAATGAGATGAAATAAGTATTTGACTACAGCCCAAACAAAAAGTTCAATCCATTCCAAGAGCGGAGATGGTACATCCACACATTACCTTTCAATTTCACATATTAAGATGAATCGTGCTCGATATGACTCTAAACATACTGTTCTTAATTTCATAGTATTTGTATTATTCATGAAGTCTACACTACTACAGAAGTGGCCTTTGGCGTCGGTCGTTTAACCCCATTTGGCGTCGGTTTTCGACCGACGCCTATGTGGGCGCCGCTAAAGGTTGAACACTTCGGCGTCGGTTGTTTAACCGACGCCTATTTAAACTATCAGCGTCGGTCGTTTAGTCGATAATCGACGCCAAATGGATTCGCGCCACATAAAACGGCATCATCTAGGGCACTTTCTGCGTCGGTTATTTACTAACGGACCGACGCCTATACTACTTATAGCATCGGTCTTTTAGTAGATAACCGACGCATAAAGTGTCCTAAATGACGCCATTTTTTGTGGCGCGAACACTTTTGGCGTCGGTTATATACCAAAAGACCGACGCCTCTAATTTAAATAGGCGTCGGTTTGATACGTATATCCGACGCCATTTCGAGGACTGCTTTGGCCACATAAGGCGTCGGTTATCTATAAATAACCGACGCTGTAGATCTTTGCTGACGGTTTTTATAAATAACCGACGCCTATTTTTTTTTTTCATATCAGTTTGCAGGCCTGCTGTGGCTGGTCAGCAGGATGAGAACCTGCAGTTCAGTAACTGAACTGCAGGTTTACGACATCCATTGATATCAGCCTACAAACAGGCCGCAAACCTGCAAAAGTCATAAGAAAAATTTCACACAAGTACATACATTCAGACATCAATTCAATTCTCACATTCACACATATAGAAACATTCAAATACATGTATTAACATTCAGAAATATTCATTTACAAAGTATCATTCATTATCGCTATCAACATCCCAATTATATCTTACAGTTGCCACTGCTTGTATGGCTTTTGCCCATTCTTCTCTTACTTCATTTAATGCTTCCATCGTATATGGAGCATGTATATTTTTTAAGCGTTTACCTATAGTGTTGTCAGTTTTAAACACCTGCAAAGAGAATGATGTATATATATAAGTAATAATATAAAAATAAGATAAGATTGATATATTGCATACTAACTAATGAGAGTATATATAATACCTCATGTATGGTATCGATGTCCAATGCGACATATTTGATAATCATCTGCATAAATCGCATCACATAGTATGTGCAT
The DNA here is from genome assembly GCA_963693085.1 of Alisma plantago-aquatica. Taxonomy (NCBI): domain Eukaryota; kingdom Viridiplantae; phylum Streptophyta; class Magnoliopsida; order Alismatales; family Alismataceae; genus Alisma; species Alisma plantago-aquatica. The sequence goes on from OY856409.1 coordinate 752,838,713, forward strand.
GCCCAACCATTGTCTTGTGTAGCACACTATAAATTGAAACATACAAAATAATACAACTAAGCACAATTCACATCAATAATATATATATTCGATTCGGGAACTTACTTGTACGTTCTGCCAATTTATTGGCTGGTTCTTTTTCCTTGGGACCGTTCCTCCAGCCTTTTTGAATGCATATAAACCCCTACATGTTAATATAACACAATAAATTGCATAAGTAAATAGTAATGTAATAAAAGATGTTAACGGATATAAAAATGAAATATTTCTCACCAGAATAATGGCATTCTCATTACGTGTCCAATTTTAGTGTTCAATGTACTCCCCGCAGGATCCAGATAATAAACAGTGAATGTCCCGGGGACAATAACTAGTAACTCCCAATGTCTACCGCTAGAAGTAAGAAGTTAATAATTAATAACTCAAAATGCAAAATAAAAATGGAATTTTCTTAAGTCCAAATTATAAATAAAGTAAACTTACTTGACATTGAATGGAGCTATTATTATCGTCTTCTTTTGCTGACCAAAAATTGTAAAAGCATCTATACAGTATTGTTGAACATTATCAGGGTCTTTAGCTACCAAACTAATCAATGATGGAATCAAAAATCCCACATGATCAAATGCAAATTGTTTGCAATGATCTTCGACTAGGTAGCTGCAAAACATATAGGCGTATGCATTAATATATAAGAAACCAGATCACCGGATCTTACACAAGGTATATGGATGTATAAACAAGATCTCACCTTATCCATGTCTCTATCATTGATGTATTCAACCAATCATACATAAACAGCTCAATAATATCTTGTATAAATAAAGAGCTATCGTATGATTGACCTGCATAATCTGCATCTAAAGAAATAATTATAGGGAAATGTACATTATGTGCCTGTAGCCAACATGCCATTCCCCTACAAGCAGGACCTAACGGGTATGTTAGGTCAGTTGGAACCCAATCGGGTAATGCGGGAAGTGGAAGTGGAGGCCTAGGTGCTCCTGGTGTCTTCTTTTTAACCTGTACATATAATTTCAGATCAGTTGACATCATATATACACATTAACAGTCTAAATCAATGTAAATTTATCTTACAATTTCAGTCGTGTAGACGACATCTGCTTTGGGCCACAATATCACCCCGCCTTCTGCCTCACCAAGTGTATCAATATCTGGGTGGGCATATGGCAACGCAACTTCCCTCCAATCGGGTAACACACGTAATGGTCCCACACGAACATAGCCCTGTGGCATTGGAGTCCCGTGAAACCTTTCCCCAGGAAGGGACGGGTAAGCTTGCGCCTCTGCAACAACGTAGTCTTGCATTCTTAAGCGGCATGGCTTCAATGCCTACAAATTTACGTAAAGAATATTATACATATATACATATCATCTTGAAAACATAACAACTTGAAAAGACTAACTACAATGCCATAAACAATACTTACAGCAGACGTGCTAGGCGATGGGTCTCCAGGATTACTCGCAGTCTGTGCATCAGGAGAAGAGTGGGTCGCCATAGGCGTATTGGAAGCCTGAGATGCCTGCCACCGCAGCAATTCTTCCTTGACCTTCTCAGCAACTACATCGTTGATCTTCTTAGCAACTAAATCCTCAACTCTCTTATTCTCCTATACATGGATAAAAGAAACATTAGCTTCTTATTAATGAATTTCCTTTTGCAGTAACATTCTAAAAAAAGAATAGGTTACCTCTTCTTGAGAAAGTCCCGCTCTGGGTTTGCGCTGGGATGGCCCAAAGAATGCTTTGATGCCAACACCAGCGCCGGCACCTCTAACACCTCTGGGTTTTTCTCAACGTGCATTACATCGATACAATGCCTGACTGTCAAAGAACTCCAATAAGGAAGATCCCAAAATATTGACTTCTTCTTGAATGAAGAATTGTCACTCCGTGTGGCCATACTACATTGTGATTTCTTACCAAATTCATTGACAATGTCTTTTACTCTTTCATAAACAACATCCCCTGGTATAGGTTTAGGTGCACTCCGTTCATCATTCCATCCATTGAATGCTTTGCGCTTCCTACGATATGGATGGAATTTTGAAAGAAACCTTTGATGACCAAGATATACAGTCTTGCCGCCATGTTTTAGTCTTATTGAATCAGTGTTTTCTTCACATATAGGACACGCTTTAGCTCCTTTGACACTATATCCAGACAAATTCCCATATGCTGGAAAGTCATTAATAGTGCAAAATAACATAGCGTGCAAACGAAATGTCTCTCTTGCTGAAGCATCATAGGTCATCACACCTTCAGCCCAAAGTTTCTTTAAGTCATCAATCAAAGGTTCAAGATAAACATCGATATCATTTTCGGGTTGTTTAGGGCCCGATATCAACAATGACAACATAACGTACTTATTTTTCATACACATCCAGGGAGGAAGATTGTATATAACAAGCATGACTGGCCAAGTGCTATGTTGGATGCTCAATGTCCCGTACGGATTCATCCCATCTGTACAAAGCCCAAGTCTTAGATTCCTATCTTCTTCACCAAATTTAGGGTACAATAGATCAATCTTCTTCCACCGTGGGGAATCAGACGCATGTCGTAGGATCCCATCATTATTTTTCTTAACATCTGCATGCCACCTCAAATTCTTCGCATCTTTCGGATTTGCAAACAAGCGTTGAAACTGTGATATTATAGGTAGATACCACAACACCTTGGCAGGAGAACCAGTTTTGGACTCCCCCGAAGTCGTCAATTTATACCGTGACGCACCACATTTTGGACAATCTTTCAAATCTACATAGTCCTTTTGAAATAATACACAATCATTCGGGCTTGCGTGTATCTTCTTGGCCTCCATTCCCATTGGGCACAACATTTTCTTTACCTGGTATGTTGAGATTGGAAGCTCGTTTCCTTCAGGAAGAATTTCTTTCAACAAAGTCAACAATGAAGTGAAGATTTTGTCGCTCCATCTATTGTTAGCTTTCAACTTATACAATCTCAACACAGTGCTAAGCTTCGTAAACTTAGCACAGCCTGTGTATAATGGTATCTCAGCATCATGCACAATGTTTGTAAAGATAGGAGGTGGATCGGTGTGCTCTACCCTACAACTATCCAGCATCGCATCAACGATGTCTGCTGGAACTGGTTCGTTCACATTTACGTCATCAGAGGCAATTTCTTCTTCCACCCAAGCACTGCTATCGACATCTACTGGTTTCGATTTTGAAATCTCTCCATGCCAGTGCCATTCTGTATAGCCTTGTACAATCCCGTTGCATATGACATGACTTTTGATTTCCTCACCAGTGTTGACTTTCAAGTTGTTACCGCAATGCCTACATGGACAGTAGAACCTATCTGTAGGTTTTTTCCTATGTTCCTCGGCAAATCTAATAAACTGATCAAGACCAGATATAAACTCTGGGGTGCAACGATTACGAATGGACATCCATGATCTATCCATTCTATGATCAGAGAAAACAAGTATATATTAGGAAAAGATTAGGCAGCATTTCCCTAGTATATAATAAATGTGTACCACCTATCCCATCCTTGAACACCTAATCTCACTTAGGATGTAAGTGTATAATGTGTATTGGGTTTTCGAGAAAATTTCGGCAGCATTTCCCCGCTGTTCTCTAAGTACATATGTACTTAGAGAACAAACGGGGAAATGCTACCAAAATTTTCTCGAAGACCCAATACACATTATACACTTACATCCTAAGTGAGATTAGGTGTTCAAGAACAGTCCCAAACCGGGGACTATCCAAGATTTACTCCTAATGAGTCAATCTTGGACGGGTTTCTAGGCCAACAAACACATTTGATGTCATTCTTATATATAATAAATGTGTACCACCTATCCCATCCTTGAACACCTAATCTCACTAGTAAGTGTATAATGCGTATTTGGTTTTCAAGAAAATTTCGGCAGCATTTCCCCGCTGTTCTCTAAGTACATATGTACTTAGAGAACAAACGGGGAAATGCTACTGAAAGTTTCTCAAAAACCCAATACACATTATACACTTACATCCTAAGTGAGATTAGGTGTTCAAGAACAGTCCCAAACCGGGGACTATCCAAGATTTACTCCTAATGAGTAAATCTTGGACGGGTTTCTAGGCCAACAAATACATGTGTTGTCATTCTTATATATAATAATTGTCTATAAACTACAGGAAACATGGTTAATCCTAATCAACAGAGCATTATTAAATAATAAATCAAGAAATCAATAGTTTCAAACAAAAGGTCTAGGAATCTTTACTAGACATTATATGTATCCCTAATCATCATATTTAACATACTACATTATTATGAACATCCAGATCAGATTAAGATCATACTATGTTATAACCATTGGTTTAATAACCCTATTTCCGCATGTACATGTTTATCAACTTTAAAACCCTATAATTCATGAAATCATTCTAATTCAATTTGATATGTTGGGATCACATAATTATATAATGACATCAGAATATATAGAAGAATCAAGCAGAGCAGAGCAGAATATAAAGAATGTTGGGATCACAGAATATATATATGTTGCAAAAAAAAAGCAGAGCAGCTAGCAGCAGCGGGAAGACCAACCTTGTCGGGAAGAAGGCAGAGGCTCCGGTGGCTCTGGCTGGAGAAGTAGCTAGCAGAGACGGCGGTGGAGGAGCACCAGGCGGCGCCTAATCGTGTACCAAACATGAAACATGCATAGAGTACATCACATTAAAATATAAGATGTATAACTAGAGCTTTCAGAAAATCAAGCAATTCACTCATTTGAGCTAATTTTAAAATCATTCTATTTAAGGACCCAAAACCTATAATGTTATAGTTAGTAACACTGAAACCTAATTCATCCTGGTGTTTTTTATATATAAGTTCATACCCCTTTTCATTTTGATTTAAATTTTCGTAATTAGATTAATAAACCATCAAACCATTTGATTTTAAATATTTATCTTGACTTGGATTGGGTATGGTAACCAATATACTTAAAAATGTTGTACTCAGGGTTTGATCCTAAAAATATATTGCAATAAGACATGTATGCTCGCGGGGAATGATTATTGCACAATGGGTTTGATTAAATCTAGAATAAAATCTTATATAATTGTTTGCTATAAAATCACACATAATGCACCACAAGGGTATCTTCATAGATGACCCACAATCTCATGATATATTTCAATAAACTCAGGGTCACTCCGTATATGAATATCAATGGATTAGCATGACACTAACCCTGGTAATGAGGCATGACAAAGATGGGTAAAGTGTGGGATAGGAGATTTGAATCAATTGTGGAATTATTTTTGCCTCACCTTGCCAATATAAGGAGAGAATGAGCTCTCAATTTAATCTAGATTGGGCCTACAAATTTAGAACATTCACTAGGAAAATCCCAGTCATTTGCAATCCAAAAGTCCATCATAAGGCTCAAACAACAATGTATGCAATGGTAACTATAAACTGAATATAAATACATTATGAAGACCTAAAGGGAACCCATATACGTATATATGCTTGTGATTTATTACTTGTTCTAAGAATTGTTGAGAATAAAGCCCAAGGAGGTGTCTTTGATGCAGACAAATGTTACTTCCCCTAGTTGGCCTGAGCAGCGGCGTGGAGGAAGGAAGGAAGGAGGAAGAAAGCAGTACCTTGAGGGAATAGGAAGAATGCCTGGCCTAGAGAGCAGCGGTGTGGCCTGAGCAGAGACCTACCCCAAAGAAGCCACCGGCGGCGAGGAGAGGAGAGCAACTGTGCGCGGCGAGGAGAGCAGCAGTGCGCGGCGGCGAGCAGGCGGTGGCGAGCAGGCGACGGAGCAGGAGACTTCAGAGCGCAGCAGCAGGAGCAGGAGCGGCGGAGAGAAGGCGGCAGCGGCGGCGGTGGCGGCGACGCAGAGCTGGTGTCCAACGGCGACAGGAGCGGCGGAGAGCAGGAGTGGTGGCGGAGAAGGGGGCGCCGGAGAAGGGGAGCTGAAGAAGAAATCACCGGAGAAGGGGAGCTGAAGAAGAAATAGGGAAATCGCTCGCAATGAAACAGAAGAAAGGGGAAGAGTCGGGCGATCGAGGGTTATGAAGTTCCCAAATAGCGTCGGTTGTTTAAAACAACCGACGCCTAAACATCTTTAGCGTCGGTTGTTTGAAAAAACCGACGTCCAATTGGATGATATTTTCATGAAATTGTTTGGCGGGAACCACCTTCAGCGTCGGTTATCCTTGAATAACCGACACTGAAGGTGACACTTTTCGCACAAATTTTCATCGCACATAGGCGTCGGTTTCTACCTAAATAACCGACGCTGCTAATGACACTATTTTTTTTCATCGAAATTTGGATTTCGCGGGCGACTTTAAGCGTCGGTTTGTTATAAACAACCGACGCTGAAGACAAAGCGGTACCCGTGTCTGGCTGGTCTTCAAATATAGACGTCGGTTTTCGTAAACAACCGACGCCTAACATAGAAGGCGTCGGTTTTCCTTAATAACCGACGCCCAGAAAAGTGTCACTGAATGCTATTTCTGTAGTAGTGCTAGTGTCCTTTTTCTTACTCTTAAGTTAGGGCACAACTTATCTCAAGTTGTCATGACTTCATTACATCTTTTATATTTACACCTCTTGTTTTATCAGTCTTAGCCAATTCTTGAGGTCTCTAGGGGTATATGTACTTTTGGAGTGATCTCATCCTTATGCTTCAAGGGAGTTCCTTTCACATTCACCCATTAGGCTACATGATCATCATGGAGGTAGCCAATCTCCTGAGACATGGACCTTAGGCAAAGTCAGTTGTTACCTCCTGACCACATGGTCGTGTGAATTCAGGGCACAATCAACTCCCAACCCATCGATCCTATGTACCTCTAATACACCGTACTTGATGCTAGGATTGCATTAGGACTCTACCCTCCCTAAGGGTTTCTTTTGATATGTCATATCTTTTAAGCACATTATTCTCTTATATCATTCTTTAACCCTGATTGCCTCCATCTCTCTCTTTTGAGTATACAATATGTAGTGTTGTTACAACATTGGGTTCGGGACACCTTCCCTCCAGGGCTTGGTGCCATGTCAGTCTTCCCTCCTAAGCTTGACCTTCCATGATCTTCCCATATAGGGGATTGATCCTAAACAACTACACTGTGGACTTGGGCCACCTTCCCTCCTGGGCTTGGTGCCTTACTGGTCTTCCCTCCTAGACTTTACCATTTCAGGACCTTCCCTCCTGGGCTTGGTCATCCACTTAGGCCACATTCTCTCCTGGGCTTGGTGCCTTCCTGGTCTTCCCTCCTGGGCTTGACTAGTTGTTTCACTCAGAGATGGCATCCTTGGGTTGAAAGAATATAAGTTCTTTCATTTTAATATCTTTAACTCTTCACCCCTCTAGGTGAGGATTAAGGTTATCTCCATACTTAAATACTTTAATTCACTTACCTTTTAAGGGAAAGTCCTAGCCTAGGGTGCCTTCTTGGCTCATAGGAGTAGGTTAGCACTCTAGCCACAACCTGATCCAAAGCTCTAAGGTTTTGCCTCCCTCATAGGTCATCTTCCCACTCTTGGGTTGACCCACCCCAGGTTGGCACACTAACCCTAAAGGTTTCATAGATATCTTTTTTTTTCTTTCATCATTATGCATAATTTTTTTCTTAATTATAATTTTTCTCAACCCTTGTTTGCTCAATCACTGTGATATCCCCCCATGGGTTCTATCCATTCTGTGAACTTGGGCCACCTTCCCTCCAAGGCTTGCGGCCTACATCAGCCTTCCCCTCTAGGGGCTTGTCCATCATCACTAAAATTCCACAGACAACATGAGGAGGTTGAGCAAGTTATATTCAAACTTTCATTTTTCGAATACATATAACTATTGGGTCCATATATTTCCTAAGACCTCTTACATATGTGTTATGCTCCTCATGCACACATGCATGGGAGACTGGGCTACCTCAACCCATCCCTTTATCTTTCTTATTCATGATTTCAAGTTTCACATGGGTGGTGTCCCATACCACCACACCATGTTTGTAACATCTCAGGATTTGAGGCCTTGGATAAGTTGATCTTAAAAGGAATAATTGGACTACCCATATCACGAAGGTGCACCTCCTTTTCTGGGAGCCCATCTTTAAAGAACTCCATAGTTAAGCGTGCTCATCTTGGAGTAGTACTAGGATGGGTGACCAGTCGGGAAGTTGATCCTGGCTTGTACATGAGTGAGATTAAGATGCGTAGTTAAGGCTAGTGGTGGTCTATGGGGCTAGTCGTCATTCCTGAAACTCTACTAGAGCCTTGGGCAGTGGGCCCAGGCGTTACAAATGGTATCAGAGCCATAACCCCTCCAGTAGATGGGGCCCACATGGGCATGGCATGCCAGTCTTGAGCCGTGTGGTCCAGGCATGTAGGAAAGGGATGTCCGTGGTTGACGTAGCCACCCTTGCACTGGTATTCCGTGATCGGGAGCTGGGTGTCCATGGGCCATTGTGGGGTCAGATTATGAGGCCATATAGTTGAGCCTTGACGAGAACATCAAGAGTCTAAGTGGGGGATATTGTAACATCCCAGAATTTGAGGCCTTGTATAAGTTGATCTTAAAAGGAATGATTGGACTACCCATATCACCAAGGTGCACCTCCTTTTCTGGGAGCCCATCTCTAAAGAACTCCATAGTTAAGCGTGCTCAGCTTGGAGTAGTACTAGGATGTGTGACCAGTCAGGAATTTGATCCTGGCTTGCACATGAGTGAGATTAATGTAGCGTTTGGCAACGCGTGCAGCAAAGTTGGGGTAGGGCAACTAGCGTTCGGGCAGATATACACCGCTCTTATTGAAATAATGGTAGACAGTCAGTTTCTTTTTCTACTATATTTTATATCGTAGAGCGTTGGTTTTTTGTTATTTTCCATTGCGTCAAATTCCAACTGTGACTGGCTAGCGGCAGCGTTAGATTCTAACGCGTTGCCAAACGAACCATAAGACGCGCAGTTAAGGCTAGTGGTGGTCTGTGGGGCCAGTCGTCATTCCTAAAACTCTACTAGAGCCTTGGGTAGTGGGCCCAGGCGTTACAATGTTCATTATTAAAGATTAAGGTTTTAGGGTTGGGGTTAGGGACTATACTCTACCTCTTAGAGTTCCATATCCCTTGACCCACTAGGTTTTTTGTACCATAATCCAAGTCCTTCCTCTAAGAAAGGGCTTACCCATACATGTATCTTTCTAGTGTTTACCCTCTCTAGAGGGACCTACACAAAAGGTTATTTCTTTTCACATTTTACTTCTCTAAGTACAATTTCATTTCAATGCTTATTAAGCAATGAGATGAGAAGTAGATGAAAATGTGAGATGAGAAACCTAAAAGATACCGTATACCTTTATAATTTTCCTCTTAAGTTTCTAGGATGATTTGAAATTATAAACTATTAAGTATTAGTTGATGAATCTGTACTCTGATACCAAATGTAACGACCCACACTTTTGAGTATCTAAAAGACCTTAAAGTTGTGAATCATTACTCATCAATTCTAAGATCAGATTCAAGAAATAATACTGAATAGTAAAAAAAATTCCATTAATGAACAAATATTTACATGTTTGCATAAAAAGCTCCTCTAAGGAGTTACATAAATTTTTGAAAGGATGAAAATGTAAATGTGTGAAGATATACCAGTAAGAATAAACCTTCATGAATAACTTTAGTGTCTTCAATATCTTTATCTGTAATCTCATGTCCACGAATCAAGTATACCTGATACCGAAAATGTCGACATACAAATACACGATCCGTATATTTCTATACTAGTACGTGGGTTCATTCAATAATCACACGTACACATATAAGCAAACATCTTTATCTTGCACATAAGAACAAAAACTTGTTTTCATATTCTAACCCATATCTTTTCTGCTACCTCAGGTATAATCATTGTCCCTCCGGGGCTCGTGTGTATTACCCTTAACATCAGTCTAACCCAGGGTTCAAAATATTATTATTTACTTTTCATGATACTCATAGGAACCTTATAATTTGCAAGAAGTAAATAAACAAGCAAGAAAATTATCATTCATCCAATCTCATCGAGAAACCTCGGCAAACTCAGAATTCGATACATGTATTCATAAGTGTAACCATGTACCTTATACCATTGTAGAAACCATGCTGAATAACTCATGTACTTCAAAAGTGCATCCAAACATCCAAGCAACAATGTATTCAATCTGAAATATACATAATACATAACTAGGGTTTAGGGTTATCTTAGGTTTGGACTAGGGATTACAACCCTAATTCTATCATACCATGGTTTCTAAGTTAAACCCTAATAATCATCTTGAGCTTATTAGACTATTCATGATATTTAGATTACATTATCAACATTAGATCATATCAAGATGTCGACATTGGTTTTAAAACCCTTAATCAACATGAATAAGATCATTAATCTAGGATCATCATTTATTTATCATTACCAAGGATTTTCTCATTATACATGTTTGAATCAGGTATCAACTGAACAATATTACCCAATTAAGCATCATATTAAACAAAACTAGGTTTTCCTTTTCATTAAACACATCAGGATATGTATTTTATATAATTTTAGAATAGGAAGTTGCATTATAATCTGATTATATTTTATTTGGATTCCTCTCATTTTTTTGAGCAATTTGATATATAGTTTCTTTGTATTCAAAGTTACCATTAATTAACTAGAATTATTGCAAGATTACTAATCTGGACCAATAGGATAGTGACACATAGGCAACATATCCTATATTATGTACCTCTTGGAGCTGGGGCTAAGTTATAACACAATGGAAATTTTCCATCACCTGAGAGACTTTTGTTAATGCACGGGAGGGGTGCTTTGGTCAATTTGTCTTAAGCTATCCCTTTCTCGCTTGCGCTCCTACGCACAAGACGTGGCCACTGAGCCGTGACCACTGCTGTGAATAGCTTGGTTCCACCGATTTTTCCTGCACCTCACTCCTTCCTAAGATGCCAACGGTTACTCCCTTGGCCCATAAACAAGGCGGCTCAATCTTCTGTAGACTATACCCGCTCTCGTGACGCTGCGCCGCTGATGGTGTCTTGGGCTCCCATACTCTTCGACCTGGATCTTCACACTATAGAGCGCCACCATTGGGCTACACTCTATCCTTCCTTGCGACATTATCAGTTGCTTCTCCCTTCTCCAGCTTCTCCACAATGTCTTCATCATCTCTGATGCTTCGCCCTCCTCCTTCCTCCTGACTGTGCTTCCAAACAAACTAGTCATGGTAGGACTTGCTGCTTCCTCAGACCTCATTTGTGTTGAGTTCTTTTACACACACACACCATTGCAGACCCAAACTCTAGTGAGAGTTGAAGCACCATCCTCTCAAATTCAAGGACTTCCTTAGCACTGGTCGCCGCCAAAAGGACGGGTAGGGTGTCTCGGAACTCCGATGACTCTCCTCACCACCATGAGAACCTTGTTTCTATCTTCCAAAGTCAGGGGTCCATCTGGGATGTGTCGATCAGTGTGAGGGTGAGATAACGGGAAGGCTACTCCGGTTGGTTGAGTCTCACTCGAGTATCGTGGGGATCCTATATATATACCAATCTCATGAGCAGTCCTAGCGATTTAAGGAAGAGAGGACTGAAGGCAAAGGAGAGGCAAACCTCATATGATAATACTTCCTTCACGATCATATATATATATATACATATTTATATATATGTATATATATATTTATATATGTATATATATATATATATATAGAAAGAGTCCTCCTTGTATATTACTTCTTTTTCCTTGGGGTTTAAGTAATCCAAAAGTGGAAAGGAGTATTACAACTATCTGTGAACTCAATTTTCCAAGATTATTTAATCTCAACACCAACTAGGAAAGAAAATACTCTTTTATATAAACTCTTTTCTTTTATTCCAAAAGGCCACGAGAGGCACCACCATATGATTTAAATTTGGATTTGGATTTGGAACCAAAACCTTTTAAGGAATACATCCAACCATGGTGTTGTCAATCTCAGTTAGATAATTATCCTCTAATTATAAAAACAAAATAAATCATATTTCTTTTGGCAACCTTATAATTATTTCATTTATCATAACAAAAGGCCATTAGTACCACTTCATGTACAAATCCCCTTTCTTTAACTTATGCCACAAGGACATTGTTATTCCATAAATAAAACCATTGGGGAAAATTACTTATCATGATATGCTTTATGTTTATATCATTCAATTTTACTGAAATTGAGGATATTACAACTGCAATCCAAGACCAAAGTATCCATACCAAGGATCACATCAAATCTATACATCTAAAGTGGTATAAGGTTCACTTGAATGTTGTATCCTGAGAAAGAAAGAAGGAAGGATGGAAACACCTCCCACAACTCGACGGAACCAACCAAAAGGGTTTATAAACAAACACTATGACTTCTATGACTAGCAGACAAAGAACAAATAGCTATCACTTCTCTAGTGATAAGAGAGTGTGTCGCACACAGGTCAACCAAAACATATATAAAGCATGAAGAAGAGAAATCATAGTTAAATAACTCTACCTGACCTGTCACTACCTGAGAGTTGATTACTCCTTCTGGCTAACTCATAGCAAATAATCAAGTCATTGCCTATTGGCACTCCCATCCTCTGCTGACTTGCTCAAACGAACCGACTTGTGTTGCCTAACCGCATCCTCTGCCACTGCTAGTGTCAAACTGTCATTCCTACGACCCTTGTTGACTCTGTTTCGGTTTTTGGGTCACCTCCTCATCCTTCATGGTGCAAAATATCTATGTATGCCTGATTTGTCCACGCCTGAAGCAAGTATTTCTCTCATACCATGGCCTAGACGGCTCTCTTACAAAAATGGACACCGCACTATGAGCTCCTACCGGTGGAAAACTACAACATCTACCTCTACTTAGGGACAACTGTGACTAAATAGTCGACCTCTGTTGTGACTGAGGTGCTAAAAACTTAGACTTCATAAAGCATCCAGAAAACTGTCCTTTGTGTTGAACAATTCTCTTCTTAGCATTCACCTCATGCTTTTCTACAACCGACTCCACAAATGTGGGAAACCTCTCATGGTTCTTCAAATATGACACCATCATCATCAACTCTGAACTCAACCCCTTCTCAAAATGTCAGATCCTTTCCTTGTTTGATGTAACCATATGTGGGCGAAACCTCAAACTGTGTGACCTTCTCATCCAGTTAGCTCTACGGAAAGTATCGACTCACAAACTCTCGTCGAAAATCTTCCCAACTAATCACCACACAAAGGCTCTTCCCCTCCTTGATGGCCCAACAATGGCCAACACTCCCCTTTAACAGGTACACTATATGCTTCACCTTATCCTCCTCCGGAAGATTGAGGATCTGAAATGACTTCTCTAACTCAGTCAACCACATATCAGCATCCATGAGATCTAACGTACCCACATACTCCAACGCTCTAACACGTCCAAGTCTCCCAAAGATCTTCCTAGAATCTTGGGATTCCATATTGGGAATCACTGCCGTAGCTTGGGTTACATGCATTCTATCCACAATATGTGTCATCGTGTCCATGAATTGTCCAAACATGGGCTGGAGAGTGGGATTGGCCATTATTGCTGGGTCAAATTGAGGCATCTTTGGCATGCCATCATTCCTACCATGCCTCCTAGTACCATCTCCTCATGTAGTAATACTACTCTCAACAACATGTTCTTCGTGTTCTCCAGACATATCTTTTCTTCCTCTGCATAAGAAGAAGCTGCAATCAGATATACCAGATACACAAGAACATACACAACCCTAGTCCTATGTCCTTGTCGACTCAACAAACCTAAAGATCTGATACCAAAAAAACAGTGATACACTGTTCACAAAAAAGCGAGATTACTCAAAACAAAGATCAGAATTAATAAGTAACAACCAAATTACCACAAAACATGCTAAAGTAAAATCAATTCCATATAACCACAAAAGATATGACACATTACATCAAATGCCACAAACTAGTACCACCTATATCATATATCATGTCAAATGATATTACATATCACTGCTCACTAGCTAACTTGCCACAAATTTGTTGCATATGATAATTTGTCCACTTATACAAGCCATATATGTACAACCATAGCATACTGCTAAAAACTCGTATCGATGTGAAACATCTACGAAACACCTTGAAGGACCGGAGAGTACATGGATGACACATAGGACTCTATTACCAAACACTAGTAGCATATCCAACCTTCAAACAACTACTGCTCTTCTTGCTAAGCCTCAACCGCACAATCTCAACCTCATCGTGCACAACCACCTAAAAGATGTGGAAAGCAACAAGGTGAGACCAATGTCCCAGTGAGAGATATAACTCGCAGCCAACAACTATTGTTAGAACAACAAGGACAAACAAAGTATATAATTGTTACGACAGATTAAGCAGTTTACACAACTACGAACTAAGCTGAAGATCATCTTATACTTTTAGAAGGAATATCAAGAACATGTATATTTATTGCTAGCTAAATGGTTTAAGGAACAAGGCAAAGGGTCATCCAATATGAATCATATTCAACCCTAAGAAAATATGCAACACGACTGTATTATATCTTTTATTATGCCCTAGAATTTGGGGCATACCACCCAAAATACAACTGACCATTGTGAAGTTTAAATCAATGATATACAAGATCTATGGAAGAGCCAGACTCTATGATCTCACCAACAATTCCCAGTCAGTGTGGGAAACAATGCAGACACATAAAAGTCAACTTCCAACAACAACATATTGTCAAGCTGATAACACCTAGCATGCCTTGGTACATGGCATGGCGCTAGAGAACAAATCACGCATGCCCGTTCGAAAAAGGAAATCCTACTGTTATATTACTTCATTTTACAAATCACAAACTCTGGGGTATGACTGTAGTCATCCTCTATAACAATTGTGGACACAAGAAGATACCTCAACTTTCTCCCCCACGTATTCAACAATATGCGCTCTGAGTTGTCACATAAGAATTACTTGTTTCACCATCCACCAAAATAGTGACGATGAAGATGGATCTATGGAACATGGAAACTACATGATTAGGGTTTCACTGGATTAGTTATGCCAATTGGGTGAATTAAGGATGTGTCATACAAGTGGACATACAAACCCTAATTAATACTAGCAAACATAACTATAAAACAACTCCAGAAGATATAAAACATATAAGGTAAAAACTTGTCACATCACTACATGATATCACTGCCATACATGGCCAACAACACAATCACACCAGTCGGGGATAATAATCCCTCATCTCATCTCATTATGCCTCATCAAGGCTTATAATCCTTAACCCTATGTAACATAAGGATACCACATCATTCATAAACTATGAAGTACATTTAACCTGCAACATTAGGGGTATAAAGTAGGAGACAGAAAACATCATCTCATGCCAACCATTTCAAACAAGATGACCTTTACATCATGTACACTTGATTAGGATTAGGGTTTATTATATATCACTCAGTGGTATACACAATGGGACATCATTCCCAATCCTTGAAGAACATTAAGCCTTATCACATGGGATAGAAACTACTATACACATCATCATTAGCAACCACAACATCAACACGAACAGTAACCAAACTATGCACAACACCATTAGAGACTGTAACATCAACATGATTAGCGACCACACCACATGTCGACCACTTAACCATCAGAGGGTAGCGACCACATGGATCACTAGAGTGTCGACCATGTGACAGAATGTCGACCGCTAATGATACACCAAGAATAATGATCGTTAGGGTAACATAGTGACCACCCAACCTAGCCATCTCCAACATAATGATGAAAACAAGAATTGTGAGTGGATACCATCTCAAGAGCACAAAAGATTACGACCAAAATCAAGGTCAAAAGATAACGACCACAACCAAAATTAGGAATAATGAGTCAATACAAACCAAGATAACGACGATCACACCTATCATGATCATCACTACAAATCATGATAATGAATGTCCTGACTATCATGATAACGACCTTCATGAAAGGCTTCATAAAATCGACTAAGATAGCTGGGGTTAGGATTATAGAGGCCAAACCAAACCCTAGTTCTCCATCAACATGAGCATAATGATCGCAAAGGTATCAAGATCATATTGACTTAAAACAAAGCTCAACATCAAGGAACTCAAGTGTCTCCAAAGTGACAACACCATAAGAAAATAATCATCAAATCCTTAAAAACGATCATCCTCAAAATAAACTAGAAACCATACTAAGGGAGATGAAAACAATGACCAAACCTTCATTAAATACATGATAGTCAAGCCATCAAAATTGTGATCAAACGACAAACAAGATGCATATGAGAATCAAAAACTCCACCTTTACTAGGGTTTCAGGTGCAAGAATTAGGGTTCAGGATAAAGAGAAATATATACATGAATACTTCAAAATATCACACCCTAAATCATCATAGCATCAACTAGCAAGATATGATCACATTTTAGAGATTAAAATGGTAACATGCAAGAAAGATATAGTTGAAACAATAATAGAGTAGAGAGTGATGTAACCTTCCTTGAAGAAGATCAACTCCAAAGCAACCAACTCCAAGAGAAAGAAAGAAAGAACTAAGCTTGGATCCACCTCCACTGCCAATCAAGGTTAGCTTAAGAGATGAAAACAAACCATGGTAAAAAGGAGATTAAAAGAGAGATGATAGAAACCCTAAGCCAAAAAAGAAATAAGAAAGAGGGAAAGCTTCATCTCACTTAGGTACTACCATGGCCAAACCATACTCTTGACCTCAGTGGAGAGAAGTTACTCAAGATAGCCACCAAGGAAGAAGTGTAATCTACAACCAAGAGAAGAAGAAAGAAGTAGGGTTTCAAGAAAAATGAGATCAAAGGTATAGAAGTACTTACCAAGAAGGAAGATCACCAAGAACCACCACAGAAAAGATGATCAAGCTCAAGATCACCACTTGCAAGAGGAGCACGACCACCTTCTCCAATATTAGTATCTCCTCAAGCGCCACCAAGGTCAAGGTCGAATATAAGGAAGAAGAGAGAAAGAAGAGAGATAAAGGGAATACTTGCATGTGAAAGAGAGGGCATATATACTCATGGGTAGGAGAGAGGTAAAGATCATAAGGTGTCAAGATATAAGAGCACGAAAAGGACACATGTCCAATAAAGCCACAACCATGAAAGCACTAATGCATGAAGGATCCCAAAACCTGTGGTATAGCGACCACTCAGGTCCTTACCACATTTTGGTCAAAACAACATCCAAAGAATAAAACAATAGTGACCGAAATTGTGTCTCCAAAGGATAATGATCGTCATAATTAAAGCACAAAGCCACAACATCACTAAGGTTGATATAAACCATACAAGATCAAAACATATCGATTATCATAAGGCACACATAAGACATGACCGTCACTAACACACCCAAAACATAAGGAGTGCTAATACAAAGACCAACAACATGGTCACTATCGTCAACCAACTTAAGCATCCATATAAAGCATGCAAAGCCTAAAACCACTCGAGATGTCACCTCATCATCCAAAGCTCAACAAGGCACCCCTATGCATCATACTCTCTTTTATGATGCCAAAGCTCAAGAGGAACAACCTATATGTGAAAAATTGCAAGATAAATCCTCAACATGGGTAACTTGGAACTTGGTCCAAAATAAGAAAAAATAAAGCATAACTAGCTCAAACATCAAGCAAACTGGACCAAACTAAAAAATATAACCATGTCTCATATTATTAAGGTGCATCACAAGAGTAGATTAATGTTTAAGCATCTTATTCAGAAAAGAAAGCAAGATCATCACTAATCTAGGTCTGAGTTCCTACAAACACCAGAATAGCAAATGTTACCAATTTAAAAATTGCAATGATTCCTTATCCTAGTGTCTTCATTAGTATAGGTCCACTAATTTCTAGGTTCATTTTTGTATGTAAAGAATCATATAATATTAACCATGTGATATATACTTGCATTTTTTTCAAAAATATATATGAGAATGAGTTTTAATCTACGTCTATCACATATTTGAATATTATTTACAAGTTTGTTGTTTTATCAATATCATTTCTCAATAGAAATTATGGTTATATGTTATTCTTTTGTAATGTTCTATGTGTTTACAATGGGATGATATTGTAAAAGTATATTGTTGATTATACAAGTTGGGATTTGATGGTTGCTTCATTTATAAGGTGAAAATAGACTACATAATTAGCAACCAAATGAGATATCTGGTTCTATTGACCACAATGGATACATGAGGGAGAAGTATGGAAATATATGTAAGATCATGTACAATCATTAAAGGGGGGCTAGTTTTTAGAGAATTTATTTTATTATGTAGGACAATCTTCTCTTCAAAGACTCACTTTAGGCCATAAACCTAGTCATGAAACATTGGCTTGCCCAATCACTCTCGACTCACATATATAGTTGTTGATAACTTCTAATCATCCCTCTTTTTTATAAATGTATTACCATAACAATAAATGAAAATAACAGGGTGACTTGTTTTATTTAGTTTTCTTAGTAATTAATATTATGAAAGGAATTGGGATGTTAAATTTTTTCCTTAAAACATACCCATAATTTATCAAAAATGTAGGTTATTGCCAAAAAAATCCTAGCTCGATAACCCATTGACTATAAAATGAACAATTTGTTTAAACACTACATCAAAATAATGATTTGAATACATGTAACTTGAATTTCCGAGGAGCATAACTCCAAGAGAACCTTGTATCCCTGCCATCAAACATGGATGTAGGTGAATCAAAGTCTAGAGTAGCATACCAACAAGACAAGCCCTAATATGAAATTAAATATCCCATAATTATGTATCCTCATAATTTGTTACATAATACATCACCAAATATCTTGTAAATGGATCTAATACTTCAAATGGCAAGGTATTGAATCCATGTTCATCAAAAAGCACTTTTATCTAATCTAAAACTTGATACATAGCTTAAAGTAACATTGTTTTCCCAATTACATATTATTTAAAAAAGTCACGTATGAGATATTAATATATATGTATATATATGTATGATTTTTTCTCGAAATATATGCTATAAAATATTGAATATTTTTCATTACTGTTAAAAAATATGTTTTAATTTGTTATCCACATAGTTTTCAATTTTGTATTTTCTTATATAAAATATAATAATTTATGATATTGATATGATTTTTTTGATACAAACTCCACTATATATGATAATAGATTCCATCAGATATCAAATTACTGTATTATTTAGGATGTAAATGTAGAAGTTGTCAGATTGTACAAAGTTTTAGAGAAGTTGCATCCCATTTTACAGAAGGTCATAAAAATCTTCTACATTGGAGTAACCAACCGTACTTTTCCACAACAGAATGTGGTCAACAATATTAGTCACACATCGTGAAACAACTACGTGTAGGACATAAATGGTTTGGGGATTTCCTTGGTGGGGTGCCTCCTAAATAAAAGATACATTACTTTCTTAATTCATAATAATTTGTTTATAATCTTGTAACAAACTCACAAAATTGTTTTCTAATGTGTGTGTTTCTGAAACACCAGACATGAAAAGATAATTTTATCTTGACAATCTACACGACAAGAAAGTGCAACAACTAAATATAAAGATAAACTTGTATTGGTGCCATCAAACACGGATGTCAGTTTGTCTTTGACTAGAGAAATACACTAGAAAAATTAGTGAGTACATGTAAGAAAAAAATCTCATAATAATTTAACAACATCAAATGTTACAAAGACCTCAGATTATAACAAAACCAAATCCTCATAGGAAGTTTCAAGAACCCATCGTACCTTAGGTTTAGAGTTACAAAAAATAACAACATTGGGTACTTATGACAAGTCATAGGGAAGATGATGAATTAATTATAAGTAGATCAAACTCTGATTACGCTATTTTTTAGACATATATCAATCAATTTTTATATTACAAACAATAGAAATTATGATAAATCACATGACGGTCTTGAAATATCTTCATAACCCTATGTTTCTCTTTGGAATAATCAAGAAACAATAGATCATACTGAGTCATCAATTACATGTATATGGAAAAACTATAGTTTTGCAGTAAACAATATAGAAATTTTATAAATGACTCAATATCTGAGGTAGTCTAGGACACGTTGTTAACTAATATAATACTCTTTACAATCAAGGTCAGTAAGGAAAGATATATAAGTAAGATAAATCCTAAAAAATGTTGAATTTAAGAATAATCACAAAAACCCTAAAAATAATATCTAAATTTAACGTGATCCAATTTTATGTGATTTGAATTCAATAAATCCAATTGGATTTATTGAGATGATATTTATCCAAATAGGAACCCAATTACACATACATGAAGCACAATTCCTATTAATTATTTCTCATTTTAAAGATATAAATAAGACATAAAATTGCTTTTTTGTGCATATGAATTCCACTTTCATAAGTTTTATTTGTATACAACATTTTAAATCCAATGTGAACAGCATATTATTTTCTTAAAATATAATTTTGTGGGGAGAAGAAGATAGTCAAACATCACCAATAACTATGGTGGGAGATGAGTTTGGAAGGTGGTCAGATGACTTTAGAATGCATGTGATTAGAATATTGAAATGAACAAAATAATGGATGCATAGTGTTATTTAGTGGATCTATTCTAAGGTTGAGTATAGACACCAGAAGAGAGGTCTAGCTTGTATGTCATGTTGGATACAATTAAACTTACAAACATTTTTTAGAAAAACTCACCTTAGAAGTTAGACCAAGCCATGTCATCTAGGAATGTTGTGTCTTATCCTTCCCATACATGTAGTTGTTGATCACTCAATATAATCATTCTTCTATGATTAGTCAATTGCACAATTCATGAATAAAATGTATGAATAGATGTCATAATATATTATCTTGATAATCACTAGAATTGTAATGTCCTAGGAATTGAGGCCTCAAATAAAATGATTTTAAGAGGAATAATTGAACTACCCATATTATGAAGGTGCACCTCCTTTTTCGGGAGCCCATCACTATATAACTATGTGGTTAAACATGCTCAACCCTGAGTAGAACTAGGATAGGTGACTAGTCGATTTATGGGATCATTCATCATTCCTAAAACACTAATAGAGCCTTGGTCCCAAGTGTTACAAATGGTATCAAAGTCATAACTCCTCTAGTATGTGGGACCCACATGGGCATGTGGCATGTCAGTCTTGAGTCGTGCAGCAAGACATGTTCAAAAGGGTTGTCTTTGGTGACTTAGCCACCCTTGCACTGGTCTTCTGTGATTGGGAGTTGGGTGTCCATGGGCCATTATGGGTCTATGCTGAACTGAGGAAATATTATGAGGTTGTATAGTTGAGACTTGACAAGGACATCAAGTGTCTAAGTAGGGGAGATTGTGACGTACCAGGATTTGCGGCCTCATATAAAATGATCTTAAGATACATGATTGAACTACCCATATCACCAAGGTGCATATACTTTTTAGGGAGCCCATCACTAAAGAGCTTTGTGGTTAAGCGTGCTCAGCCATGAGTAGTACTAGGATGGGTGATCAATCGAGAAGCTTATCCTAGCTTGCATGTTAGTGAGGACAAAGTGTTCGGTTAGAGCTATTGGTGGTCAGTGGAGTCAGTTATCATTCTTGAAACTCTACTAAAGCCTTGGACAGTGGGTCTGGGTCTTAAAGGAATTTTTTTTTTTTATTTTTGTAAAAATTAGGATGATAAATATTTGTGAATTTTCATTGCTAAATTAATCAAATATAATATTTAGAGAGTGAAAAGATATTGTTAGTATGGATGTTAGTTTATACATTCCATTGATATACATGTTGTAAGATTTTCTATATATGTAGCAACCCAACTTAACTATGACATTTGATTGAATGAATTTTGAATGCTAAAATAAAGAGAATGCCACTAAGAAACTTGTGACAATGCCATAACATATATGTTGGTCAATCAAATCCTAGTGAAATACACTAATAACAAATCATAAGAATAAAATAGCATGTCAATTTTACCACATCAATTGTTGCTATGAATACTATAGAACCTTAAGATAATAATTAATGTAACTTCATTGTGTAACTATTACAAGTCATAGGGATATGGTTGTATTAATTCCATCCTATGCTAGTAGGGTATGTTCTATTTTTACACAATCCGTGACAACCTCATAGAAACTTTGAACTTTGGAACACAAACCCTCCTTTGCCACAATTTGGCTTGGTCAACAACATACTCACATAACATGCATAAACTATTGTGGGTATTGGGATGGGAATCAGACCTCCCCATGACCTAGCTAAATGCCACAAAACTAGGATGTACATAAATCATGGCCAAGGGAAATACAGTTGAAACATAAATTAGTATATGTATGTAAAAAATCCCATTATAATTTAACTAAATCAACAATTATACAGACCTGACACTAAAACAAAGCAAACCCATATGAGACAATTCCCCAGAAACTAGTATTGCCTTAGGTTTTGAGTTTTCAATAAAATAACAACATTGTGTATTTATATCAAGTCATAGGAAATCATGTGAATTAATTGCATATGTTGATATTATGGTTTTCCTGCTTCCTATCTAGTTCAAGACTTCATCGTAAATTTTTTCAACTATAGATCCATGGTGAAAACCATTGTATATGGTGCGAACATGTGAGGGGAAATACCATGATATAGTGAACATGTGAGGGGAAATACCATGATATAGTGAAAAACTAGAAAAAGAATTTTGAGTCTTCATGGGTTCCTTCTATACTAAACATCTATTAGGTTTCTTATTCCATGCTTATATTTTTAGAGAAATGTAATGCAATCATTTCATAGTTTTAAAATATAAATAGCTTTTCCCAAAAGATATATATGGGAATTAAATTTGTTCTATTGTGCCCATATTAATGATGATTCCATGATTATTTTTTCAATAATATCACTCCTCAAACACAAATCATTGCATTTTATGTTTTTGAAAGGTTCTACTTATGCATATGGGGATGTTACAATTGAAATATACTATTAATATTGGCTATGGGATTTGTAGATAATTGTACAGTAGGATGATAGTCATCTTCTCGACTATTAGGTATATGCGAAACCAGACTTGACCCAAACTATACATCATCCTATATGACCCGAATCTACCTAAACCATGTTTGACATGGTCATGTCTAAGTTAACCTGAAACACTAACTGACACCTACAAGCCCTACATGTTTGTGTTGCATTGGGGTAGGTCGGATCGGGACATGTTCGATTGCCATGCCAATATAAATATTTTCATGTAGGCTTATTCACCACATAATCTGATGAAACCCTTATGAGAAAATTTCAAGAACCTTATATTTTTATGATATCTCAGTTGATATACAATCCACCATCTTGTAGATAGCCACAAATATTTAATCCTATATCATAGAGCAAGAAATAAAATGTTCTTACCAATAAGTTTGACTATTACTGTGTATATCAATGGCCTGCATAGAATAGTGTATGCCATAGGGAAAATCAAAAATTTTGGTAGTCCATCAACATTTATCACTAAAATGTCATTTGGGTCAATTTCTTCTACTTGCTCATCAAGAATGAGGTGATTTGTTTGCATAGAAGAATGACTGGAAGTTGTGCCTCTGAATGTCTTTTGTTTATTTTCCATGAATGCATGCATCCCTTGGTCTTGTGAAACTGTTGTTGTCAAAATCCTTGTTCCATTTATCACAAGGATTTTGGTTCCATTCTAGATACCACTGAAATCTGTAGATAATCTATACATTATTGAGATTATGCACTACATCTTCCCAACTTCCATAGATAACCTCCATCCATGCGTCATGCTTGTGAGTAGAAATTGTTGTTCATCTTAAAATGTAGGATTTGGACTACAGTCTTGCCCTAAAAATCCTTTTCCTCCTCTTCCATGCCTTCCTTCTTCCCAAGAACCATGACCATGGAAATTGTAGCCACAAGAATATACTTGGTTACATAGAGAAGTCCCTCTAAGAATCTCTATTACCTATATTATGTATATTTTAACAAGTCATAGGGATGTTGGTGATTGAATTTTTCTATATTCTAGAAGAGTTTGTCTCTTCCTACCCACTTCATGACCTCCTCCCCTCCCCCTTATAAATTTTCCACTCTGGGTCCACAAACTACACTTTTCCATACCTGATTTTGGTCAACAACATAGTTTCACAAAAAGCAAAAGCATGGAAAGCACTGGGATAGGAACTTACAATAATACTCCTCAAAATAAAAGATGACTTAGGAAATGTTGATAACTAAAATAATACCTAAAAACATGGTATTAATACCAAGATAATAAATTCTTAAGTCCTACTCATATTTTTCAAATTATATATGATCATGTTTAACATACTTAACTCCATTTATAAAATCCCATCTTGGTTTATTGAGTTGAGCTTTAATCTATATTTAGGAACCCAATTACCCCTTTAAGATATGTGAAGTACTACTCCTATTATATATTTCTTATTTTTAGGATATTATACGACATACATTTTCTAGTCTATGCATATGAATTCCATTTCAATATGTTGTGTTGATATATTAGAATTGAAATGCAACAAGAATTTCATAGTATTGTCATAAAAAGTAATATTTTGGGAAGAAGAATATAGACAAACAAAACCATTGACTATGGAGGGTCTTGCTATTGGAAGGGGCTCATATGACTTTAGAATGCCTATGATTATCATCTAAAATGAAACACCATAATTAATGCATAATGGAATCTAAGCGATCTATTCTATGTTTGAATAGATACACCGGAATAGAGGTCTAGATTACATTTGTTGGTGGATGATATTATATTTGAACATGTGTATTGTGGAAGATTATCCCATAGATGTTACACCAAGAAATTGAATATAGAAGTACCACTCTCATCCTCCCACTGATGTAGTTGTTGATCACTCAATATAGGCCTTCATTTATGACTAGTCTATTACAAAATATATGAGTAAAATATTTAAATTTTTATAACATAAATTATTGTCTTGGTATCAACTAAAATTACATTTTGTTTTAATTGGTAAATATTTGCGAAATTGCATACACATAATCACTCAAATATAATTATTTGCAAAACAAAAAAATGTTTGCTACAATGGACATTACCCTAGTTTAATACATGTCATTAACTTTAATGTTGTAGTGTTTTGTCTATTTGATACCCAACTTAAGTAAGACATTTAATAAAATGTATATTGAATGCTCTAAGAAATAGAATGTCCATGATAAACTTATATCAGTGCCATCAAAATAAGATGTACGTCAATCATATACTAGTGAAATATGCAAAAACAAAGTTGTAAAAATAAAATGTCATGCACATCAATCGTTGCTAAAAACACAATCGGTAATTAAGATCATGGTTTATTAGAAAAAAATAATTGCATCATTTAATTATTACTAATTGGAGGGTGATTGGAAAACAAATTGCATCATATCCTTTAAGTTTTAGCCTGCTTCCTTCCCAGTTCTTAAATCACTCATTGAAAATTTGCACATTGGATCTATCAAACCCACTTCACCATAACTGGGACACATTGACAAAGTAGACATAAATTATGGTGGGTGTTGGGATGGGAATCCAATCCCACATGACTCGATTATATAATGCCACTATAAGGATAAAAATAGTATCCCAAATCACACTCTTATATAATATATTTTTAAATGCATGGGCGTGGGATGTAGCTTACATTTGGCATGTCAGGGTCAAACCCATAAGTTGAAGGCAATAAAGATATATTATTTATCTAGGTTACCCGATAATAAGGATGTAGATAAATCATGGACAAGAAAAATATAGTTGAATCATAAGTTAGTATATGTAAGTAGAAAATCCCATAATAATATAACCAAATCAACTACTACATAGACCTGACACTTAACAAAACCAAACCCTTATGAGAAAAGTATAATCTTAACAAAACAAAACACTTATGAGAATATTTTAATAAATTAGTAGTCCCTTGTCTTTTGAGTTGTCAATCATATATCTAAATTGTGTAATGATCACATGTCCTCGGGAATCATATAAATTAATTTCATCTTGTGCTAGTAGGATTTATCTACTGCCAACCTAGTTTTTGACTTTGTCATACAATTTTATTACTATGGATCCACCAACCCCACTGTGCCACCTATAGTCCTCGTCAACAACATAATCACACAATAGGTAGAAACTATGGAAGGTAATGTGATAATGTAGCACTAGGGCACCATAATCAATAGATATTTATTATATTAAAATGTACCCAAAATTATATTAATTAAGGTTTTTTTATTTATATTTAAGACTTATTTCCTATTTTTTTAAATTTTTCCTTGTTAGTTAAGAATACATATGCAAATGAAATTGAATCTAGAGGAGAATTGTAGAAAAAATATTTGAAGACTGCATAAAAATGAGAAACATGTATCAATAACACTAAACATATTTATATCAATGCAAAGAAATATGAGTCAATATATATGTAAGAAGAAAATTCCATATAGACGAGCCACATAAATTTTTTTAGGATTCTTACCATGAAATAAAAGAAAACCCTTATGACAAAATTATAACCAATCATAAGGGAGTTGAATCAATAATTCCATTCCATGCTAGGGGGGCTTGTATGTTTCCTGCCAACTTGATGACCTCACTATAGAAATTTTCCATCAACCCCACTTCCCCACAACTGAGCTTGGTAAAAAAACATAGTCATACATAGAATAGGAAGAAATTGTGAGGGAAATAGGATGGGAATATATCCCCCATGGCTTAATTATATATACCTAAGGGATGCCCACCACGACCCTCGTGTTTTATGGTTTTCTAGATGCCTGTGTGTTGTTGGGGAATTCTTGTCTTATAACTTTTATGTTACTTATTAGATCTCAATGGACTTAATCTAGCAATTCTCTTACCTATTTGTACATCCATTTTACAAAGTGTTAATAAGTGATGAGAAATACCGTGACAAAGTGAGTTTTTATATTTTTTTCTCTCTTGAAAGTATTATTATCAAATTGTTGACCAAAATACCCTCATATACTTTCCTCACCCAATCGAAAAAAGATGTGTCCAAAAAAATTGCAAACCTTAATATATTATGATGATAAAATACATGTGATAATGTATTTAATAAATGAACATATCAAACTTTCGATTTTGTACCCCTAATTTATGCCATAGTAACATTTTGACATCATTAAGCTACCCCTAAAATTTTGTTGCAATTGCGTCAACCAATTGGGAGATATGACCAATTTAATTTGGTCCATATTCCATTTCATTTTGAACCATATGACCTAAGTTCCAAATTCCCTTTCTATTAAAATGTGTCATGCAACCCTTTAAAGCTTGGGCGCAAACCTTGGTTTAGGCCAAGATTTTTTGGCCGTTAATCAGCGATCCAACAGGGGAGAGTTCGTCTCCTACCTCCCGCAAGGATTAGGATCGACCCCAACGGCTGACCAAACCAAAAGCGGCCTCATGCGCCCGATTCCCACAGCTCTCGCATGAGATCTGTGGTGGACGCACTCCTCTCACCAAAAAAAACTCAACGAGTCCTCACATGTCACCCAAGACCCATGGATTAGGGAGAACGACCTTCCTATTCCTCGCACTTCTCACCCCAGTGGCAGCTGATTTTAGGGCTTCCTCACCTAGCCTCCCTCACACCTATTTAACCCTACCACTAGCTCTGCCATTTCCCCTTTACTCTTTTTCCAGCATCGATTGTGAGCACAACCACCCCGAGCATCACCACCATTCCCACCTCCTGTCCATCGCCGCGTCACCTTAGCAGAACCTCCACATACCTCTCCTCATCAATTACCTTCTCCATCAAGTCCACCCAACCCGGGGGTGCTTCGAAGCCAACCCTCGACATCTCAAACGCCTTGTACATCTAAAGCCACCGTACGCCGACGACCTTTCCCACTCCCACAGCGGAAGGGGACTCCAGTGGGAGACTGAGGGTGGGACCTTGATGCCTGGATGTGGAAGGATCCATAGAAGTCAGTCGCGCCCACACTTCTTCGCGATCTCATTGCTCCATGAGTCGGACCCTCACCAGAGTTGATCCAGCTGCTTGGGCTAGCAGCGAGCAAAAAGAAATAGAGCAGAGAGGAGAGGTTGAGTCGGACCAGTAGGCTTTTGCCACATTAGCTAGAGGAATCATGGGCTAGCACTCCACTTCAACAATCTGCAGGCTTCCTTGCAAATCCTTGAATCAACGAGAGCCATCGATCCAGTCAAATCCGGTCGTTGATTAAGGTAAAACCTTCTTTTAATTTTCTTTTTCCCAAGAAATGGTTAATCTTACAAAAATCATAGTAAATTCTAGGATTAGCAGAAAATATTGAACCTATATACCATTTTGATCAAAAAAATATTCTCTATCCAAATAAAATGTTATAAAGACCTAGATCCGTTCCCTATTTCAAAAATTGTTTCCTAAAGGCTAAATGACCTCTTTAATTATAATTAATTATTGATAATGACTTTTCTTGATGATGTACGACTGTCTAAAATGTATTTAACCCAAGATGAAACCTTGATTTCTAAATAAATCGAAATACTATTCTAAGTTGATAAATGATCAAAGGATTAGAAGAAACCCTAAATCTAGTTTTTTTCATTCTACATGAAATTAAAGGTATATCTTTATAACAAAATCTGATATCACTAGATGATGATTAATAATTATGATTTGTTACAACCCCAATTTTGGGTTCATTTGCTGAGAAATGTAATTTCTCATATTAAAGATAAATGAACAAATAATGAATGAATGCATGTTTTTCGTTTTAAATAGCCTTGTTGATTTATTTGTGGGCTTTATTGGCTATTGGGCCCAATAACAAAGAAAGGACAAAAGAAACTCTATTATTAAGTAAATAAGAAAATAGAGGAAAGAAAAGTGTGGAAACCTCTAGAAGGCAAATCCAAG
This sequence comes from Alisma plantago-aquatica, assembly GCA_963693085.1. Classification (NCBI taxonomy): domain Eukaryota; kingdom Viridiplantae; phylum Streptophyta; class Magnoliopsida; order Alismatales; family Alismataceae; genus Alisma; species Alisma plantago-aquatica. The sequence goes on from OY856409.1 coordinate 752,867,784, forward strand.
GAGGGATTTCGTGCCTCTTGGGTTCCTTGGGTACCAAGGAGTCCAAAGTTGCGTAAAGAATACAATAAGAAAAGAAATGATTAATTAAGTATTTCGTTATTAAGAAATAAATTGAAAACAATGATGAAATGTGAAAAATAAGTGAAAAGAGGTATAATTGAGTTATCCTTGGTGGAATTTCGTATCCCAAGGATTCCTAATGTTAAAAGGAATACCAATCAGGAAAATAAAAGAAAAATAAAGAGAAATCCTCAAAAAGAATTATTTTAATAAGAAATAAATAAGATAATGAGAGATAAGGAAGAATAATGCCTTTAGACGCATCTAGAAGGATAATGAGTATCCAATAAAAAGAATTTCAAATTATTAGAGTTTCTTGGGATCCAAGGAGTCCCAATGAAGAAAGAGGAAAGAGATAATACCAAAATTGCAAAATAAAAGGATAATGTAATACATTCTTAATGAATTTTTTGAATTTGATAAAAAGAAAGTATTTTCCTATTAAATGAAAATAGAGTTTCATGCCATTAAAATAAAGGGCAAGATTGAAAAAGAATAAAGGAAAAGGTTTTCAAAATCCTAAATACTCAAATATTAGAGAATATTAATAGGAATAAGAAGAGAGAGAAAGATTTCTTATCCTTGAAGGAATATGAGTTCTTATGAGAGTGGGACTTGTCCCCTCTTAGAGGGTCACGTTGGGGCGGGTATGACCTCCCCTATTTAAGGGGTAGACCCTCTGGTTCGAGTCTAAGATGGCATCTCACACAAATCTCTCCTTTCTCCTTCTTTCCCTATGTGCTAACCCTAACAAGGAGGGTGGTTCAAATCCTAGGGAAACATGGGGCCTTGGGAGGAGTTATGGAAGGTGTGTGCTGCTCTCACGAGGCTAAGGAGAAGCCCGTTGAACTTCCCTCCATGTTTGCTTGTCTACCACAGCAGCAGCACGACTTCTTGACGGCCGTAGCTTGTAGTCTTGCTCTGCCCGAACCAGCCATGGTGGTCGTGATCTGAGGGTGCCCAGAGGAGCATGGAGAACCAACAGAGGTAGGGGAAGGGTTTCCGGGGATCCTTGGGCCCAGAAACGGGAGGACGGTTCACGCCTAACACTGCGCTCGGCGGCAGCAGCCGTGGTTGAAGGGTTGAAGATGATGATCCCCCATTGGACGGTTCTACCCTCCTATGTGGAGAAGAAGAGAAGGGCCGCGCAGGGGTATAAGTGTACTTTCGAAATGTTTTCCAAAAAGATGGCCAACGTTGCATGTAATGGGCTACGTGGCGCCTCCTGATTGGCTGAAGTAAGTCAATTTTTGTTAAATTCATATCTCCTCAACCGTAGCTCGGATAGATGCACATAATATATCAATTTTGCTCAGAAAAATGAGAGGAATACAATAAAAATATTTTTAAAGGCTAATTCCTCCTGAAATTCGAAAAGTAATGGAAGATATCAACTTTAATGTGTTAATGGTTAAAGAACCTTATTTTGAGATGAATAATATATTTATCAGGGTTTAATGGATGATTAGGGTTAGTATTAACCTGTTAATGATGAAAGGGCACATTAGGAACAAAAAGGATGAATTTGCATGTAATTAGTTTAATTTCGAGTTTAATGTGCATGAATAATTCTTTAATGGGCCTTGAAACCCTAATGTTGGTAAATTCGACTCTTAATGGCTTTAATTGATTAATTTCATGATTAAAGTAAGAATATGCTATTTCGAGCATTAAAGTCCCTAATTTGTGGATAAATAACCTTAATATAGAAATTAGGGTTTTCAATTGAGTCAAGGTAGAATTAATAATAAATGGGGTTCATATGGGAATTAGACCATAATGAATTATGAGTTGTTAATCCGAAAGAAACTAAAGGCGATAATTGAGTCTAATGACCTTAAAATAACTTAAAAGGATAAAGAAGGTAATTTTGGTATAAAAGAGAAATGATTGACTTTAATTGGGCTTATGATGTTGAAATTAGGGTTTATGAACTAAGAGGGCATTTAATATGATAAAAGCATTATGGAGGCAAAAACCCTAATAAAACCCTAATGTGGTCTAGAAATCCTAAGGTGAAATCCAAGTCTAGCTTTAGAATGTCCTGGATAAACTATAACACTTTGTTCATATGCATTAATTTTAGGATATTGTCGATTGCTTGTTGATTGATTCTTTATCCGTATTGCTTGGACAATCAAGTTGCTCTGGATCAGGTATGTGGTTAATTATGGATAACCGCCTTAGTTTCCCGAGGTTTTTCCAGATGATTAATTGTATTGAATGCAAATTATCTGTTGGATGTTCATACTTGCAAATCATAAAGTCACAATGATTATCACATTAAAAATAGAAGTATGTATTCTCGCACCCACATGCCACCCTAATGGATGATACCAAAGGTCAGACCCAGATGGGTAGACCAATGGACACCTTGAGTGGTGACCCCAGGCACCAAGAAGGTGGCCTATGATATTGCATGACTAGTGGGCACCATGAGTGGTGACCCCCAGGCACCAAGCTCGGGATTGAGAAGGTGGCCATAAGTCATTGGCAAAGGGCACCCTAAGGTGGGTATGCCAGGGTTAGGAAAAAAGTGGTGGAGAATGTCATACTAAAAAGTGAAAATTGGCTTGTTAATTAATTTGCTTGTGATTATTAAATTGTTAGCCATATTTGCAAGATTTTGGTTGTTCCCACATACCAGTATATTTCGATATACTGACCGACAGTTTGTTTGTCGGCGTTTTAGGAACAACAATTGAAAGAACAAACAGTAAAGTGACACATTGTGAAAGTAAAACATAAAGTGCAAGGAGGATTAGTTAGAGTGGATTCAAGCTTGGATAGATAGATTCCCAAGGTTTTCAAAGGTAAGTAAAGTGTTAATTTTATACCAAATTTCAGTTAGTTAGTAGAATTTCATAATTGTTATTGATTATTTGTCGAACCTTTGATCTTGTTGATTGAATAACGATTCCAACCTTCGGGTCTCCCTTAATTGGGGGTTACCGGAAGGCGAGTCGTTACATGATTGGTCTTGAACCCTTAAATGAACCCTGATGTTATGAAATTATTAATATGTTTAGGGTTGCTTTCCCTTTTTATCAACCATCTTAGAAACCTTAGTTTATGGAAATCTTCTATTTTTTTTTTGAGAAACAGAGAGGTTATTATTTATCCTTCTCTCTGATGCAGGTTAAAATAGAGTTCATGGATACATCAATAACGATATTGAGCCAAACATGCTTATTTCTAGAAAAGAAAAAGGGCGAATTAGATTGCACAACATGCTTAGCCAGGGCATCTGCAACATTATTCAGGTTTCTAGGGATGAAGCTCACTTTTATCCTTGGTCCACTACTTAGGAGCCTTTTCAGCCTGGAAATGTGTGGTCTCAGTTTGATAGGTGGAGTTGTTCCTAACTCCAACAGCTGTACAGCTTGTTGTGAGTCCGAGAGAAGGTGGCAGCTGCTCCAGTTCTCTCTTCTGACTAAGGTCACTACGATGAAGATGGCCTGCAACTCAGCTTCAAGTGCACTTGTTGTTGCAGATTGCTCCCCTAAGCCACTGCAACATATCCCTCTGGGGTCAACGACGTGGATGCCTATGCCAGAGGGTGTGGTAGGGTTGATATAAGAAGCATCTGCGAAGATGAAATGGTCATAGTGATATGAGGCAGAGGTCTGACTTCCAGCTTGGGTCACCCTACCATTAACGTTATCCCTGGGAAGGTTAGCGAAAGTGGCCGCTCTCGCTTTGATAAAACTGGCGATCATTCTGGGATCTTTAGGAGCACCTTGGTGAAGACGATCCATGTGGCAGGACCAGATGTACCAGCATGCAATCGTTGTGGTAATGCAAGTATGTGGGCCACTGGAAGGGCCGTGAAGAATGAAAGAAATCCATTCTTGCTCAGAGAGGAGGAAGTGGTTATGATCGATGCCAAGGACCTGTCAGGAGGCTATGCTGTAATAACAATCCCTTAGTGCATGCAGGAGTGTGTCGCTTCCATTGCTACAAATTGAACACTGAGGATCTACATCGAAGTGATGACGGTGTTTCTCTCCATTCGTGAGCAACGCGTGATGAAGGAGAAGCCAAAGGAAAGTATTAACTCTTGTAGGTAAAGAGCAATTCCACATTGAAGACCAGTGTGCAGATATATCCACCTCTTTTCCCTGTCCGGACCATGCATAAGCCGACTTTGAAGTGAGCTCGCTAGAGTCATCAAGCGACCAGCTCCAAAGGTCCTCCCCGTTATTGTTATCGAGGGGAGGGATTGCATTGATGATAGGCCATACCACCTCCGGAATGTAGTGATGAATGACGTCCCAGTCCCAGGTGTCCGGTGAGGGAGACATGGAAGCAACTTTCAGCTCGATCAGATTAGTTGGAGGTTGAAAGTTGGGGGCAAGGTCATGAATCAATTTCCCCATGAGCCATTTATCTATCCAAACGTTGGTGTTGTTGCCATTGTTGATGATACGATGACTCAGTAACTGAATTGTAGGAAGGTGTTTCCTAATGAAACCCCAAACAGAGGAGCTGGGTTTATTCTTAAAGGTGCCTGACAGCATATATTTCTCAGTCATGATACGCACCCAAAGTTTGGAAGGGTGGTTCATGAAGGTCCAAACATTCTTGAGCATCAAAGCTAGGTTTTGATCGCGAGCATCCTTGATGCCCAGACCCCCTTTCTTTTTGCTTGAGGTGACTTTCTTCCAGGAAACCAACGAGGCCTTTTGATGGTCCCAATTAACACTCCATATAAAACACCTAATGTGACGATTGATCTCATCGCACAGAGCTGGTGAGAGCTTAACTGTCTGCATTGTATATGTAGGAAGCGCCTGTAGGGTAGAACGAGCAAGTGTAATACGACCTACTAGCGATAAGTGTCTCATAGTCTAGATGTTCATGCAATCCCTGATTGAGCTTAATAAGGATGCATGGGTGTCTTTATTAATCAAATGGTGGAGGATTGGAACACCAAGATGCCTACCCAAGTCATTGGTCCACTGAAAATTGAGTTGTCTACTGATAGATCTTTTCTCGGCAGTAGGGGCGTTAGCATTGAAGAAGCAATGAGATTTTTCTAGTGAGATCATCTGACCTGAAGCTACTGTGAAGCACTATAGAATCTGATTCATTATCCTAGCCTGTACTGGTGAGGCTTCACCCATAAGGAGGATATCGTCAGCAAAGAATACATGGCTGAGGGGAGTGCCACCCCGTGTGAGGACTAACGGCTTCCAGACTCCTTCTGCAACTGCAAGAGAAATTGCTTGACTGAGTCGCTCCATACAGAGGAAAAAGACGTATGGGCTTATAGGATCACCCTGTCTAACCCCCTGGGAGGGTTTGAAGGGTGCGAGGGGAACACCTTCCCACATAATAGAGGTTGAACCTTGAGTGATGATCTGCATGATGATGCTGTAGATGTTGGGAGGCAAGCCTGTGCAGTTGAGTTTATCACTAATGAAGTCCCAATGCATTCGGTCAAAAGCCTTAGAGAGATCTAACTTGACACAGATCATCCGTTTCTTGGTGGATTTCTCCTGCATGGAGTGTATGACTTCTTGGACAAGGAGAATATTGTCACTGATATAGCGACCAGGGATGAAGCTGGACTATGTTGGTGAAATCCACGAGTTCAGAAGGGGTTTGATGCATTCAGCCAGAATTTTAGAAACTAGCTTGAAGCACCCATTCGTTAGTGAGATAGGCCGCATGTAGGTGCATCATTGCGGAACCTTGACCTTCGGGATGAGGACCATGTTGGCATTTGCCAAGGAGGAGTCAATTTTCTTGGAAGCAAAGATTGTTTTGATATTTCTTGCCACTGAGTATTTGATAGTGTTCTAATTGGACTGCAGAAATTCGTTATGTACACCATCTGGACCCAACGCTTTAGAGGGTGACATTTTGAAGAGAGTGGCTCTGATCTCCTCTAGCTCCGGTAGGGCCTCCAGACTGAGATAGTCAGAGTCAGGAATCACGGGGAAGACTCCCGGGTAAACATTAATGTCCGCTGCTGATGGGGTAGCTGTGACTGTCAGAAGGGATTTGAAGTACTGGGAGACCATGCATTTGATCTCGACAGATGATGAAATCCAGACACCAGATGTGTCTTTCAACTGAGTAATTTTATTGGCGTGGTGTCGAGCCTTGACAAAGGACTAGAAGAAGCGGGTATTGTTGTCCCCACAACGAAGCCAGTCGATGTGCACCTTTTGCTTCCAATCAACCTCCTCACGTATAAGGAGTGTGGTGTATTGTTCCTGGAGAGCAATAGAATTATCGGAGAAGATATGGGGTTGGGAGAGAGATTGTACCTGACACCGCTCAATGCGATTCAGTAAGGTCCTCTTCTCCTTATGATGTTGCTTCAAGCATTTGTCCTCCCACCGTAGAGAAACCTTGCTAAAGGAGGCGAGGGCATCCTGGAAATTGGCGGATGAATCCCATTAAGGAAGAAGGCATGATTGAAAGTTGGGTATCAACTGCCAGCTGGCTTTCATTTTGAAGACTTTGGTTGGAGAAGATGACTTGCTCACCAGGTTTGTAAGAATAGGGTGGTGGTCAGATTCGACTCTAGGAAGAGTGGTGACTGAGGCGTCTGGGAAGAGATCAAGCTAGTGCTCATTGGCTACGACCCTATCCAATTTTTCCTGAAGATCGCCTTTCTGAAAAGTGAAAAAGTGGCCGCTCACCTTCATCTCAAGCAGGATGCAATTGAAGAGACAGTCATTGAAATGAGTGCTAGCATTCTTATCAAAGTACCTACCCCTGGACTTCTCGAAGACATCCAACATGGTGTTGAAGTCCCCCATGATAGTCTAGGCTGAAGAAATAGAAGACGAGAGTTTCTCCAATCTGCTCCAATGAAGGCGGCACTTGATTGGGTTTGGACTGGCATAGAAAACAGTTAGGAACCATGTTTTATTCACCCTGCAATGAATAAATTGACGATGGTTCACCAGAATCTCAATGTGGCATTTGGTACTGTCCCACAGCAACCAGATACCGCCGAAGAAGCCAAGCGCTTCAACCCGGTGAGAAGAAGGGAAACTAATTCTTTTAATAATATTGTTAGCTATTAGACCACTGCATCTGGGCTCCAGAATAGCAAGAATCTGGAGTTTGTGCGATCATTTATGGTATTTAATGATGGGCAATTTTCCTTTAGAACTCGCACCTTGGACATTCCCACAACAAAGCTTCATTAAAAACATCTAGAGGGTGGGTGATTGGAGGTGAATTAGTTGATGGCAGCCAACAATCCAACCGACTGCTCGTTACCTTCCTCGGAGTTATGCATCGTAGCATCGGCCTCATCAGGGGGATCAAGTTCTTTGAAGGCGAGTGACTGTGCAGTAGTACTAGAAGTTCCTGGAGCGACAACTTCAGTGGTAGGATCTGGTCGTCCTTTTTTCCTGACTCTGTCGGGGCTGCCGACGGTTTGATAAACTATCCTTTAATTCCGCAACATCACACCACCAGGGCCACTGTGGCGGCGGGGGGGGGGGGGAAGCGTTGGAGTTCCTTGTTCGGTGGCATATTGGCACCAAACTGAAAACTTAGGCCCGAGGTATCTACCTGCTCTCTGCCTACACACGTTTCATCATCATGGAGGATGACAGCAGTGTCGGATGTCACACCTTGCTTGGGAGCGGTGGTCGAATCAGGTTGCTTTTGGGTGGCTGGCGCTTTACCCTTTACCTTATTTAACTACCGTTGTTTCTTTTTGTTAACAACAGTTTCCCAATCCCCCTCGTCTTCAGAAACATGAGTAGCATCCGGCTTGGATTCATTTGCCTTGCCTTGTGGATTACCCTTGGTGGTGTCTGTAGATTTGCCTTTTTCCTTCTCGATCGGTTTGCGCCTAGCTGGCTTCTGGGCGTGGATGTCCATGGTGTACGTGACACTGGGCATGGGAACCAGGAAAGAGGAGGTAGCTAGGTCCTTCGCAGGGGTTACAACGTGTATGTAGTCAGCGTCTTCATGACCGAGACGTCCACACTTCATGCAAACTAGGGGTAGGTTTTCATATTGGAGGCGGAAGTGTTTGTTATTGATGAAGACGGCTGGGAGTAGAGGCTTCTTCGTTTCGAATTCCACTGTGACACGAGCGAATTTCCCTCAGTTACCTAACTCCGTGTTCGAGTCCACCCTAATCGTCTTCCCCACCAGATCTCCAATCATGGAGAGCAACTGGTTCTTATAGAGAAAGACTGGGAGATCTGCGATACGAAGCCAGACCACGAGTTTGTGTGGGATGGAATATGAAGGTCGGAAAGAAGGGGACCAAGATTGCACAAAAAGGTAATTTCCAAAGACTGTCCAAGGGCCGCCAGTCATGGTCGTTAGATAGTCTCCTTGATTCACGAATTGGACTATGTAGTATCCCTGCTCCAGATCTATCACACAGAAGTGTATCTTGGGTGACCATAGAGCTGTGATCTTGTTAACCAGGGCTTGGAACCCTAAGTTAATATCGATCGCTTTAACCACGACGTAGTGTTGAAACGGGACCAGAAGTGGTTGAATGGCGTCATGCTTGACGGAGATTGCTAGAAGAGGGCCGTTCATGTCTACGGAGATGCCGTCCGCCTTCAGCAGATCAGGAGAGATAGGGTTTAGGTATGATAAAGAACCGCAGAGTTTTTCTTTATAGAAGGAATCTGCCTCCTTTGTGTTGCTTTCACTCGTCAGCATGGGATCGGTTGGAGCTCCTGCGTGTTCCTGGCTTGCGAATGTGTTGGGTTCTGGTGGCCTATTGTGCTATGGATGGCCCCTTCCACCACGACCTCCGCCGCGGCCGCCACCACGGCCAAACCCTACCGAAGCAATCGATTCTGATATGGAAATCTTCTAACTGATTAATTCAATATTGTCTTTTAATCAAACTTTTTTTAATGAGGGATCAGACCTGATAAAGTCTCAAAACCCAAATAAAAGATGAATAATCCCTAATCCAAATTAGATAGCATAAAAGTATTGATAACTAAGAACATATATTAGTTTTGGTCACATGGACCAATAGTAATGTTGTACCCTTGCTTTCCTTGCAGGGTGATTTATCTCTTGATTGATCCCAAATCTTTGGATTTTTAATCTAAATAAGAAGGTACGTGGTCTTATAAGTATAAGACTAGATTTCTGGTTGACTATGATATGTAATATCTTGAGTGCTCGTATTTGGATATGATTTCTTGGTTGAACTACTATGAGTTATACTTCGCCAAATCTAATAGAAGATAAATGAGCATGATGGGTTGTAGCTACTAGAGCACATAGCCTGGTGTGGATGTATGTTCCCTAACATGGATGTATGATTCCTTGGCCCATGTTGGATGTATGATGATATTATATTGCCCACACTAGATGTAAGTCAAGTGCAAATATGTGTAGTACAACCACATCAAAGTGAATGCAATAAAAGGAATGTTTACCAAATTTTCACCTTAAGAAATGGTTTTATGTCTCTTGCTTCTTTTTAAAATATTCTCCTTTATGCAACCTTATTAGTGTAACTTTTTACCACGTACCAACTTGGTTGATGTTTTTGTTTCTCATATTTTCTAGGTGCAAGGAACAATTGACAACAAAGTCAAATGCATGCTCAAAGTATCTAAAGGAATAAATTAATAAGCATGGATGATTTATTAGATAGATCTATTCCTCTTATATTATTCTTGCTAGATGTTAGTTTATTTTTTCCTAGTGGATGTTGAGGATGACTGAGATCCTATGTAATAAAGTTATCTTTCTTTAGAACAATATTTTTTCTCTCTATGTAATGACTTTATTTTTTTATCCTTATGAATGAATGTTTATGTGGCTTCATGAGATGATGTGAACTTTGATCTTGGGTCAATTTCTAATTTTAGTTGATTACCTTAATCTCTTATATTTTCCCTTTTGACATCTATAGATATGAGTGCACGCATATCTGTGAATGTCACTATGGAAAGTATATAGAAATTGGGGTCGTCACAATTGGTATCAGAGCCAATGTTCACACATCAAGTCACATGAACTTCATTGACCCTATTTTGAGTCTAGGGTAGTCCTTGAGTTAGGAATGTGAAGGGTGGAGGTGTCTAGGATAGCATTTGCCATGGGGCTAACTAAAGTCTTTGAACCACTTAGCGTGGCAATCACGAGTCTACCTTTATGGCAGTATAAGTCTACCTAGTCAATACCCTATGTGTCCCCTATTCTTGGGCTTACCTTAATTTAGGAACCTTCTCAGCTATATATTTTCCCTCTCATCCCTTCTATAGGAAAAATTTCCCTCTCGTCTATGTTTTAAAATAAATTTTCCCTCTTACCTCTATTATAAGGTTAGGATGCAGTCTCTCTATTTAGAAAGTCCTAAGGATTGACTGATAAGGATTTTAGGATATCCTCCATAAATCATAATGTTAAGAACATTAATAATTGATAAAGGAGAATAATGAGATATCATGTGATGACGATTATGATAATGACGAGAATAATTATTTAAGTAATAAATATAATATGTTCAACTTCATTTCAGGATGCCTCCAAAAACTAGAAACTCAAAGGCCTCGGAGGAATCGTCCTCTAAAAAGAGAAAAGAGCCTGAAACCTCTAAAGTACCTGATCCTGATGTTGTAGCCAAGGAAAGATGGGAGGAACAAAAGAAAATCCTTTTAGACTTTATGGAAAACCTCGCCACAAAAGGAACCCCTGAACGTAGCTCCTCTAGGAAAAGAGTAGTGACGATGATAGACTTTATTAAGGTCAACCCTAATTCCTTTTGGGGGGAAGATCATCCTGAACTCATGGACAAGGCTGAGGCTTGGGTCCTTTCCATAGAAAATGCCTTCTGTACCCTAGAAGTACCTGTGGAAAATAAGGTTAAATACGCCACCCATCTTCTTAAGGGAGGGGTGAAGATCTGGTGGGAGAACTATTGTGGGAACTGGGGAGAGGAAGTTTACAACTTGGGGTAGGAAGCCTTCAAGACCCTCTTCACTGACGATTTCATGCCCATAAGTGAGAGGAAGAGGAAAGAGAAAATGTACATAGAGCTTAGGCAGGGTAGTCTATCAGTGGCCGATTATACCCGGAAGTTTAGGCTTCTAGAATTCTATGCCCCTATCCGGACTGAGGAGCGCCTCACTGAGAATTATGTAGACTGCCTCTCCGTAGACCTGAAAACCCTAGTTATAGCCTCTCGTCACCGAAACATTGATGAAACCCTAGACATGGCCCTTAAGTAGCAAAGGGAGAAGGGATTGCAGAAGCCTTCTAGTATGGGATATTTAGGGTTGACCACTACTGAGGAAGAGAAGTTCAAGAAGTTCCACCCCAGACATAATAAAGGATCAGGAAAAGGAGGAGGTTCAGGGAAGAAAGGACAGAAGAACAATAAGCTGATGGATTACCGCAACAAATGCAAGACTTGTGGATGAGGACATGATGGGCCTTGTCGCTACACCAAGCCGGTATGCTACAACTGCAAGAAGGAGGGACAGTTCCTTGCCAAGTGCCCCAATGTATCTATCCTTGGAAAACCTCTAGCGGGTGCTCCACCCCCTCAGGGACACCACAATGTTAGGGTGTTTGCAGTAACAGCAGAAGAGGCTAGGGAAAATCTGAACCAGATTGTCGAAGGTAACCTTAAATCTTTTTCATATATCTAATATCTTGTTCAATTGCCTTTGATTATTTAAAAAATATAATTATCATGTATAGGCATTGTTTTCTTGAATGGACATCCGGTTAAAGCATTGTTTGACTCTAGATCCACAAATACTTTTATCTCTCAAAATCTGGCCTCAATGTTGCACTTACATATAAAGGACTTGGGTTATATTCTGGATGTGTCAACCACTAGTGGCAAAATATTCACTACATTACAGAAAACTGATGTTCTCCCTTTAAAATTCGAAAATCATGATATGTCCTTTGAATTCATTCTCTTCACCATGGAAGACTTTGATATTATTCTTGGCATGGATTGGGTATACACCTATCATGTTTACATTGACTGTAGAAACAAGATGGTAGCTCTCTCGTAGCCTCATTCCTCTCCTGTGGTGATCCCTCGGGGAAGCAAATTCTATAATAATGTAATAATTTCCTCTCTTAAAGCTAAAAAGCTCATATCTAAAGGATGTAAAGTCTTCACTACTACAGAAACAAGATTCAATGTCACTTTTCTGGGCGTCGATTATTTAAATAAACTGACGCCTATAACATTCCACGTCGGGTATTTAGTAAATCTGACGTCTATATTCGAAGACCAGCCAGACATGGGTACAACTTTGTATTCAGCGTCGGCTAGGTAAAACAAACTGACACCTAAAATTGCCCGCGAAATCCAATTTTTGAGTGAAAAAAAGTGTCACATACAGCGTCAGTTTTTGAACTACTAACCGACGCCTATATAAGATGAAAATTTGTGTGAAAAGATCCAATTTTGGTGTCAGTTATCCTTTGATAACCGACGCTGATAATGGTTCCTGCCAAATAATTTTGGGCAAAGATTGTCCAATTGGACGTCGGTTTTTACTATCAACCGACGCTTAAGAGGTTTAGGTGTCAGTTTTGTAGACAACTGACGCCTTTTACAAACTTAATAGACCCACGATCACCCGACTCTTCCCCTTTCTTCTGTTTCATCGTGATAATTTTCTCTGCTACTCACCGCTCGCCTAAAATTGCCCGACGACCCCCGCTGTTGCTCGTCGCCACTACTGCTGGTGTGCCTCTGCTCGTCGTCGTCGTGTCCTCTTTCACCTGCTACCACCGCTCGCCATCACTACTACTCGCCGCTCTGCTCTGCTCTTATCTGGGTGCCATTCTGCTCGCCGCTCTCCGCCTCCTTCTCTGCTCAATTCTCTCATGCTGTCGCCGCTCTTCTCCACGCTAGCTCCAAGTAGCCCTAACCTCTTTTCTTCCTTCTCCCTAGCTCCTTACCAACAGAAAGCACGATCGTGGCTATGTTGGCCTACCACGGCCGTGCTGCCCAGCACGGCCGTGGTAGGCCAACACAGCTACGGTCGTGGTTGTTGTTGGTAAGGATATGAACAAATCCTAGGATACGAACAAATCTTTTTCTTGCATATATTTGTGCTTCTAATCCTAATGCTTGACCTAATTCAGTAAGTTTTGATGCATGTTGAAATAAGATTTAAACTTGTCCATTCTAGCATCCTAATTTGATGTGATGAAACCCTAACATGTACATATCTATTATTATGTTTGTTGGCCTAGAAACCTGTCCAAGATTTACTTATTAGGAGTAAATCTTGGATAGTCCCCGGTTTGGGACAGTTCTTGAACACCAAATCTCACTTAGGATGTAAGTGTATAATTTGTATTGGGTTTTTGAGAAAATTTTGGTAGCATTTCCCCGTTTGTTCTCTAAGTACATATGTACTTAGAGAACAATGGGGAAATGCTGCCGAAATTTTCTTGAAAACCCAATACACATTATACACTTACTAGTGAGATTAGGTGTTCAAGGATGCGATAGGTGGTACACATTTATTATATATAAGAATGACATCACATGTATTTGTTGGCCTAGAAACCCGTCCAAGACCCTAATCTTGTCCTAATATATACTTGTTTTCTCTTTGATCATAGAATGGATAGATCATGGATGTCCATTTGCAATCGTTGCACCCCAGAGTTTATATCTGGTCATCAGTTTATTAGTTTTTTCGAGGAACATAGGAAAGAACCTGGAGATATGTTCTACTGTCCATGTAGGCTTTGTGGTAACAACTTGAAAGTCAACACTGGTGACGAAATCAAAAGTCATGTCCTGTGCGACGGGATTGTACAAGGCTATACAGAATGGCACTGGCATGGAGAGATTTCAAACTCGAAACCAGTAGATGTCGATAGCAGTGCTTGGGTGGAAGAAGAAATTGCCTCCGATGATGTAGATGTGAACGAACCAGTTCCAGTAGCCATCATTGATGAGATGATGGATAGTTGTACGGTAGAGTACATCGATCCACCTCCTATCTGTAGATACATTGTGCATGATGTTCAGATACCATTATACACAGGTTGTGCTAAGTTTACGAAGCTTAGCACTGTGTTGAGATTGTATAAGTTGAAAGCTAACAATAGATGGAGCAAAAAAAGCTTAATGTTATTGTTGCCTTTGTTGAAAGAAATGCTTCCTGAAGGAAACGAGCTGCCAATCTCAACATACTAGGTAAAGAAATTGTTGTTCCCAATGGGAATGAAGGCCAAGAAGATACACACATGCCTGAATGATTGTGTATTATTTCAAAAGGACTATGTGGATTTGAAAGATTGTCCAAAATGTGGTGTGTCACGGTATAAATTGATGACTTCGGGGCAGTCCAAAACTGGTTCTCCTGCCAAGGTTATGTGGTATCTACCTATAATATCACGGTTTCAACGCTTGTTTGTAAATTCGAAAGATGCAAAGAATTTGAGGTGGCATGCAGATGTTAAGAAAAATAATGATGGGATCCTACGACATGCGTCTGATTCCCCACAGTGGAAGAAGATTGAATTTAGTGAAGAAGATAGGAATATAAGACTTGGGCTTTGTACAGATCTGATGAATCTATACGGGACATTGAGCAGCCAACATAGCACTTGGCCATTCATGCTTATTATATACAATCTTCCTCCCTGGTTGTGTATGAAAAATAAGTACATTATGTTGTCTTGTTGATATCGGGCCCTAAACAACCCAGAAATGATATCGATGTTTATCTTGAACCTCTGATTGATGACTTAAAGAAACTTTGTGTTGAAGGTGTGATGACCTATGATGCTTCAGGAAGAGAGACATTTTGTTTGCATGCTATGTTGTTTTGCAGTATAAATTACTTTCCAGCATACGGCAATTTGTCTGGATATAGTGTCAAAGGAGCTAAAGTGTGTCCTATATGTCAAGAAAACACTGATTCAATAAGACTAAAACATGGCGAAAAGATTGTATATCTTGGTCATCAAAGGTTTCTTTTAAAATTCCATCCGTATCGTAGGAAGCGCAAAACATTCAATGGATGGAATGATGAACGGAGTGCACCTAAACCTATACCAAGGGGTGTTGTTTATGAAAGAGTAAAAGACATTGTCAATGAATTTGGTAATAAATCACAATGTAGTATGGCCACATGGAGTGACAATTTTTCATTCAAGAAGTCAATATTTTGGGATCTTCCTTATTGGAGTTCTTTGATAGTCAGGCATTGTATCGATGTAATGTACGTTGAGAAAAATGTTTGTGATAGTGCCATTAGTACTCTGTTAAATATACCAGGTAAAACTAAAGATGCGATAAAATCCAGACTGGACCTATGTTAAACCGGAATAAGGTCAGAATTAACATAATTATGTGAAATGGGTATTAAAAGAACATACTTACCTCCCACTGGTTACACGTTGTCTAGAAAGGTGAAGAAAGCTTTTTGTGAATGCTTGGTAAATGTTGAGGTGCCACATGGTTACTCATCCAACATCCGTAGATTGGTATCAATGAAAGATCTGAAGTTGATAGGTCTTAAATCTCATGATTGTCACACTCTAATGCAAGAAATATTTCTCATGGCAATTCGATCTATATTGTCGAAGCATGTAAGGTTTGCAATCACCAGACTTTGTTTCTTTTTCAATAGTCTATGTAGCAAAGTTATTGACCCTGATATTCTCGATAATTTGCAAAGAGAAGTGGTTGTTACCCTATGTCTGCTTGAGATGTATTTCCCTCCTTCATTCTTTGATATCATGGTACATCTTGTTGTCCACTTGACGAGGGAAGTGAAAATGTTGGGACCAGTTTTTTTGCATTGGATGTATCCCTTTGAACGATACATGAGTGTTTTTAAAGGTGATGTTCAAAACCGCTATCGGCCTGAAGGGAGTATTATTGAATGTTATGTGGCGCGAGAGGTTATGGATTTTTACAATGACTTTCTGAGTGGTAATAACACTCATGTTAATGACAAGAATATTGAGGAGGGCAAAGGAATTTTGGGATCACGGGTGAAAGTAATCATCCGTGAGCACTTGGAACAAGGTCACTTGTATATTTTACACAACATGGACGAAGTGAGTGTTTATATCGAGGAACATACCAATTTCTGTTGGTATGTATGCCCTGAGAGACAATCATATGATGATTGGTGGGATACATTAAGATTGATTTGATAAACATCAAAGGAAAGCTTCCAATTCATTCTGGTTCAGTCATATGAGATAGTGATAGAACAGATTGAATTTCTAGAGAATGACAGTATTCAATGATGTATGCCTTCAGGTTCATGACCTGAACGATGAGATCATACAGATGCTAAGAGTTTGTACATTCTTGTTATGTCCCTAGTCAGATGTCATTGTGGAAGGTAGATAGACAGCAATGACACACAAGACTAGATTGTGGTGTTGGTTGATGACAGAATCTCATTAGTCATGATATAGAGATATCAAACCAAACACATAGGTACTTGTTAGAGAACAAGGTACCGAACAGACCCACCGTGAGTTTGACACATGGAACCATGAGATGGTAGTCACAGTCAGTACTCACAGTGATGGTGGTGAGTGTGATTCTTAAACCTGAAATCACTGCACTCAACACATGTCGTTGGGCACACTTTGACATCATCAAACGCAGTCCTGAAACATGGGTTGTTATAAAGGTGATGATTGGGTGGCTTTGACACATGGGGCTTTTGAGGGGTGAGTGATAGATATGGGATTTGTCCCTCCTGAGGGAGTTTGATATCCATGGCCACTTGATGAGTAGGATTGAGAAAGGCGTGCACGCATGTGTGAATCAGTATATGATACTGATGTCATACATATCTCTTCCAGTCTACTCTGAGATCAAGAAAGTGAATGAACGTTGACAGGATGACTGCTCCATGCCTCGAGTTCATTTGGGATATCAGAGACAAAGGAATTATACATTCGCTGTAACACCATTCACGGATTGTAGGATGAAAGTTGTTCTCCAACTTTCTACTATCACTTGGGTAGCACTGATGTGTGACTAGGCACCGCTCTTTGCTTGTGAAGTCATAAGTGTTATGGACTTTCACTGCCAACGTGAAATGGACCTGCAGGATCACACACATAGGATTTAACCTGGAAGAGGAGTTTTGTCCACAAAGCAATGTTTAGATTGATTACTAAAGGAGTTTAGTAGTTCAATTAAACACACAATCAGTAGATAGCTCAATATCGTATGGTTCAAGGTGTTGGATGCATTGATTGGAGTATCGGATTGATTGAAATCGCAATTGACTGATTTTGCCCAACCTGTGCTCCCAACCGATCGGCTCATGTGATGAACCGGTTGGCTGAGGTTGCTGAACCGGTCGGCTGGAGTGTCCAGGCCGATCGGCTTATGCCCAGGTTGAAACGATCGGTTCAAGAGTTGAACCGATCGGCTCAACTGGTGCAACCGACCAGTTGGGAAAGTCATGTCGGCAAGGATTTTCCTTTCGTTTCAAATTGCCCAATTCGATTGGGAATAATATTGGTATTCGATACCAATTTGGAAAGAAACAAGGAAAGTATTTTTTGAGCCAGATTAGGACCATGAACCGATCGGTTCAGGGCACCAACCGTTCGGTTGGAGTGCCCCAAACGATCGGCTCAGGTCCAACCGATCGGCTCAATGGCCGAACCGATTAGTTCAGTTGTGAACCGATCATTTCAAGTTGCGAACCGGTTGCTTTTTTTGGAAAATTCTCGAACCCTTCTACTCCTGCATTAGTCCCGCATTGCCCTGGATGGAGAACCCTGTCCCATGACTCTCCTATATATAGGGGTATTGGGGGCTTCTCAAAGTACAGCTCAGTGCAACCAGTTGCTCTACAAGTTGTCGTTCTCTCTGGTTTTGGTAACCGTGAGAGAGCCCGAGCAAGTGCTTCCCGCAAAAGGGAGGTGCAGCAAGGGAAGGACAACTGCAGTTGCAAAAGGAGGCAGGAGAGCGTGTTGGCGACTAGTACATCAACAGGAGGGTGCGACTCCTTCCACTTCCTTGTGGGACAAGGAGAGTGGAGTTCCAGGTGGTCCGTGTGGACTACTACAGAGGCAGGAGGACACTGCTGCTTAGGAGGACAACTGTCATCCGACAGTCCGGTTCGAGTAGGAGTTGTCAGTCCCGGTGCGACCAGGAGCTGCACAGACACCGTCGAAGTCCGGAGTTGAAGACCGCGCATTGCGCGAGGTATTATTGCCGAGCAAGCCTCGGGACAAGGTATGATTCTGCAAACCATCCTTTCCTATTATATAGACGTTGACGCGTTTCCTCGGTATGGGTTGGGGGAGAATTTTTTGTTTCCGTTGCGTTCTCTGTCTCCCCTAAAACCCAACAGTGGTATCAGAGCCACGTCAACTGCTCTATGTATTAGGAATATCGATATGATCGATTTTGGTTTGTCGCCTTTATTTATTGCATGCGATGCGAATAATATCGTCTTTATGCATGTCCAATCCTAAATCCACAAATCCCTAATTACATATGTGATATGTATTATTAATGCACTCGATACGCGTTGCCCTTAAACGAGTTTTGTGGTGGATGTGTGTAGCGTGATTATGGCCTATAAACCCCTATTTGTGTGTGGTTGTTTGTGGTTGCTTACATCTCGGTCTGCGCACCGATCTTCCCTCTCTTATTCCTGATGTAACTCGAAATAATTCGAGATTCTTTCCTACCTTTGCTCCCCCCGAATGTAACTCAGGGTTTCCTTTTTAAAGCAATGTAATAAATAGAATAGGATTTTATTTCCTGTTATGTCAAAGACCGGCGGACATCAAGACGACTACTCAGACGGTCGGTTCAAGGAGTGAACCGATCGGTTGACCTTCCAGACGGTCGGTTCAAGGAGTGAACCAATCGGTTGATGACCGGTTCGAGGAGCGAGATGAGCGGGTGGCGGACATGACGAGATGCACGATGACCAGGCGAACCGATCGGTTGAAGGAGCCAACCGATCGGCTGGTGGCACCCAGACGACTGGCTGGAGAGTACAGATCATTCATGTGATGAGTTGATCAACTCGGATGGCAAGGCACAGATGTTCATCTTGTACAGGTTGCATGTGATGTAGACCTAGATGACCGTGATTCCTCTTGGCTCGAGGAATCACATTAGGATGGCCATAATCATCGCTTTTTATCGTTTGTGCATGTTTTCTGTGGGATATAGCATGTATATGATACGTACTATGTATTGTGGTGATTGGATATGTATATGTATATAAAACCAAATCCCTCATTAAAATATTAAGTTTTAGATGCCTTCCAAATGCGACACACGTGAAAAGCTTGTTCGACCAAGTGTAGGCACGCCCTAGCGTGGTGCACCGTCTACCTCGTGGAAGCGTGAAGGATGAATGTGTGGGTCTGCCCTAGCAGGGTGCATGTTCATCGTGTTTGCTTTGGGTCGGACTTAACAAGGTGATCTAGATGGGATCTAGTACCTTGAGGCATGGAGATGATCATTGCAAAGAGTTGTATATGACATCTTATCAAGAGTTGCATATGATGCAATTGGCAAAAGTTGCCTACCTGAGAGATCTATGTTGTGGGTGACAGCCCTAGCTGGTCCATGGCTTAGAAAATTTCAGGATCTTGCCCACTAGAAGGTTGTATGCTGCAATCTTCCGAATTGATGGTGAGGGCTATCGATTTGAAGTAAAATAGTGGGAGCGATAATTAATTAAAGGCCTAATTCTATCATCAAACTTTCAAATCAATCAAATAAGTCAAAAATGAGTTTTGGACTAAAATTGCATATTTTCCTTTTGTAGTTCAAATGGCAACAAACAACAACAACTTTTCTTTGCGATCGGTCCTTGACAAGGACAAGCTAAATGGGACAAACTTCCACGACTGGTATCGGACATTGAGAATTGTTCTCACTCAAGAGCGTAAGCTCTATGTCCTGGATACTCCAATTCCAGAGGAACCCACTCCTAATGCACCAAGGACAGAAAGGGATGCTTACAAGAAGCATTCTGATGATGCCATTGATGCAAAGTGCTTGATGCTATGTTCAATGAACCATGAGTTGCAGAGGCAACATGAGAACATGGGTGTCATAGAGATGATTCTGCATCTCAGGAACATGTATGAAGATCAGGCACAGCAAGAGAGGTACAATGTTTCTAGGGCACTGTTCAAGTGCGTCATGACAGAAGGAGATCCAGTTGGTCCTCACACACTCAAGATGATTGGGTATGTGGAGAACCTGCAGAGACTGGGATTTCCACTGAGCCAAGAGTTGGCTACTGACGTGATACTGCAATCGTTGCCAGAATCTTACAGTCAGTTTGTGATGAACTACAACATGAACAACTTTGATAGGCCACTGTCAGAGTTGTTGGGCATGTTGAGGACAGCCGAGTTACAGATGAAGAAGGACAAGCCTAAGTCCGTGATGGTGATCACGAGCAAGAAAGGCAAGTCCAAGCGCAAGGGCAAGGGCAAAGCTAAGAAAGGTTCTGAAGCTAGCCAGGAGTCCAAGCCATCTTCAGCTCTCAAGGCCAAGGGAGGCATGACCAAGAAAGGAAATTGCCACCATTGTCAAAAGCCAGGACATTGGAAAAGGAATTGTCCTATCTACCTGGAAGAACAAAAGAAGAAGGAGGCGACTGAGGCCTCTACTTGAAGGTGTCATGTAAATAAACTTGTAACGCTTTTTGAGATATATGATATCAAGATGTAAAGTGTAAAGCATTCTTACTTGGGGCAAGTGTTGCCTTAATAGATTGGAATACTTTAGTTTATTTTCAGCCAATAAGGCATGTAATACAGTTATGAACTGTTATTTCATACTTGCCAATAGATAGAAACACTTTATTTTTGCATATTGTATGACAATGATGGCAATTAATAAAGAGATGTTTCAATTTATAAAGATGTGATTTTTGTGGCCATGCCTTATTTATCTTATGATATTTGATATGCATAAGATAAGATGATACCTAAAAGTTATAGATAACTCAAACAATTTAATTAGCATTAATCATGAGAAATTCATTTCTAGTTTCCATGTGATGGATAAATCTAGACTCTTTTGGTTATAGAACCAGTAAGAGACATGAATATCTTGGACATGATTAATCAATCTTCACTAATGTAGTGGGAGAGTGATTATCCTATTAGGTATAATACATGTGATGTATTTACATACCTATTGGAATAAATGCTAATACTTCAAATGGTGTTTAGAGAAACACCAATATGAATATATTGAAGTGTTCAAGATTATCATAAATGAAGTACAAATTTGTTAAAGTATTAATTCTTGATGAGAGCAAGGAATGAAATACTTGGACCAAATGTTTGAGATCCTTATGAGTGATTATGATAGTGTATCATAGTGAACTCATGATTAAGGCATGGTGATGTCTGAATCAAGAAGGAATCATACTCTAAAGAGTTAGAGAATGATTATCAAATAACTGAATTCTTCTTAATAAAAGAATACCCCACACTAATAAAAGAAATTAAGGATCACAAGGGTTGTGAGTTCTTATATCTTTAACAGATACACCTCAATTATCTATGTGATGAGTTGTTCATGTGATGAGTCAACTATCAAGATGAATATGAGGAACCGAATCTTGAGTTATGGTTTAAAACCATTACATCCTAAATGACTTCCATGTGAACCATAAGGTATGACCTTGATGGTAGCACTCATTGGATCATATCCATAAGTGCAGATGAGTCTTAAGTGTTAAGACACATGGATAACATTTTGAGAGGGATGATGCTTGTTGATTGCAACTTAATGGCTAAAACATTTGGCATATGGATACTAAAACCGCATTCCTATGAGGAATAAAACCAGGATGTGTACGTGACACAGCCTATAAGGTTTATGAATCCACTAATGCAAATGAAGTCTATAAGTTACAATGGACTAATCAATGTGATTGATTGAGTACAAGCAACTCAAAATTGGATCTTTATTTTGATGATATAGACAAAAGGTTTGACTGATATGTCAAAGATAAAGAAGGGATCTGTGATTTAGTGGGAGCGTATTCACATTCCACATATTGATGTGAAATGGAAATGTTCTAGATTGGAAATACGAATGTGGAAATTGTCTTTAAGGAAGATAGAGATGTTTCCTATGTGATAGGAATAGAGATCTATAGAGATAGTTCTCGAAAATCTCTTGACCTGGAAAGAGAGAGCATACATTGGCAATCTGTACTGAAGTGTTCAGTATGCACAGATTTAGTGGGAGAAAACTTGTCCATGTTACATGGAGTTAGTATCCCAAGGCCAAGTGTCCAATTCTTATGAAGAATGGAACACTAAGAATATATATGGATCTATCATGTATGTAATCATCCCATTATCTTGCATGTATGACATGGCATGAATAAAATGCATTCATCATCTTGTATGTAGGACATGGCAACATGATGTGCTCATCCTGATAACTCGTATGTGGGACATGACGAGTGGATGTCTGTCTGTTTCCAGTAAGGGTTACTGGAATACCATGAGAACTTGATGAGTGCTTGTGAAGTACTAGTTCTATGGAGATAAGGAAGAGTTCGATGTAAAGAGTTACATTGATGCGAACTTTCGAAAGGACAGAAAATTAATCGCAATATATATACATAAGATGTATAAAAATGAAAGTTTGTTGATAATTGGAAATGTTCCAATAAAGCCATTTAAAAAGGGGGAATGCCAAGTATCTATGTGTTAGTATACAACAGTGGATACTATATGGATCTGAAAGTTCATAGGATGAACTTATATTCCACTCATTGATGATAAGTCTGGAATCCTTGATCATGCAATGTGGCTAAAGGTTAGCAAAGGAATACTAGATCGCATATTACGGAAACTCCATCTCATACGTATGACGTACAGCGAAGAGATGCGAGACATGCAATTTGTACAGACTTTGGCAAGGTGTTGTCATTACTCACTATGTTGGCACTACAGCACAGTGACATGTGGGACATGTTTGAAGATCACTATGAATATGATTCATGGGTGATTGGCTCGCAGTGCAAGTGGGAGTCTGTTGATATGTATGCCCTGAGAGCCAATCATATGATGATTGGTGGGATACATTAAGATTGATTTGATAAACATCAAAGGAAAGCTTCCAATTCATTCTGGTTCAGTCATATGAGATAGTGATAGAACAGATTGAATGTCTAGAGAATGACAGTACTCAATGACGTATGCCTTCAGGTTCATGACCTGAACGATGAGATCATATGGATGCTAAGAGTTTGTACATTCTTGTTATGTCCCTAGTCGGATGTCATTGTGGAAGGTAGATAGACAGCAATGACACACAAGACTAGATTGTGGTGTTGGTTGATGACAGAATCTCATTAGTCATGATATAGAGATATCAAACCAAACACATAGGTACTTGTTAGAGAACAAGGTACCGGACAGACCCACCATGAGTTTGACACATGGAACCATGAGATGGTAGTCACAGTCAGTACTCACAGTGATGGTGGTGAGTGTGATTCTTAGACCTTAAATCACTGCACTCAACACATGTCGTTGGGCACACTTTGACATCATCAAACGCAGTCCTGAAACATGGGTTGTTATAAAGGTGATGATTGGGTGGCTTTGACACATGGGGCTTTTTAGGGGTGAGTGATAGATATGGGATTTGTCCCTCCTAAGGGAGTTTGATATCCATGGCCACTTGATGAGTAGGATTGAGAAAGGTGTGCACACATGTGTGAATCAGTATATGATACTGATGTCATACATATCTCTTCCAGTCTACTCTGAGATCAAGAAAGTGAATGAACGTTGACAGGATGACTGCTCCATGCCTCGAGTTCATTCGGGATATCAGTGACAAAGGAATTATACATTCGCTGTAACACCATTCACGGATTGTAGGATGAAAGTTGTTCTCCAACTTTCTACTTTCACTTGGGTAGCACTGATGTGTGACTAGGCACCGCTCTTTGCTTGTGAAGTCATAAGTGTTATGGACTTTCACTGCCAACGTGAAATGGACCTGCAGGGTCACACACATAGGATTTAACCCGGAAGAGGAGTTTTGTCCACAAAGCAATGTTTAGATTGATTACTAAAGGAGTTTAGTAGTTCAATTAAACACACAATCAGTCAATAGCTCAATATCGTATGGTTCAAGGTGTTGGACGCATTGATTGGAGTATCAGATTGATTGAAATCGCAATTGACTGATTTTGCCCAACCTGTGCTCCCAACCGATCGGCTCATGTGATGAACCGGTCGGCTGAGGTTGCTGAACCGGTCGGCTGGAGTGTCCAGGCCGATCGGCTTATGCCCAGGTTGAAACGACCGGTTCAAGAGTTGAACCGATCGGCTCAACTGGTGCAACCGACCAGTTGGGAAAGTCATGTCGGCAAGGATTTTCCTTTCGTTTCAAATTGCCCAATTCGATTGGGAATAATATTGGTATTCGATACCAATTGGGAAAGAAACAAGGAAAGTCTTTTTTGAGCCGGATTAGGACCATGAACCGATCGGTTCAGGGCACCAACCGTTCGGTTGGAGTGCCCCAAACGATCGGCTCAGGTCCAACCGATCAGCTCAATGGCCGAACCGATCAGTTCAGTTGTGAACCGATCATTTCAAGTTGCGAACCGGTTGCTTTTTGTGGAAAATTCTCAAACCCTTCTACTCCTGCATTAGTCCCGCATTGCCCGGGATGGAGAACCCTGTCCCATGACTCTCCTATATATATAGGGGTATTGGGGGCTTCTCAAAGTACAGCTCAGTGCAACCAGTTGCTCTGCAAGTTGTCATTCTCTCTAGTTTTGGTAACTGTGAGAGAGCCCGAGCAAGTGCTTCCCGCAAAAGGGAGGTGCAGCAAGGGAAGGACAACTACAGTTGCAACAGGAGGCAAGAGAGCGTGTTGGTGACTAGTACGTCAACAGGAGGGTGCGACTCCTTCCACTTCCTTGTGGGACAAGGAGAGTGGAGTTCCAGGTGGTCCGTGTGGACTACTACAGAGGCAGGAGGACACTGCCGCTTAGGAGGACAACTGTCATCTGACAGTCCAGTTCGAGTAGGAGTTGTCAGTCCTGGTGCGACCAAGAGCTGCACAGACACCGTCGAAGTCCGGAGTTGAAGACCGCACATTGCGCGAGGTATTGTCGCCGAGCAAGCCTCGGGACAAGGTAGGATTCCGCAAACCATCCTTTCCTATTATATAGACGTTGACGCGTTTCCTCGGTATGGGTTGGGGGAAAATTTTTTGTTTCCGCTTCCTTCTCTGTCTCCCCTAAAACCCAACAATTTCATCAAGAGACAACATCCTTGATCAAGTTCAATGTGGCTTGCTAGAGAGCATAACAAGACTTTTACTAAGTGGTTTGAAGATAAAGTCTTACATCAACTATCTCAAACACCAAATGATATTACGGAAACTATCAAATGCCTCACCTTTAACCCAAAACTGAATGTTATGTCTTATGAAGGGTTTGACATTAATGGGTTCACATATTACACAAAGTGCCATGATGATAAGTGTGTCATCCAAAACAGTGATGTCACTCTTAAAGCGTCGACTATGTATTTAGCAAGTGCAAAGGATAAGAGTCCACATGAAGCTAAAATGTCATATTACGGTGTCATTGAAGACATATGGGAGTTTGACTACATAGATTTTAGAATTATACTCTTTAAATGTAATTGGGTTGATAACACCAAAGGAGTTATAGTGGATGAATTGGGTTTCACTTTAGTGAACTTTGAAAAGATTGGCGAGAAGGGTGAACCATTCATATTGGCATCATAGGCGAAACAAGTATTCTATATCGATGATCCTACAAATGATAAATGGTCGGTTGTTCTTCATGGTAAAAGACAGTTCATTGAAGATCCTATAGATGAAGAAGAGTATTATGATAAGTATGATGACTCTAGTCCATTCTCAGTTGGGTCGCCAAGTACTCCACAAAATATTGAAGTTAATGATGACTTATATGTGCACAGAGATCACAATGAAGGATTTTTAATTGATAAAAGATCACAATTTTAGAGGCATGCATGTTTATATTTTTTTTTATTGAAGCTAAATGTTTGCTTTTTTAATATCAATATCATTTTCAGATGTTTCATTATCTTCTAGTTAGTACCAATGCTAAATCTTTGCCTTTTTAATGACATTTTCAGATGGCTAACCATGATGAGCATGATGTCCATGATGAGTATGAAGTCCATGATGAGCATGTTGTCCATGATGAG
Source organism: Alisma plantago-aquatica (assembly GCA_963693085.1). Taxonomy (NCBI): domain Eukaryota; kingdom Viridiplantae; phylum Streptophyta; class Magnoliopsida; order Alismatales; family Alismataceae; genus Alisma; species Alisma plantago-aquatica. The sequence continues at coordinate 752,894,034 of OY856409.1, forward strand.
CTTGCCTAGGATACCAATGTAAGTTCTAAAAACATATCCTATATTTCTATAAAATTCATTATCTTCTAGTTATGTCATATATTCTATATTTCTATATTGGGCTAATTCAGTGTGTTTATTTTTGTCAAATTTTAGGTTGATGATGCACATGTACCCACTGAAGCACTGGAGGAACTTGATGCGCATCACCAAAAACTTAACAAGAAAAGGGGCATCACTCTGTTGAAGAAGTTAATAGCGCTAAGTGGCAGTGGATACAGATTGGCTGTGGAGTTTGATAATGGAGGAAATGCAATTGGAGTGAACCGCAATAATTTTGTAAACTATCTTAGGGTTGTCACTCGAAGCCATTGTAGTGTTAAGTATGATAATTGGCATAAAGTTCCTCAGGTGAAGACAGACATGATATGGAAGGATTTATGCATGAGTTATTATTATTTGTAATTCTATTTTGTAGATTACAAATTCTATTATTTGCAATTCTATTTTTGGATACTAGTTAATAGCAATTCTATTTTATAGAATCTGTTTGCATTCGATGAGAAGTTGCATCATAAAAGTTTGATGCAACACGCTGGAAAGATGCTAAGGAACTATAGGACAAATCTCAATAGAGAATACATAAAAGATGGTGATAAGAAGAAGAAGTCAGCCCTTGAACAGTGGAACTTCTTGGACAAAGAAGATTGGGACACGTTTGTTGCTTCAAGAAAATCTGAAGAATTGAAGGTATTAAGTGAGGCGCAAAAAAGAAGGCATGCACTGAATGTGCATGACCACACTATGGGTCCAAAGGGCTATGCAAGCATTCACCAAAGACTACAGGCGGAGTCTGCTACTACTCAGGAGTCCTCTACTACATGTACCACACCCATGCCTCGCCATGCTGTCTGGATAGCTGGGAGGCAAAACAAGAAGGGTGAAATAAAGAAGCCCATAAATGTAGAGGCGGCTATGAAAATGGTAAAATACAACTCTTAGAGCAATCGTTTGAATATTGATTATTTTTGGTGTTAACTTGCCAATTTCTGTTGATGTTGATTAGTAGGAGTTGCACGAGAAGAGGAAACAAGGCATGTTCATCCCTTAGGGCACAAGGGATGAATTGATAGTTGCTCTGGGTAACCCAGAGCATCCTGGACGTGTTAGGGGTGCAGGAACGAGTGTGGGCATCAAAGCATTCTTTGGGCCATCCCAGTGCAAACCCAAAGAGGGACTTTCACAAGAAGAGGTAACCTATTCTTTTTTTAGAATGTTACTGAAAAGGGAATTCAATAATAAGAAGCTAATGCTTCTTTTATCCATGTATAGGAGAATAAAATAGTCGAGGATATAGTTGCTAAGAAGGTCAAGGAAGAATTTTTGCGGTGGCAGGCATCTCAGGCTTCCTATCAGCCTATGGCGACCCACTCTTCTCCTGATACACAGACTCAGAGTAATCCTATAGACCCACCGCCTAACACGTCTGTTGTAAGTATTGTTTATGATATTGTAGCTAGTCTTTTCAAGATGATATGTATATATGTATAACATTCTTTACGTAAATTTGTAGGCGTTGAAGCCATCCCGCTTAAGAATGCAAGACTACATTATTGCAGAGGTGCATGCTTACCTGTCCCTTCCTGGGGCAACATTTCACGGGACTCCAATGCCACAGGGATACGTTCGTGTGAGCCTGATACGTGTATTCCCCGATTGGAGGGAAGCTACATTGCCATATGCCCACCTGGATATTGATACACTTACTGAGGCAGAAGGCGGGGTGATATTGTCACCCAAAGCAGATGTTGTCTACACTACTGAAATTGTAGGATAAATTTACATTACATTAGATTATTAATGTGTATATATGAGGTCAACTGGTCTGAAATTATATATACAGGTTAAAAAGAAGACACCCGGAGCATCTAGGCCTCCACCTCTACTTCCTGCATTACCAAGTTGGGTTCCAACTGACCTAAAATACCCGTTAGGTCCTTCTTGTAGGGGAATGACATGTTGGCTATGGGCACATAATATACATTGCCCTATAATTGTTTCTTTAGAAGTGAATTATTAAGGTCAATCATACGAAAGCTCTTTATTTATACAAGATATTATTGAGCTGTTTATATATGATTGGATGAATACATCAATGATAGAGACATGGATAAGGTGAGATGTTGTTTATACATCCATATACCTTGTATAAGATCTGGTGATCTGATTTCTTATATATTAATGCATACGTAATACATGTTTTGCAGCTACTTAGTCGAAAGTCAATGTAAACAATTTGCATTTGTCCATGTGGGATTTTTGATTCCATCATTGATTAGTATGGTAGCTAAAGACCCTGATAATGTTCAATAATACTATATAGATGCTTTTACAATTTTAGGTCAGCAAAAGAAGTTGATAATAATAGCTCCATTCAATGTCAAGTAAGTTTACTTTACTTATAGCTTGGACTTAAGAAAATCACATTTTTATTGTGGATTTTGAGTTATTAATTTTTAACTTTTTTACCTCTAGCTGTAGGCATTGGGAGTTACTAGTTATTCTCCCTAGGACGTTCACTGTTTATTATCTAGATCCTCTGGGGAGTACATTGAATACTAAAATTGGACACATAATGAGAATGCCATTATTCTGGTGAGAAATATTTCATTTTTATATTTGTTAACATCTATTATTATATTACTATTTAATTATGCAATTCACTATGTTACATTAACATGTAGGGGTTTAGATGCATTCAAAAAGGTTGGAGAAAAGGTCCCCAAGAAAAAGAACCAGCCAATAATTTGGGAGAACGTGAAATTAAGTTCCCGACTCCAATGTATATATTATTTATGTGAACTGTACTTAGTTGTATTTTTTAATATTTTGTATGTTTCAATTTATAGTGCACTACATAAGACAACGGCTAGGCATGCACATACTTTGTGATGTGATTTATGCAGATGATTATCCAATATACCGCATTGGACATTGATACCATACATGAGGTATTATATATAGTCTCATTAGTTAGTATGAAATATATCAATCTTATTTTTATATTATTACTTATATATACATCATTCTCTTTGCAGGTGTTTAAAAATGACCACACTATAGGTAAACACTTAAAAGATGTACATGCTCCATATACGATGGAAGTAGTATATGAAGTAAGAGAAGAATGGGCAAGAGCCATACAAGCAGTGGGGACTGTAAAATATAATTGGGATGCTGATAGCGATGTTGAATCATATTTTGTAAATGAATATTTCTAAATGTTTATACATGTCTGAATGTTTCTACATGTATTTGAATGTTTCTATATGTGTGAATGTGAGAATTGAATTGATGTCTGAATGTATCTACTTGTGTGAAAATTATATTTGTTGATTTTGCAGGTTTCTGGCTTGTTTGTTGGTTGATATCAATGGATGTCGTAAACCTACAGTTCAAAACTGAACTACAGGTTCTCATCCTGCTGACCAGCCATAGCAGGCCTGCAAACTGATAAGAAAAAAAATTAAAATATAGGCGTCGGTTATTTATAGAAAATTGTCATCAAAGCCTTACAGCGTCAGTTACTGGATAAAAACTGCCGCCTAATGTGACAAACAACCCGACCATGCAAGAAAGCACGGCCGTGGCAGGCAATAACATCATTTATTAGTATAAAACTGATGCCTACAGTACTAAACACGGCCGTGCCGGGAATCACGGCCGTGGCATCTCGGAATATGGCAGCGTTGTTTTAGTTGCAAATCGACACAGATAGTGTCCTAGATGGCACCCTTTTTGTGGTGCAAACCCTTTTGGCGTCGGCCTACTATAAATGATCGACGTCTATCGGTGCCCTTCTGGTGCATTTTTGATGGCGCGAAGCCTTTTGGCGTCGGTTAGAAAACCGACACCGAAGAGTTCGACCTTTAGCGGTGCCCACATAGGCGTCGCTTTAGAACCGTCGCTAAAAGGGCATAAACAACTGACACCAAAGGCCTGTTCTGTAGTAGTGCTTCCTCACATTTGTCTCAGAGACCAGTCCTGACAATGGGCCAGTAGATAGACTAGAGGTGGTACATGATTTCCTTGATGTATTTCCAGAGGAGCTTCCTGGGCTACCTCCAAACAGAGACATTGAGTTCTCCATAGACCTTCTTCCTGGAACCACTCCGATTTCTTGGGCACCGTATAGGATGGCACCTACTGAGCTTATGGAGTAAAAGAAGAAATTATAAGAACTTCTTGATAAGGTTTTTATCCATCCTAGTGTTTCCCTTTGTGGTGCACCTGTCCTTTTAGTTAAAAAGAAAGATGGTTCAATGCAGATGTGTATTGACTATCGCATGTTGAACCAAGCTACCATTAAAAACAAGTATCCCCTCCCTCGTATTGATGACCTCTTTGATCAACTTCGTACTGCTAAAGTCTTCTCTAAAATTGATCTTCGTTCTGGCAACCATCAACTTAAGGTCAAGGATTCAAATATATCTAAGACTGCTTTTCGAACTCATTACAAGCACTATGAATTTCTGGTGATGTCGTTCGGGTTGACTAATGCACCTGGCGTATTCATGAACTTGATGAACAAAGTCTTCCAACCTTATCTTGATGAGTTTGTGGTCATCTTCATTGATGATATTCTGATCTATTCTGATTCTATGGAGAAACATTGAGAGCATTTGAAGTCTGTCCTTGAGATTCTTCGAGCCCAGAAATTCTATGGCAAGCTTTCTAAATGTGAATTTTGGATTGATAAAGTCATGTTATCTCTAGGGGAAATATATATTTGTCGATCCTGCCAAAGTGTAACATACTAGAACTAGAACCCTAACCTAGTAGTTTTACCCTTTTGTCTTAGCCAAACAAGAATAAGCTAATACATGTAATTAAGGGAATACAAAATATTAAGTGCTTAATAATAACACATTTAGGTGATAATAAGAAAATAAAGAACTTAGTTGGATAAAAACTTCCTCATATAATCTTAATGCAGGGTTGTAGTATAATTTGTCACTAAGTAATAGAAAAGGATAAAATAGTTCATCTAGAACCTTCTAGCACTTTCTAGGATAAGAGAAATAAGAGAAATCCGAATTTTGTATAAAGGAAAAGATAATTGCAAAATTAATAGTAATATGAGAAATAATGAGTAAAGAAGATAATTAGAAAGATAATGTACCAACAAATTATAATTGGAAACTCATCAGGATAATTTAACACTAAAATATGTTTTCTTGATAAAAGTGTAACTTAAGGGCCAAGTATCAATTAATTTGAAAGATAATAGTATATCCTTATCAAAATAAAATAGGAAATAAGTCAAGAAAGTGATATAAAATATTTTATGTTCTCAAATTGGAAAACTAACTCCAAATTCGTAATCTAAACATAAAAATAAGCCTTTGGGCAAGTTTGCAACTAATTTGGATAATGTTTGATTAATAGGTAATTTTAGGAGAGAGAAAATGCCTAAAAGGTGTAATTAATAAATAGATGTAAATCATGACATCAAAAGTTGGAAATAAAAGCAAGTTCGTATCCAACACATTAATTAGGACTTATGTGTCAAGTTTCATAAAATTTGGATAATCCTAACGCCCTAAATAATGAAAGAAAGAGAAAATGATATTTGATTTAATTAACCCATTAAAGGTTTCCAAAAGGCAAAACTAATTGGATATTCGGAAACTACATGTTTAATTTAACATATGTGCAAATTTTGGTTTAATTTGGATTATTCTAGAACCCCTAAATCAGGAAAGAGAATATACCTAAATTAATTTAATTCCACTTTAATCGATTTTTCGATTTTCCTATCTTTGGTCTGTCACGCGGCCCATTTAAATTCGGACTGCACCGTAGCCCTTGGATAAGGATCCAACGGATGAGGAGTTGTCTCCTACCTCCGTTAGGACTCCTTCACACGGCTACAGTGACGTGATTTTCATCCGCGTTTTCCTTTTTCGTTTTTCTTTCTCGGTCCCTCACGATTTGCTTTTCTCCATCTCCGCAACTTCCCGATTTGGTTGATCCCTATATTGGTAGGGTCTCTCTCTCCCAATCTCTGGGTCGACGAGAACTTTTCTCTATTTCCTCTGTTTTCTGGTTCAGCGGGTATTCCTATCGCGCTGGGATTAGTTCCCTATATCTATTGGCTTCCCCACAACCCTCGGCTACCCAGGAACACTTTGGCATCGTCGTTTTGGTCGTGTCTTCTCTGCGACCGCGTTTCCCTACTCGAGTTATCATCTCCGGTGGCGGCGACCTTGTCTGAGGGTTCTGGTGGTTAGCGGAGCCTGTTTTTGGTTGGCTTTGGTTCGCGGAGGTGTAGGCAAGCTTCGTGAGCTCTTGCCTTTCTCAGATTTCAGGTATGGCAGTTTCCCCTCTTTCGGTTTGATTTTGTGTCCTTACTGTAATCGACGACCATGGTTTGATTTTCATACAATATCCTCTACCCTCCCACTTCGGTTTTGCGTGATGATCTTCCTCCACGCTCTTTGTTTGGTTCAGTCGGCTCTTCTTCCCTGTCCGAGTTCCTTAGTTTCTCCAGTAATGGCGGAGAAGCTGTTTTGGTCTGTAGTCCATCGTTTTCGTAGTGGTTTGGTTCAATGGGTTCGTCAGAGCTTTTGGAACTTATTTCATGTTGAACTTTTCACCTGGTTTGCGGTCGTTTGTGATCTGGAGTCCATGGATCAACCTGCTAATCTCAGCTGTCGAGAGGTCCTCACGGGGGGGAACAAACCCCAGTAGTGATTTACCTCTTTGCCCTCGCTTCTTCCTTTTCTGCTTTGTTTTTCGACCAAGGGTATTTTGGTCTTTTCACACCTTCCTTTTTCCTTTTCGCTTTGCGACTTGATCCGCTGACTTGGCGTAAGTGTTTCCCTGACGTGGACGGCCCCGATTGGCCAGTTCTGGTCCACGTGGATTTTCTCTACTTTGTATCTGCGATCGAATTACGTGGAATTATCTGATTGGTCGGTTTTGTAAAATTGATAACTAATTATCGGCTTATCAAAAAATTATGGAAAAATATTCGTTGGATTCAGAAAAATGCAAGCTTTCGTTTGGTATTGGTTTTGTTTCCCGAATCTGATGATTTAAAAGGGTGATTTTATGGATTTAATTAAATAAGATAAAACTTGAATAATTCATAACTAATAATTTAGAAGTCAGAAAAATATAATAAAATATGTTTTAGATTCGTAATATCATAACCAAAAATATGGAATAGTTTTCATAACCTAATTCACATAATAATAAAAAGGTAGTTTTTAGGGTTTGGCTTATATATATGAAATTAACATAAAATTGGTAAATGTTTTAATTAGGCTCTTTGGTGACCTAGTTTGGATCCAGAAGGGCTTTGAACCTGTTGGACTTTGTTAATAAGGTATGTTGTATCCCCTATTACTTCATGTTGAGCAAATCACCTATCTTATCTTTCTTTTGACTTTTGCCTACACAAAATATCTTATCTCTTGTTATCATGGTTCGTGTGAACTATCTTACATGTTTTGTACATGGATATTCTTTTGATATCTCTTTTATGTATCTTGATGCATGATTGGTCTCTTTTATTGTTGTATGCCACATTGAAGTGGATATTATATGTTGGTGTTGTCCATTGTGTGATGGCAACCTTTATTTCATATTCTGACTATACCTATCTACTTGCCTCATTATTTACATGCAAAAGGTGAATCAGTAGCACTAGAATAATGTAAATTGCTTTGGTTTTGGGTGTGTGCCCATTTTGTTTATGGGATGGTGGTGGTGGTGCCCCATACCCGAGTTTCAAGGATGTGAAGCCTTGGCTCAACTTTTATATATTTGGGAGTTTGACGGTGAGTCATTCTCTATCAGGTTTTCAAGGATGTGAAGCCTTGGCCGCCTTAGTGTTTATATTTTTCTAGGACTATGCTTATCTCACATGCATGCAGGTTTGATGATTGGTTGTGGGGTGTGTGCCCTACTACCTATCTATGTGCTTTTGTTGCACAAAATTTTATTCTTATGGCAAGTATTCTCTTTTATCTCTTTTGCTATGATCATATCTCTTATGCCCATGTGGGTAGTCCCTATCGCTTGTATGGGAAGTATTTTACATTTTGTAGTCCTTTATTCTCAAATTGCTCAAAGTTTCTTTTAGTATACACATACCAGCATTTTGCTGATTGTCTTCTTTTTGTTTCTTCTTTTGTGGGGTATGCTTCCAACCCCAGGATTGATCGAGGACTGTAGCTTCAACAACAACTTAGTAGCTGATCTTTGGGAGGCTTGGAGAGGTGGTTAGATGACCCTCAGCTTGTCCTTGACGATATGTTTAGTTTTCTTGTAGATCACCTTATATGGTGAAGTGATGTATAAAGCTTTGTAAATGGTTAGATAATATTTCTTTTCCGCTGCTACTCATTGTGTAATGATACATACATGTGGAATGAATTGATCCTCATCCCTTTTGTGAAAAATTTTACGTGATGCGGAAATGATGGTGGATCGAGTACCTGAGGGACTACGACTTCACTATTAACTACCATCTAGGTAAGGCCAATGTAGTTGCAGATGCTCTTAGTAGGAAAAGAGTTATGGGTGCATCCCTGTCTGTACCTGAATGGAGGAACATGGAGGACCTAGCAAGCAAGAAACCACAATTCTTGGCTGATCGTATGCATGTCAATAACATCTCTATCACATCCAACCTGAATTCTGAACTTCTACAGGCACAGAAAGCTAGACCCAAGCTTGCAGAGCTCTCCTCTCTCGTGGGTAAACCTCATACACATCTGTCTATCGGTCTTGATGGTGGTCTTCAATATAAGAACCATATTGAATGTAGGATTCTTTCCTGAACAGTCAGCTGAAAAGACAGATTCTTTCTGAGGCACATGGGTCCAAATACACCGTTCATCCCAGAACAACAAAGATGTACATGGACCTACAACATCAGTTCTGGTGGAGAGACATGAAGCACAATATCACCGATTTTGTGTCTAGATGTCTGACATGCCAGAGAATTAAGGCTGAGCACTAGAGACCAGGCGGTCTGCTACAACCCCTTGAAATTCCAGAATGGAAATGGGAACACATTACCATGGATTTCGTGGTAGGGCTACCCAGAACCAGGAAGGGATACGATGCTGCACGGGTCATCGTGGATCATCTCACCAAGTCAGCTCATTTCCTCCCTGTGAAGACTACTGCATAAGTTTCTGAGTTGGCCGATCTTTAGATACTGGAGATTGTACGTCTGCATGGAGTTTCAACGTCCATTATCTCGGACCGGGACCTAAAGTTCACTTCAAAGCTATGGAAATAGGTTCAAGAAGAATTGGGCACCAAGTTGAACTTCAGTACAACTTACCATCCGTAGAAAGATGGACAATTAGAATGAACATTGCAAATTCTGGAGGATCTTCTACGAGCTTGTGTGCTTGACTGGGAAGGCTCATGGAACCACTACCTGCCTCTAGCCAATTTCGACTATAATAATAGCTATCAGGCGAGTATTGGGATGTCACCATATGAAGCTCTCTATGGCCGACCGTACAGATCTCCATTACATTGGGATGATGTCGGAGAACACAGATTGATGAAATCCGAGGAGATGCAACTGTATGCAGATAAAGTTGCACTAATCAGGCATAGAATGAAGTGAGCATAGAATAGGTAGAAATTGTATGCAGATGCTCACCGACAGGAATGTCAGTTCAAGGAAGGTGATCATGTCTTTCTGAAGATCCGACCTAATCGAGCTTTGGCCAAAAATAAGGGAACGCTCAGTCATCGTTATGTGGGACCCTTCGAGATCCTTGAGAGGGTTGGAGAATGTGCTTATCGTCTTGCTTTTCCACCTCCGTATAGTGCCATGCATAATGTCTTTCATGTATCTAATCGGAAACCTTATGTAAAAGACCACAATTACATTTTGAATCATGATCCTCTCGAGCTGAAAGATGATATGTCGTATGCTGAGTCACCAGTCAAAATCCTTGATTTCAAGACAAAGGAGCTTCGCAGTAATCGACATATAGATATGGTGAAAGTTCTCTGGAGCCACCATGATCAAACCGATGCCACATGGGAGCTCAAGTGAGAGGTCGAGCAGAAATATCCACATCTCTTTCGGGCTGCATGAATTTTGAGGGAAAAATTCTTAAAAAGGAGGGGAGAATGTGACAAAATGAGGTTTTATATTTTGTTCTCTCTCTTAAAAGTTTTATTATCAAATTGTTGAGAAAAATACCCTCATATACTTTCCTCACTTAATCGAACAAAGACGTGTCAAAAAAATTGCAAACCCTAATATGTTATGATGATAAAATACACGTGATAATGTATTTAATAAATGAACACATCAAACTTTCGATTTTTGACCCCTAATTTATTCCATAGTCACTTTTTGACATCATTAAGATACCCTTAAAATTTTGTTGCAATTGGGTCAACCAATTGGGAGATATGACCAATTTAATTTGGTGCATATTCCATTTCATTTTGAACCCTATGTCCTAATTTCCAAATTCCCTTTTTATTAAAATGTTTCACGCATCCCTTTAAAGCTTGGGTGGGGACCTTGGTTTAGGCCAAGATTTTCTATCTGTTGATCAGTGATCCAATAGGGGAGACTTAATCTCCTACCTCCCGCAAGGATCGAGATCGACCCCAACGGCTGACCAAACCAATAGCGGCCTCGTGCACCCGATTCCCACAGCTCTCGCGTGAGATCTTTGGAGGACGCGCTCCTCTCACCAAAACAAACTCAACGAGTCCTCAGATGTCACCCAAGACACTAGAATTAGGGAGAAAGACCTCCCTGTTCCTCGCACTTCTTACCCTGGTGGCGGTTGATTTTAGGGCTTCCTCACCTAGCCTCCCTCACACCTATTTAACCCCTCCACTAGCTCTGCCATTTCCCCTTTACTCTTTTTCCTACATTAATTGCGAGCACAACCACCCCGAGCATCATCACCATTCCCACTTCCTCTCCATCACTGCGTCACCTCAGTGGAACCTCCACAGACCTCTCCTCATCAATTACCTTCTCCATCAAGTCCACCCCAACCCAGGGGTGCTTCACGGCCAACCCCCGACATCTCAAACACCCTGTACATCTAAAGCCATTGTACATCGACGACCTTCACCACTCCCACAGCGGAAGGGGACTCCAGGGGGAGACTGAGGGTGGGACCTTGACGCCTAGATGTGGAATGATCCATAGAAGTCAGCCGCACCAACACTTCTTTGCGATCTTATTGCTCCACGAGTCAGACCCTCACCGGAGTTGATCCAGCTGCTTGGGCTAGCAGCGAGCAAGAAGAAATTGAGAAGAGGGGAGAGATTGAGTCGGACCAGTAGGCTTTTGCCACATTATCTATAGGAGTCATGGGACAGCACTCCAACTCAACAATCTAAAGGCTTCCTTGTAAATACTGGAATCAATGAGAGCCGTCGATGCAGTTGGATCTGGCCGTTGATTAAGGTAAAACCTTCTTTTAATTTTCTTTTTCCCAAGAAATGGTTAATCTTACAAAAATCATAGAAAATTCTAGGATTAGCAGAAAATATCGAACCTATATACCATTTTGATCAGAACATTATTCTCTATCCAAATAAAATGATATCAGGACCTGGATCCGTTCCCAATTTCAAAAATAGTTTCCTAAAGCCTACATGCCCTCTTTAATTATAATTAATTATTGATAATGACTTTTCTTGATGATGTAGGACTGTCTAAAATGTATTTAACACTAGATGAAACCCTAATTTCTAAATAAATCAAAATACTATTCTAAATTGATAAATGATCAAAGGATTAGAAGAAACCCTAAATCTAGTTTTCTCTTTCTACATGAAATTAAAGGTATATCTTTATAACAAAATCTGATATCACTAGATGATGATTAGTGATCATGATTGGTCCTGAACCCTTAAACAAACCCTGATGTTATGAAATTATTAATATGTTTAGGGTTGCTTTCCCTTTTTATCCAACCATCTTAGAAACCCTAGTTTATGGAAATCTTCTAATTGATTAATTAAATATTGTCTTTAATCAAACTATTTTTTTTTATGATGGATCAGACCTGATAAAGTCTCAAAACCCAAATAAAAGATGAATAATCCATAATCCAAGTTAGATAACATAAAAGTAATGATAACTAAGAACATATATTAGTTTTGGTCACATGGACCAATAGTAATGTTGTACCCTTACTTTCCTTGCAGGGTGACTTATCTCTTGATTGATCCCAAATCTGTGGATTTTTGATCTAAACAAGCAGGTACGTGGTCTTATAAGTATTAGACTAGATTTCTGGTTGCCTATGATATCTAATATCTTGAATGCTCATATTTGGATATGATTGCTTGGTTGAACTACTATGAGTTATACTTCGCCAAATCTAATAGAACATAAATGGGTATGATGGGTTGTAGCTACTAGAGCACATAGCTTGGTGTGGATGTATGTTGCCTAACATGGATGTATGATTCCTTGGCCCATGTTGGATGTATGATGATATTATATTGCCCACACTAGATGTAAGTCAAGTGCAAATATGTGTAGTACAACCGCATCAAAGTGAATGCAATAAAAGGAATGTTTACCTGATTTTCACCTTAAGAAATGGTTGTATCTCTCTTTCTTCTTTTTAAAATATTTTCCTTTATGCAACCTTATTAGTGCAACTTTTTACCACGTACCAACTTTGTTGATGTTTTTGTTTCTCATATTTTCTAGGTGCAAGGAACAATTGACAACAAAGTGAAATGCATGCTCAAAGTACCTGAAGGCATAAATTAATAAGCATGGAGGATTCATTAGATAGATCTATTCATCTTATTTTATTCTTGCTAGATGTTAGTTTATTTTTTCGTAGTGGATGTTGAGGATGACTGAGATCCTATGTAATAAAGTTATCTTTCTTTAGAACAATATTTTCTCTCTCTATGTAATGACTTTATTTTTTTATCCTTATGAATGAATGTTTGTGTGGCTTTATGAGATGATGTGAACTTTGATCTTGGCTCAATCTTTGATTTTAGTTGATTACCTTAATCTCTTATATTTTCCCTTTTGACATCTACAGATATGAGTGCACGCATATTTGTGAATGTCACTATGGAAAGTATATAGATTGGGGTCATCACAAATATCATGTTAGGATACAAGTCTACAAAAAGCACTAGGAGTGTTGCTAGATGCTTTCTCTACTAATTACACGTGTATAAAGAAAAGCAAACCTTTATGGAAAAATTATAACCAATAAGAAGGAAATTGGAGAAGTCGTTCCATCCCATGCTACTAGGGTTTGTATGTTTCCTACCAACTTGATGACATCCTCATAGAAATTTGTACTTTAGATCCACCAACCCCATTTCCCCACAACTAGGCTTAGTCAATAACATAGTCATACAAACAACAAGTAGAAAATATGGTGGGCGTTGGGATGAGAATCATATCCCCCATGATCTAGTTATATACATACGCCATAAATGCTCACCATGATCCTCATGATTTATGTTTTCTAGATGCCTATGTGTTGTTGGTCAATTCCCAACACATAATCATGTATTCCTTATTAAACCTCAACACACTTAATGTAACAATTATCTTACCTATTTGTACAATATATGAATAGGTGAGGAGCAACACCAAGATAGGGTGAAAAACTAATGGTTGAATTTGGCGTATTTGTGGGTGTCTTTTATACCAAATATCTATTATGTTTCTTAGTTCATGCTCATATGCTTACAACCATGTAACACAATCATTTAACAACTTCAAAATTAGTGCTATTGAATGAATATATATATGAGAATGAGATTTATTTCTATTTGTGTCACATTTTAGGTATGTTGGGATGATTGTATTTTCATCAATGTCACTTCTGAAGTGCTACCTACTATCTCTGCATGTTAAATTTTGCAAGTTATTATGTATGTAAATGAGCATATTACAACCATATTATTAGATATGGGTGGGGGATTTGGTTTTTAATTGTAGTAGCAGATGATAATCGTCTTTTGGAGTAGAAAATGTAGTTAAATGTGAAAAATAATTTTACCCAAACTATACAAGATCTGATTATACTCAAAGTTCACCGATCTGACGTGAATCTACCTAAACTATATTTGACCCAGTCAAGTATCAAATTATCTTGAAACATAAACATGAAACGAAAGTCCTAGATTTAAATTTTGTAATGGGAATGGTTGGACCTAGTCAGGTTTGTTTTTCCTACCTATGAAAATGTCGACTTTACAACTTACTCATCAAATAACTAGAAAAAACCCTATTCACAAAATTTTCAAGAACCTCATGTGTTCATTCTAAGTTATTAGAAAACTATATGTATTATTTAATTTTAACATGTCATGGAGATGTTGGTGGATTAATTCCAACCCATGTTAGCAGATGTTTTTCTTCTTCCTACCCACTTCATGACTCTATCATAGAAGTTTCCCTCTCCAGATATACCAACCCCATTTCCAAAATTTGTTTTCATCAACAACATAGTCACACACAAAACCATAAACAACGGAGGACACTAGGATACAAATCATATCCCCAATGGTTTAGTAATATATACCTCCATTGATGCCCACCATGGTCCTCACCACATCCCACCACTGAGCAACCAAGTAACTCAATAACTAAATCTACACTTCATCCATTATCTTTTATGTTCTTCAGCCTTTACGCAAACAACTAACAAGGAATCAATCTAGATAACTATCTTCTTACCACCCATTCCATCTATGTGAATCTGAAACTAGAGGAAGCTACCATAATTTAGTAGCAATATTCCCACTCTACCTAGCAAAGCACCCATCCAACAAAAAGTCGACAACCATGTAGGTGAGATCAAATCTAATAAGGTACTCCACCTTGCAAATCAACTCACGCAACAAGATCCAACTAGACTCAAAGCTTACTAGATTTGACCAATTTATACATCAACTATATTTGATGCGTACAATTCTCGAATCAAACAAAAACCCTAGTAGTCACCTAAAATACCTAAATTAGTGTTGCACTAGGATTTTTTGGATGGGGTCTGGTTTGTTTGCAATGGCAATGTGGTTAGATGATTTTAGAATGACTACAATTACTAATTTTAAATGACACACTATAATGGACACGTAGTGAAATTTACAAGATCTATTTTAAGTTCAGGTAGAGACACCATAAGAGATGTCTAGTTTGAATTCATGGTGGATGCTGATATATTTGAAAATGTGTTTTCTAATAGTCCTCCCCCTAGATGTAAGACCAACCCATGAAATATGTGAGTTCCATATCTCATCCTCCACATAATATAATTTTTGATCACTCAATATCATCCTACTTTGGAATGAATCTATTACAAATATCATGAATAAAATATTTTTGTAGTTCTATCATAAGGTATTCTCTTGATATCCACTAGATTTTCTTTTTGTTGTTTTAAAGATTAGGATGGTAAAGAGTTCATAAATTTCATGCACATAATTCAACAAATATAATTGTTTATAGAACACAAAATGTTGGTGTGACGTCCCCGGATTTTGATTTCTCCAAACCCTATTGGGAATGAGATGTCAGAATCCAAAAACATCATCCACTCATATCAGAGAGCGATGCGGAAACAATATGCACATACATGAACATACAACCATAGGCATACACCATACAATTTCTCAGCATTCAACATGTATATTACAAAATGAATTACATTTACATATTAAAAGAAGATTTGCAAGTCTATGAACATGTATGCTAATCAGGATCTATGCAATAGGTACAACCTAGACAACTACTCACTTCCTTCCTTTTATCCCATGCTAGCTCTGAACCTAAAACATACGTGAAACAACGAATCAACACACAAGGTGTTGTGCACGTGGGTAGAAAATTACATACTAATATGTTTGCATAATTGAAAAAAAACTTGAGAAAGAAAGATTAAAAGAAAATGTTGTTTAAAGAGATAATCAGGTAAACATTCATTTTATTGCATTAACTTTGATGTGGTTGTACTACACATACTTGCACTTGACTTACATCTAGTGTGGGCAATATAGTATCATCATACATCTAACATGGGCCAAGGAATCATACATCCATGTTAGGCAACATACATCCACACCAGGCTATGTGCTCTAGTAGCTACAACCCATCATACTCATTTATGATCTATTAAATTTGGCGAAGTATAACTCATACTAGTTCAACCAAGCAATCATATCCAAATACGAGCATTCAAGATATTACATATCATATGCAACCAGAAAACTAGTCTTATACTTAATAAATCCCACGTACCTGAGTTCAAAGATTCATAAATATCTTTGATCATCTAGACAAACTGGTCAGCACCTGATTAATAACAAAATCATATACTAGCATCAGATTCTGATCACATTAACCCTGGTCGTGTTCATTAGGGTTTATATTATCTAATTAGGATATTCCAACATTTAGTTGCATTATTGTCTTATATTTATCTTACTGATGTCATTTTCCATATTATGATTCATTATCTGAATATTCTGTCCCATATCCTTTTTGGTGCACATATTAACCCTAGTTTATATATATTATTCAAGTTAGGGTTACAACCCATGTATCAAGGTTCATCTTCTTACAACATGAATTTCGTGTACAAAACTTGTCCCATATTTAAATATTATCTTTCAGTTATAGATATGAGAATGTTCTATGAATTTCATCATTTATTGAGCATGTATGCATTAATTACATTATCTTTAGTGTCATTAGCCCTAATTAGCCATATTAATCAAATTACATGATTTCGTGCATCAACATCATAATTATTGGCATCATATGGATTCTAAACATGATTATAGACTTACTGACATTTTATCATGATTTTAGGCCATTATTTGATATTTATTACTCATGAAACAAGCATAATACACTTTACATGATATCACTAATATTAAAGCATTAAAAGGCTGGTATTATGCTTCTATATTGTTCTACTCATTTTTCTGAGAATTTCGGTACCTTATTTGTATTTTTCTGATAAACATGCTATTTATTATGAATTATGCAAGATTAGTGGAATTTCTGGGAATTTACCTTATTGTGGCCAATCATGCGCTGCCACGCGTCCACTTTGAGGCGCATTGGTTCTTCTTGAGGCACAGGATGGCCGGTCAGTTCAGGGTTTTGAACCCGTTCTGGTTCTCTGATCGGGACATGGTTCACCCGTCCCTTCTCCTCCTCGCGATAGAGGCGATCACAGGGTGAGGCGTGCAGGGCGGCTCCCCTTTCCTATGCAATGCCGACGTGGGCTCTCATCTGGTGAGCAACATGTCGTCCTCTATGCCGTCTCACGAGCTGTGAATCCCTGGACTCAGTCACGCGGAGCTCTATCGTCCTGCTCCTGTGTGTGCTGCTGCCGCACTGGGGGGAAGGACGTCGGCGTGCCTTGCTTCTGCTTCATCCGGTCTTGTTTTCACCCAGGAGCTCCATCGCCTTCACGGTGGGTGCGAGGAGTGTTGCAGCTGGTCAAGTCAATGCTAGACTCAGCGGACCAATCCTCTCTCTTATTCTCAGCTCTTGCATGATCATTCTGTTGCAGCGAGCCATCGCGGGTGAGTTCTCCGGTGAGGCATCATCTCAGATCGCCGCCTCCTCGCCCAGAGGGATAGTAGGGCAGAAGGTCCTAACCCCACCCTTAGGCTACTCCCTTCTTCTTTCATCTGCAAGCTTCCTTCTTTTCATCATGCTCATCTCCGGTGAGCTCATGAGGCAAGATCAGACCGTACAAGAGGGAAGTGCATCATGTAGAGGTCTGATGAGGTCTCCTTCATATCTGAGATCATGTCGTGAATCACTCAAATAAAAGGGGCTCATGATCTTCGAGCTAACCCCTTTTGTTCTCTGCTAGGTTACTGCATAACACAGTGGAGGAGGTAAAGAGGAGGAGATGTCGACCGTCTTCCTAGCTCGTTGAAGGTTTGAGGGTAGGGTTCGATGTGTACACCTTGCTAACGAGTCCTAATATTGACCTATTCATGAGAAGATGGTTACTGGAGACGAGATTCTCACAACTGATACTGCGGTCAGATCCAACATAATCGGAAGTGGAAGACCAAATATCTCCCCTTTATTGCTTTAACCCATTAGAGGTTATTACCACATGAATGTACGACTAAGCCCCATGTGGCCATCACTTATAACCATGGTTGTGTGACATTTATATGGCAACCAACCTAAGTAAAATAAAGTCAACTCAAACCTTAATGAAACATATTCTCTTCCATAATATAGATCGATATGCATCACAATTTTCATAACTCAACCATCCAAATTCATATGAAGATTGAAATATAATTTCCTCATCACACAAAACCCCATATAACCAAGTTGGAACTCAAAATTCTAGCATTTGATCACCTAACAAAATTCCTTAAATAAACTTAAACCAAATTCAATTGATTCTCCAATCTTGATCAAATAAAAATATACAGACCTTTTATGATTCTCATGACCCCAGGGTTCATCGATTGACCCCTCAAGCTCATTGCAACTACTCAATGGACATCTTGGTCTCATAAGTACACAAATCATTTGACCAAACCCATTCATCATATTTGAACCCAATTAGATCTAATAATCATTCATTGCACATATGCTTACCCTTTTTAAGTGAAAAGAGTCCATGATTGAATAATCAATTCCCTAGTTTTCTACTAGTCATCTACATAACATTCATTCTCTTCAAATTCTATATTTGATATAAAAAAATCCTAAATTTTGGGTTATCACAGTTGGTTACTATGGATATCACCCTAGCTTTATGCATTTCATTGATATTAAAGTTGTAAACTTTTATCTATATATCAAAATTCAGTTGATTTAGGCATTAGAAACTACATATTGAATGCTCAGAGAAAGATAATGCCTCTAAGAAGCTTGAGTCAATGCCATCTAACAAATATGTAGGTAAATCAAAACCTAGTGAAATATGTCAAAAAAAAACATAAGCCAAAAATGGCATTGTAATATAACCAAATCTATTTTTGTTGAAAACACTATAACACCTTAAGATCATAAGTTATTAAAATAATAAATGCAATGCGTAATGCTAACAAGTCATTGAGAAGTTTAAGTCCACCTTATTTCAATGTGGTTTGTCAGTGTCCTACTAGTTCAAGAATTCCTCACTAATATTTTCCACTTTTGATCCACCAACCTGACTTTGCCACAATTTTGGATTCAACAAAAACATAGTTAAAACTATAGTGGGCATTGGAACATGAATCACATCAACCATGACCCAATTAAACAATGTAATTAAAAAAGGATGTAGGTAAATCATGGACAAACAAAATACAATAGAAGCATAAGTCAGTATACGTAAGTGAAAAATCCCATAATAATTTAACAACATTAGCCATTACATAGATCTGACTATTAAACAAAACCTAATTTTATGTGAAAATTTCAAAAACCTAGAAGTTCCTTATGGTCTGGGTTATGAAAAAAATAACTACATTATGTAGATATAGTAACTGGAATCAGGTGAGTTAATTTCATCTCATTCTAGTAGGATTTTTCTACTTCCTACATAGTTTATGACTTTGTCAAAAAATTCTTTGACTATGGATCCATGAACCCCACATGATCACAATTGGTCTTGGTCAAAAACATAGTCACACAACAAACATAAATTAAGATGTTCTCTCAAGTGATCTAGCAGTAGGCACAACAACCAAGAGGGTTATAGTTATACAATACTTGCCCAGAAATTTCAATATTTAGATTTCATTTTAGTGCATTGAGTACTTGGTCCTTGTAACTAGAACAACTTCATTGTGCCTTATACTTGACTGAAATTATGTTATAGGACATCCAATGCATTAGGATAGTGATAATGAAATCTATGAATGTACATCAATGAAATGTTTTCATGTTTGATGGTTTTCTGGATTTTTGTGTATTGTTCGTCAATTCCTGACATATAATCATAATTCCAGTATTAAATGTTAATGCACCTAACCTAATGCTCTCTTATGTATTTGTGCATCCATTAAAATAAAATGTGAATAAGTGAGGAAAAACACCAAAAAATGCTTATGAGAAAATATCAAACACCTCATATTATTATACATTCTGAGTAAGCAGATAAACAATTGAATTACGTAATTTTAACTAGTTAAAAGGATGTTGGTGATTTAATTCTACCCCATCCTAGATGAGTTTGTCTATTTCCTACCATGTTCGTGACTCTATCCAAGAAATTTCCCATTTTGGATACACCAATCGCACTTTTCCACAACTGGTCTTGTTCAATAATTAGTAGTTTCAAATGACACACTATAATGGACAGTTAATGAAATTTAGGGCATCTTTTTTTATTTCAAGCAGAGACATCATAAGATATGTCTAGTTTTCATTCATGGTGGATGCCAACACATTTGAATTTTTTTTCTCTATAAAATTTCCCCCTAGATGTAATACCAAGCCATGAAATCTATGTGTGCCATGTCTCATACTTCTCATAGTATAGAGGTTGATCACTCTATTTAATCCTTCTTTACAATGAATCCATTACAAATTTCACGAATAAAATATTTTGGTACTTCAATTCTAAAATGTTGTCTTGATATCCACTAAAATTTCATTTTTTTATGTTTTAAAAATTAGGATGGTAAAAAGTTGATACATTTCAAACACATAATTCATCAAATATAATGTTTTATAGAACACGAAGTGTTGGTTACTATGGATATCACCCTGGTTTTATGCATGTCATTGATATAGACATTGTAAAATTTTATCTACATATCACAACCGACCTTGATTAGGACAACTGATAGATGTATATTGAATTCTCAAAGAAAGAGATGTATCCTTAGAAGCTTGTATTAATGCCATCAAACAAATATGTAGGTATATCAAAGCCTAGTGTAATATGTGAAAAACAAAAACATAAGCATAATACCATGGTAAAATAACCAAATTTGTTGATTCTAAAAACACTATACCACCTTAAGATCATGATTTTTTAGAAAAATTAATGAATTGTGTAACAATAATAAGTTGTAGGGAAGTTGGTGATTATACAATTGGTCAATAGAGATATTGTTTAAACTTGAAAGGTAAATATTTGGCCACCTTGAAAATTGATCCATGAGGCGAGTGTGTCCAAAGTGTTAGCCAATGCATTCTATGCTTATTTCATGAAGTTAAACTATATTTGTTTGAAATATTGGGTGAGAGAGAATAAATAAGCATAATAGGGGATTGTATTTTTAATGGAAAGTTGTCCATTTTCTCCTATCCTAAGAATTCACTAGGAAAAAATCACCATACACTTGAAGGTGACCTTCTTGTTGCTTCTTAAGATGTTGGAGTATGAAGATTCATGCTTTGTATTCAACAATATTGTTAGTAATCTTAATTTTTTTTAATATCACCACATAAATTGTTTGTCATGTCGGTCTCAAAGGACGAATCTGATCAGACTCCTTTGATTTATGACTCCTTTAAAGAAGATCATCCATTCTCTAAATCTATGGGGATAATGATATCATGTTAGCCTCCCAATGTCTTTGTTAGGGTACACAAAGTACTGCATGTCATTTTTTGGAAGTAGAAAGTCCTTTAGGCAATCTGCTAATGCTTGTTCTTTGATGTCATTCATGGGTAGATAAGTATATCAAACACATACAACAACACTTGTCATTATGTGCATTACCGAGTGAAGGTAGGTCATTACCATAGATATAAAAGTGGGTCACGTCTAGAAATAAGTTCAAGTAAGTATGTCATCCTATAGTGAAGCAACTTTATATCAAATACACTAGGTTGTGGACATCATTTTCAACAATATTATATCATTTCTTGTTCTAATCAAACTTCTTAGAAAGGTAGTAGATGGCATGTCCATAATTTCTCATTGATTTTATTAGAACACCTCCCATCAACATTTCAAAAATGTAAAGTCAAAGAGTAAGAGATTGCAGGTCTTAAAATTAGTGAGCTAGTGTGGTAGTCTTTAATATTTTGGAGTGCCTCTTCACATTCCTTATTCTACCCAAAGTCAAAGTTTCTCTTGAGTAGCTTGAAATTGGCTCACAAATGGGTGAGTGTGGAAATGAAGGAATTGATAGGAGCATGCTCCATATCTCCTTTTGCGTCTGGGAAATAAAATATTTCCTAGATGGTGCAGGCCTTTCCGATGTCCACTCTGCTTCCTCTTTGTTTACAATGTTCGAAGGAGGTTTCTAGACTTTACTCTGAAGGTAATTTTTGTTGGATTTATTCATAGTGATAATCTTCTTAGACATTGGAAGAGTCTTTCCAAGTGGTGGTACGATATTTGGGATACACATATTTGGTGATCATATCATTCACATAGACATCCACCTCTTTGTTCATCTGATTGTGGAAGAGGGTGAGCATCTTACTTTAATATGTTGCTAAGGCATTTTTTTAGTCAAAAAGGCATGACTCAGTAGAGGAATACTCCCCATTTGTTATGAATGTGAGTTTCTCTTTAGTTAGCCATTCAAATAGGATTTTACCTAGAGAAGAAATCTATATGAAAACAATTTCATTGTGTATTTTTCACAAGTGGAAAAGATTTGTTGATTTAATTCCACCCCATGCTAGCGGCGTTCTAACTGCTTCCTAGCCACTTCATGACTTCGTCCATGAAATTTCCCATTCCGGTTCCACTTACCCCAGTTCTAAAACTAGACTTGGTCAAGAACATAGTGATACGACAAGCAACAACATGGCGGGCGCTAAGATGGGGAATCATATACCCCATGGCTCAATTATATATACCTCGATGGATCCCACCATGATTCTTACCATAGCCCACCACAAGCAGCCAAGTAGCTCATCCAACTAGCTCCTGTGATCTACACTTTAACCATTCTCTTCTTTGCGCTTCAACTTCATTTGAGCAGCTAACAAGGAATTGATCAAGCCAGCTATCCTTTGTGTTGGACTTTGGGGGTGAAATCCTTGTTAGGGGTTTATGGTTGTAAGACCCCAAACCTTGCTTAATGTGCTTGTTTTTCTTAATAAGATGCTTAAACCTTAACCAAATATTTTAAGATGCTTTTAGAACATGTGTCACATGTATGTTTTCAGTTTGGACATGTTTGGATTATGGTTGAGCTTTTTATGCTTGTTTTGGACAAAGTTACAATTTACCCATGATGAGGGGTAATCTTGCAATTTGTCACATGTAGAGTGTATTTATTGTTCATTAGCATCATGAGTGAGAAGATGGTGTTGTAAGGTGCCTTGATTGAACCATGGTTCATGATGTGGCATCACATGGTAATGTTAGGATTTGCTTGAGTTGCCTCGTTGTTGAGTGCCAACCTTGCTAGGGTTTGGTATGTTGTGACCACAACATCACTCTTGGATGAGTGTTGTGACTGCAAAACTTGGCCGAGGTGTTTCTTTCTTTGGCTATAGTGACCTTGATGTGGTTTGGTTGACATGGTTTGTCCTTTAGTGATGTGTCTTGACCATGTGATGATGTGGTTACCTAGTGTTGCGGCCGCTACATGATCTTGGTGTGCTTCGACCACAACAAGGGTGTTGGCGACCTAAGTGGCCAATACCATACCTTGGTTGTATCACTCTTTGTTGCATGCAAGTTTTTATTGGTTGCATGGCTGTTTTCTTGGTGGACAAGTTCCCTTTTGGTGCTCTCTTGTATTGACAACTCATACCCACCTTACCTCCCTCCAACCTTGAGTATTTAACCTCTCTCTTCTTCATGCAAGTATCCTTTTTGGTTCTCCTTCTTTCCTCCTCTCTGGTGCTCGTCCTTGAAGCTTGGTGGAGCAACCAAGGATTGATCTATGTGCTTTGGTGGTTGATCTTCCTTGCATGTGGTTCTTTTGAGCTTGATCATCTCTTTGGTGGTGGTTCTTGGTGATCCTCTCCCTTGGTAAGTGGTTTTGAATCCTTGATTTTGTTTTCCCTTGAACCCTACCTTTCTTTCTCCTTCTTGGCCATGAGACTATGGTGCAACCATGGTGTCTTTCTTGAAGATCTGCTCCTCACAAAGGTAGGAGACTATGGTTTGACCATGGTGGTACCTATATGAGAAGAAGTTCTCTTCTTTCTTCTTCTTGTTAGGCCTAAGGTTTTCACCCTATTTTGTTGAGCTTTCCTTTGACCTTGGTGTTCTTCTCTTTTGAGGTGATCTTGTGGTTGAGGATTTTATCTTTGTTGGATCTTCTTTCTCTCACTTTGGATCTTAGTTCTCTTCAAGGATGGATTATATAAATCTTTTCCCTCTTCTATTATTTGCACCATAATTATGCTTGCATGTTACTATTTTAACCTCTCAAACATGATCTTAATATGCTAGTTTATGTTATCATGATCTAGGGTTTATGACTTTTTAGCATGCTTGAGTAGATTGTTATCTTTCTTAAATCCTAATTTCATGTGCCCAATTTTCTAAGTGATGTGGAGGTGATGTTCATGCATGCATCATGAACGTTGGTTTTATCACCATGCTATGTTTTGGCCTTTATGTTTTCTTGAGGCTATGAATCATTTTTTTGTGAGGTTAAAGCTTGGTCTTCTCTCTCCTAGTTAGTTTCTTGGTTGATCATGTTGAAGAACGTTTCTAGAGTATGATGTTCATGCACCTATGAGTTTTGGACATGGTGATGCTTGGTTTTCTTGGTATCTTAGACTTGTTTTGGTCAAGCCCTTTTCCCCTTGGTGTCGATGATCGACACTCACATATGGTTCATATGGTTGTTTATTTTCATTGATCCTTATTTCGATCGATACACTTGGTGACAGGTGAAGTGTAGAGGGTGCAACATATGTTTTGCTTTGGTATGATTGCAACGCGACATTATTGTTTAGTCACAACACTTGTTGGCTTTGGCTTGGTTACAAGTTTCTTGGGGTTTTGCTTCAGTCGCAGCAGGTGTGTTGGTTTGATTTTTTTGGCTAAGGCATGTATGAGGAGAAGTGTAGCAGGTTGCTACACTTGGTGGTGACCTGGATCACTCGCAACATATACCTATGGTGACGATCGCTACCCATAGATGACCAAGATGGTCTCTACACATGGGTGTATGTCATATGGTCGCTACACATGCTTGAGTGGTTTTTTGTGATCCATACATACTATGAAATGCATAATGATGCTCACCTATCTATCATAATAATGTTAAACCCTAGTGAACTCCAAGAAAGTGGGAATTGACATATCTAGGGTTTGCTGACAAGTAATGAAATGAAAACCCTAATCAACTATGTGTGTGCATCCTTAACCCTAATTCTAGGGTATGTGATACTTGTTGAGCTTGTAGGGTTGAATAGCATGTAATTATATTTCCTCTCTCCTACTTGTATGGTTATAACCTTGCAGGTTGAATGAGTGTTTTTACAACCCCAATTTTTGGGCTTGAATTGTTTGAAATGCAATTTCTCCAATATATGTATGATTATAAAAATTTTATGATTTATGTGTACTAAGTAGATTCCTTTGATAATATTTCCATTAAATATATGATTTTGTGGATCCTAATGAGTTAGTGAGTCCAACATGATAAAAAGGAAAGAAAATTTGAATGAAATACTTAAAATAGTGAGATTGTTATATGAGAATTTTGTAATAAATTGCAAAGGCCCAAATATGAGCTAGAAAAGATATTATTGGTTTATATATCTGGTGTTGCCAATACCAAGTAATGGAAAGATGGGAGTTTCCCTTCTCAAAAGATTAGGCTTCATTGAATAAAGCTTTAGGAGTTTTGGATAAAGGAAGTTAATTATGTAAGGTGAGAGAAAAGGAATAATATTTTGGAACTTCCTAAAAATTGGTGATTGGTAATCAAATAAGTGTCAAATACAGCCTTATTAGTAGTTTGGATGCTAAGCAAGTTCCCTCACACCGAGTGCGTGAGCCAATTCCATAATAGGAAGGATATGGGTAATCTTTGGTGGTATTAGGAACAAAAATGTGAGATTTTTTTTTGTAGTTTATACCACCGCCCATCTAAGTGGAAGAAGGGATGCATTCATCTTTCATATTTGCATATCGATTGCAAGGGAAAGTAAGTCTTTCTTAAAGGGGTGGTTTCCCACTCCTCAATGTTTCCCCCTTCAATGGGTTCCTTTCTTCTCCTTAGTTTCTAGAGGATTCTTTTAGGATCTATATAAGGAGCCCTTGCCTCCGTCTCAGACTTAGAACTTGGCCTCTAATAGCTCTGCAAAGGAACCTTAGCCGCTGGACCCTCGAGATGTGCCCTTGCATGGAGCAGAGGCTACAGGTGGTTTCTCAGATGGGAGCCTTGATTCCTTAGCTAGGAGCAATGCCAGGACCCTCTCGATGCTTCACCTACAGTTACCACACTCTCACGAGAACCCTGGGTCGAGTCGCCTTGCTACAAGAAGAAGATTATTACTCTAGAACTTGCTTTAGCACTGATGTGTGCCACATCATCATCTGCTTGGGTCCCCCACCATCAAGGATGTCACAACTCCATCGGTGACCCTGTTGTGTCTGGAAGGGGGTGGAGGAGGTTCGAGCACGCGTGAAGCAGTCCTCTTAGGCCCAGAGGGGAGAGGCCACACCGCGGTTGGTCCCTCTCCCGACGACAACGTAGGGTTCGCGATGAGGGAGATTGGAAAAGCTGACTTGACCAAACAACCTCTCCAACGCATCAAAAAAACAACCTGTAGCATGAGGGAAATGTTGTCTTTTCATTATAACTTAGGCTCGGCACTGAAAGGTAAGTATAAGGGATAAGTTGCCCACATGGCATCATACTATTGGTCTAATATTATTTTATTTGCAAAAATCATAACTGAATATTGTAGCTCAGATGGGGACATATGATATTTGAAAATTGATTAAAAGAACACATAGAATTTAAATAAAATATTTTGAAAGTCTAATTATGCTTTCTATTCTGAAAGTGGTGCAATATGCAATAAAGTGAGGATTAATATATAAAATCATATTTTTTGTGATCATGATGCTTAAAATAGTAAATTTGGTCATTTTGAGATGTGATATGATATATTTGAACAATATAATGGTTATGATAATAACGATGACAATTATGGTTAATAAAGTGGATAACTATGCATGTGTATAATCATGCTTATGAGAATTAGGGTTTTGAAACTAAGATATAGTTTGTGAACATAAATTAGATCTAAGTGATCATAATGAGCATATATGTTGGATGTATTAATTAGAGTTACATATGATGTTTAATTTGGAGTAATAACTCTAATAAAGAATTGTGCGACGAAATTAGGGTTTGTACCCTTATTCCTTAACCAAACCCTAAAACCCTAGTTTAGGACCGAGTAGAATTTAATGTAAATAATATGATGGTGATAATTTAGGATTTATATACATGTAGATTAAATGATCAATTTATTGGTTTGCTTACTTGGATATGTTGATTGGTTGATTGAATATACTTAAAGTATAATTGTATAATCTGCATGGCTCATCATCAGGTATGTGGTTATTTATGATTACATGCTTTAGTTTCCCAATGTTTTTTGGCATTTTATTGATTGCATGGAAATAAATTGCTTGGATGATTTTATTTCTGCAATCTTTAATGTGAATGTGATTATCACAAGTAAAGTATACATATGAATTTCCTGAACCTACATGCCATATATGGATGTAAGATAAGTGATGAAGCCCTGGAGGGAAGCTCAAAGGTGGTCAAGCCATGGAGGGAAGACCATCGGGCACCCAGAGAGGTGACACTATTTACCAAGCTTAGGATGGAGAAGGTAGCCTAAAGTCACTTGCAAGGACTTAACTCTAAGAGAGGGTATCCAAGAGGATAAGTAAAAGCAGTTGGGAAATCATATTGAAAAATGTAATCTTGCATTGTTAACAACTATTTGATGTGATTAGGTTGTTGGAATATATGTGTAGTATTTTCATTGTCACCACAATCTGGTATATTCATTTATACTGACCGATGTTTTTTTTGTCGGCATTTTTAGAAATATTTAAAAGTGGACAAATAGTAAAGTGGAATTTTTGAAGAATAAAGTTAATCTAATAAAGGAGGATTTAGTTAAATAGAAATCTACAAGGGTAGAAGTTCTATATTCTTTTCTTAAAGGTATGTGAAAAGAAATTTTTATCCTATTTTAAGCTTAGTCTTTGGTTGAATTTATTAATTATTTTTTTATTATTTGCAAAACCATTAATCCTATCTTAGGATACCGACTTTGCCTTTCTAGTCTTCCATAATTGGGGGTTATCGAAGAGTGGGGTCGTTACAAGTGTCATAGCTTGTGAATGCTATGGTAATAATCATATGGTACAAGGTGATGACTATGAGCCTTAATGAGGCATGTTGAGATCATAATGATGTGATGGGTCTTATGCCCTAGAAGAGGCTTAGTGCCTAGTGTGAGATGTTATCCTTCAGTGATATGAGGAGCGATTTATATCTCATGGGAGTGCAATTATGGTGATAGCCTTGTATGGCTGTGTGATATGTTGATGGCTGCAATTGGTAGTGATACTAAGTGATATTTTGATAAAATTTGTACTTTATACATTTTATATAGTTGTATTATCCCCTTATCTTTGTAGAGTTTGTTTAGGGTTTATACGTTGTAACTTGATCGATGTTAAAAGATACCCAATTGACCTAATTAATTAAGTGAAACTGTAATCATGTAGCTACCATGTTCCATAGATCCATCTTCAGCATCAATACTTTGTTGGATGGTGAAACATGTATTCGCAAGAGAAACCTAGAGTGCATACTATTGAGTATGCGAGTTTCAAGTGACTACGTGTCCTTGACATCTTGACCCCAAGTGTTTTGAGAATGACTATGGTCGAGTTTCGGTGATGAGCATGTGATATGATGTGATAGAGGACAACCGTGGTTGTACCTTAGTGATTGGATTGTATACCCTAGTTTCTAGCGTCGTGACTTGTACCAAGGCGGGCTAGGTGTTTTACAGGACCATAGCTTTGACTATGAATCATTGTCTCTATAGGATCACATCTTTAACTATGAGTTGTTGTCTTTACAAGACTATGGCTTTGATTATAAGTTGTTGTTTGTGTAGTTTAACTATATGTCACTTCGGTGAAGAATCAAACTGACCAAGTAGTGCAGCAGAAGATCATAGATTCTAACTCTTCCATTGATCTTGTATGGCGCCAATTTTGACTTCCCAGTGGTCAGTTGGGTTTGAGTGGTACGCCTCGAATCCTAAGACATAATAAAATACATAATCTAGCAATGTAGAATATTTTCTTAGGAACAAATACGATTCACATTGGATGAAGCCTTGGCTTATCTTTTGTACTGATTTCTTGAATTATAATGTGGTAAGAGAAATCAAATTTTATACATGTTATTCATATTCCTTCTAAAAGTTTAAATTGTTCAATTTCTCACTGGTGGCTACCTAAATTGCTTAATCTGCATTTATCAGTCTAATACATATCATTTAGTTGAATCTGCTCCACCTGATTATTATGTTATCTACATACTTTAATTAAATGTTCTTATAGTAGAAAATTGCGGAGAGTTATATTTCTCACTGGGATGTTTGGTCTGACCCCGTGGGTTTCTACATCTTTTAGGTGGTCATGCACGATGAGGTAGAGATAGTGAGGTTGAAGCTGAGCAGTAAGAGGAGCAGTAGTTGTTGAAAGATTGGACATGTTGTTAGTGTTTTGTAGTAGAGTCCTATGTGTCTCCACTGTAGTCTCAAGCTCTTAGGTAGGTTTTCTTGGTTTATATATCGATATGAGGTTTTTGGCTAGAAGTCATTGTTGTACATATATGGCATGTATGTATCTAAATAGGTTACCCCTTTTAACTAGTTGTGGCCAGTGAGCATGTAATAATATGTTGATAAGAGATATGTAATACATGGGGGTTTTGTGGGCTCAGATGTGATAAATTCCAGTTTTTGTGCTTATGTACAATCAATTTTAATTTCCTATGTTTTCTAGTAACCTGTTTGATCAGTATTAATTTTGCCTTTCGTTTTGAGTAATCTCGCTTTGTGGTGCGTCAGAGCGTCATACTATTGCATTTTATCGCGACTGTGAAAATACCTTTTTAGTGGGTTTTTTAAACAAATGTACAGTTAAGATTAAATGAAACAATAGATACAACAACATATTTGAAAGCCACCTTATAGGCTTACTCATCACATATCGTGACCAAACCCTTATGAGAAAGTTTCAGGAACCTCATATTCTCATATATTCTGAGTTATCAGGAAAACAACTTCATTGTGTAGTAAAAGTGGAAAGGATGTTGGGGATTTAATTCCGCCCCATGCTAGTAGTGTTTTGTGTGCTTCCTATCCAGTTCATGACTCCGTCTAAGAAATTTCCCATTCTTGTTTGTGCCAGAAGACTCTCCAACAATGTAAGAAGTCTCCTTGTTCTGTTTCTTACCTTTGGCTTTTCTCTTGCGTTTTGGTGCTCCCCCTACAAATCTGAAACCACTAGTACCACTTTGTCTGGTAGAATGGTCAAGGATTTCATTTAGGGTGTTTTTCCCTTTGAGAAATTTCTATAGAAAGGCCCTTAGTCTATGATTTTCATCATTAAGAGATATGATAGTAGAAGACAAACTAGCAATATCATCTCTAGCATGAATAAGGTTGGCCTCTATACAGAGGGATTTAGTTAAATAAGAATCTTTCTTAAGAGAAATAGAAGCAATATCATTATTAGGCAAGATAGGTTTGAAAGATAAATCATTAACTTGACTAAGTAGCCTAGAATTTTCAGATCTTATCACTTGAATTTCCTTGAGATAAACATCTCTCTCATCCCTACGAGCATCAACAAGAAGATTAAATTCATCATTTTCAGTTTTAAGAGTTTCAAGATCCCTTTGGCACTTTTTGTTGTCTTCCTTAAGAGTTTCAATGTTCTTAAGGTAGACACCATTCTCTACTTTAACTCCACTGTATTGGAGCTCAAGATCAAGATATTGGCCTTCCAAGTTATCAATGCTCTCAAGATGAGTTTTCTCATTAAGCTCAAAAATTTCAAGTTTAGCATACAAATCATCAATATTTTTTCCTAAACTTTTTCTTTTAGATTTATACTTAGCAAAAGAAGAATGGGTTGAAATAAGCATATCAATAATAGCTTCCTTAGATAACTCATGAAAGGTTACCTCGCTTAC
Source organism: Alisma plantago-aquatica (assembly GCA_963693085.1). NCBI lineage: Eukaryota > Viridiplantae > Streptophyta > Magnoliopsida > Alismatales > Alismataceae > Alisma > Alisma plantago-aquatica. The sequence goes on from OY856409.1 coordinate 752,925,198, forward strand.
CTCACCACTTCACTAGTAGAGGCCATGAGTGCAAGGTGGCACTCTCCATCTTCTTTGGAGATTTAGCTACTTGAGGATGAAGCTTCCCAAGCTGCATGAGTTGTATTCTTGTGTCTTTTCTCCTTCTTGTCCTTCCTCTTGTACTTGTTATCCTTCTTGTACACTTCCTCCTTCTTAGAGCTTCACTTATGGTGTGACATTCTTGACTTTGGACATTCTCTCTTGTAGTATCCCTTTTGTCCACACTTGTAGCATCTAGGAGTGGAGGAGGAGGCTTGCTTTCCCTTGAAGTGCTTGCCCTTGATGTAGTTGTCTTCATGCTCACTTGGGCCATAATCATCACTAGAGGAGGAAGGAGTAGTCTGGAAATCAAGTTGTTGTTGAAAGATGACCGCCTCCACTTATGCTTTGAAAGTACTATCTTTAATCTTCTTGAATTCCTTCTCATCTTGCTTGGCTTCTTCTTCTTGCTTGGAAAGCCTTGGTACATGAGCTTGAAGGTTGCCAATGAGCTCTTTGGTTGGGATGTCACCAAGGCTCCTCACTTCTTCAATGGAGGTCACTGTTGACTCCCATTTCTTTGGTAGAGTGCTTAATATCTTGGAGTTGATTACACCTCTATCCAAAGTGTTTCCCAAAGCAACTAGGCCATTGATAACGACATTGAGCCTAGAGTACATCTCCGCAATCCCGTCTTTCTTGACCATCTTGAAGTTCTCTAGAAGGTTGTTCAACATGTAGATCTTAGCCTCCTTGAATTGCTTTGTGCCCTCATAAGTGATGCACAATTTGCCCCAAATCTCATAGGCAGTGTCCCAAGATGAGATGCAGTTGAACTTCGTCAAGGTGAGGGCTTCATAGAGGATGCTTATGGCTTTGGCATTGAGTTGGGCTTCTTTAAGTGTAGCTTCACTCTGTGTTGCAATAGCTCCAGTTGGCTCCTTGAATGGTGTGACCATCACCTTCCACATATCAAAGTTCATGCCTTGAATGTAGAATTGCATGTGCCTCTTCCAATAGAGGAAGTTGGTGTCGTCAAAGACTGGAGGACGTATGAAGAAGCCTTCCTCTAGGTTGAGAGAACTAAGTAGGTTGTTGCCCATATTCTCATCTCATGGGAGATTGATGGAGAAAATTCATGGCTCTGATACCACTTGTTGGATCTAGGGTGCTAGAGGTGGGGGGGAATAGAGCTTTAAAAATTCACACAAGATAGATTAGACCTTCAAATTATATCAATCAAAACTAACATCTTAAGTGAAATTTGAAGTCCTAACTAAGAAGCATAGCAAGGATGAGAGAAAATGAAACAAGCACTTAGATAAGGTTGTTTAGAGTGGTTCCACTCTCCAAACTAGGAGAGAGTCAATCCACTACCTAGAGAGGTCAACCTTTAGGACTTTTCAAGTGCTTTACACTATATATTCACCAATAAGAGTTATAATACAAGACCAACCAAAGGACTTACCTATCCAATACAAAGAGTACGTCTTCAACCTTACCAAGGACTTACACACTTTGCAAGAGTCTTCTGCCATCTTCCAAGGACTTACCTACTCTTGCACAAGTCTTCAGCCTTCAAGAGATTACCCACTCTTCTTGGATCTTCAACCTTTACCTTCTCCTTCACTTGGATAACATCTTCACCTCTTCTTCAACCTTGAAGAAGAACAACAATAGCTCCACCTTCACTTGGAGTAGCTTGCTTCACCTTTGATTGTTTGAGGAAAGGGGTAGGGAAGATGGAATGGACTGAGCGCTTTACAAGCACAAGGAAGTAGCTCTATTACAACTGGCCTAACTCACTCATAATCACAAAATGTTGTGTAAACAAGAGAGAGAAAGGGGTTGAAGGAGTAGTAACACACTCAACTATAGCAATGACTTAGAATAGTATGAATGAGAAAACTTGGAATGAACTCCAAGGGGTCCTATATATATCTGGGGGTGTTCCCTTGAGTACGGGATCACTTAAGGGAGAAATATAGCCATTTTCCAAATTGCAATGATACTCGCTCAAAATAACTCTTCCAATGGTTATAATCATTTTTTATATGTTTTTCATACAGTATATTCGGTCGAGTTATAATAAAGGTAACTCGCCCAATCCACTAAATGACAAAGCCAATTTTCAAAGTATCGATCGAGTGTGTTCATGGAAACTCGACAAATGAGCTAAAATCAATTTCACTCAATGATTCGGTCGGTCGAGTTATGTGAGTGTGCAACATGATTGATTGGTCTCTCTAGAAAATCCATCACTAGATCCGTTGAGTTTCCAACTCGACTGATAAACAACATGTGACAAATTTTCTAAATTGACATTTGAGTGATCAAACGTTAGAATTAAGTGTCCCTGATTTTTTATCATCTTAGTTACAAGTCATATCATCAATACAAGTGATTACAAAAATCATCTAAAGCCATTTGGAGTTATTTTCCAAAATGCACACTTGCATTGCTTTTGAGTTGCACTTGAACAAGCTAGGGCTTGTGTAATTTGATCCTTTTCATGTACCAAAGGCCTAAAATCAATCTTGAACAAACATATTAGATACATATGAATGGAATGGTTAAGTCATTATAAAAATATGGGTAGTGTATAACTCTCAACTCAACAAATATAACCAAATTTATTGTTGTTGAAAACAATATAACACCTTAAGATCATAAGTTATTAGAAAAAGTAATGCATTATGTAAGACTAACAAGTTGTAGGGAAGTTGGGGGATTAATTCAATCTTATTCCAGTGTGGTTTGTCAGCTTACTACCAATTTAGGAATACCTCATAGTAATTTTCCACTTCAGATCCACCAACCCAACTTTGCCACAATTTGGGATTCATCAACAACATAGTCTCACAAAAGGCATAAACTATAGCGGGCATTGGAATGTGAATTACATCAACCAGGACTCAGTTAAACAATGTAACTAAACAAGGATGTAGGTAAATCATGGACAAACAAAATACAATGGAAACATAAGTCAGTATATGTAAGCATAAAATCCCACAATAATTTAACCACATTAACCATTAGTTAGACCTGACTGTAAAACAAAACCACACTCTATGTGAAAAATTCAAAAACCTATAAGTTCCTTAGAGACTGAGTTGTCAATAAAATAACTACATTATGTACTTATAGTAAGTGGAATTAGGTGAATTAATTCCGTCTCATGCTAGTAGAGTTTTTCTATTTCCTACATAGTTTATGACTATTGATCCACGAACCCCTCAGTGCCACAATTTGTCTTGGTCAACAACATAGTCACACAATGGGCAGAAATTTTGGTGGAGGCACAATAACCAAGAGATAATAGTTATACATACTTGCCCTAAAATTTCATTATTTACATTTTGTTTAAGAGCACTAAGTATTTTATCCTTGTAACTTGAATAGATTAATTGTGCCTTATACTTGAGTGAAATTATGTTAGAGGACATCCAATATATTTCAATAATGGTAATGAAATCTATGAATGTACATCAATCAAATGTTTTCATGTTTGATGGTTTTCTGGATGTTTGTGTGTTGTTCATCAATTCGCTCATATAATTGTATGTTCCATATTAAATCTCAATGCACTTAACATAATGTTATCTTATCTTTTTGTGCATCCATTCGAACAAAAGGTGAATAGGTGAGGAGAAACACAAAACAAGCCTTATGAGAAAATATCAGGCACATCATATTATCATTCACACTGATTAATCAGTTAAACAATTGTATTGTGTAATTTTAACATGTCAAAAGGATGTTGGTGATTTAATTCCACCGCATGCTAGTAGAGTTTTTCTACTTCCTAACTTGTTCGTGACTCTATCCCAAAAAATTTCCATTTTGGATCCATCAACCCAACTTCACCACAGTTGGGCTTGGTCAACAATTAGTAGTTTGAAATGACACACTATAATGGACACATAATGAAATTTAAGGGATCTATTTTTAGTTCAAGTAGATACATCATAAGATATGTCTAGTCGGCATTAATGGTGGATGCTAACACATTTGAAAAAGTCCTTTCTAGAAAATATCCCCCTAGATGTAAGACCAAGCCATGAAATCACCGAGTGCCTTGTCTCATCCTTCACATAGTGTAGTTGTGGATAATTCAATATAATACTTCTATAGGATGAATCTATTCCAAATTTCATGAATAAAATATTTTAGTACTTTTGTCCTAAACTATTATCTTGATATCCACTAAAATTCCATTTTTGTTGATGTAAATATTAGGATGGAAATGATTTGGTAAATTGCATGCATAGAGTTCATCAAATATAATTGTTTATAGAACACAAAGTGTTGGTTACTTTGGATATCATCCTAGTTTTATGCATGTCATTGAAATTGATGTTGTAAAATGTTATCTGCATATCACAACCGACCTTGATTAGGGCATCAATTAGGTGTATATTGAATGATCAAAGAAAGAGATTGCCACTTAGAAGCGTGTATTAATGCCATCAAACTAAGATGCAGGTAAATCAATGCCTAGTGAAATATGTCAAAAATAGAAACATGAGCATAAAATACCATGGTAATATAACCAAATTTTTTGTTGCTGAAAACACTATAGCTCCTTATGATCATGAGTTATTAGAAAAAGTAATGAATTGAGTAACTATAACAAGTTGTAGGGAAGTTGATGATTATACAATTGGTCAATAAAGTGATTATTTAAACTTGAAAGGTAAATGTTGGCCACCTTGGATATTGATCCACGAGGCGAGTGTGGCCAAAGTGTTGGCCAATGCATTCTTTGCTTATTTCACGACGTTTACGATATTTGTTTGAAAATGTTGGGTGAGAGAGAATAAATACTCATAATAGGGGATTGTATTTTGGATGGGAGGTTGTCCATTTTCTCCTTGCCTAAGAATTCACTAGGACAATATCGCCATACACTTGAAGGTGATCTTCTCGTTGCTTCTGGGGGGGTTGGAGTATGATTATGCATGATTTGTATATAGTCATGTTGTTAGTGATGTTGAATTTTTATCATATCTCCACATTAATTATTTTTCATGTCAGTTCTTAAGGATGACTTGATCTGACTCCTTTGATTGATGACTCCATTGAAGAGGATCGTCCACACTCTAAATCTATGGGATAATGATATCATGTGAGCCTTCCAATGTCTTTGTTAGGGAGCACAAAGTAATACATTTCTTTTTTTGGAAGTAGAAAGTCCTTTAGACATTCTCCTAAAGTTTGTTCTTCTATGTCTTTCATTGGTAGATAACTAATATCAAACACGTATATCAACACTTGCCATTATGTACATTACCTAGTGAAGGTGGGTCATTCTTATAGATATAAAAGTGGGTCATGTTTGGAATTAAGTTCAAGCGAGTAAGTCATCCAGTAGTGAAGCAGCTTCCTATCAAATACACTAGCCTGAGGAGATAATTTGCAACAATATCGTATTGTCTATTGTTGTCATCAAACTTCTTGGAAAGATAGTTGATAGCACGTCCATAATTTCTCATTGATTGTATTAGAACACCTCTCATCAACATTTCAAAAATGAATAGTCAAAGAGTAAGATGATACTCAAGCATTACAGGTCTTATAATTAGTGAGTTAGTGTGGCAGTCTTTAAGCTTCTGGAGTTCCTCTTCACATTCCTTATTCTACCCAGAGTCAAAGTTTCTCTTGAGTAGCTTGAAAATTTGGCTCACAAATCAATGAGTGTGGCAATGAAGCAACTGATGTATAGGAGACGATCAAGCATAATTCATGGATGGTGTAGGTCTTTGTGGTGTCCACTCCATTCCTCTTGGGTCACAATGTTCCAAGGAGGTTACTAGATGTTACTCATAAGGTACATTTTGTTGGATTTAATCATAGTGATAATCTTCTTAGTCGTTGGAAGAGTCTTTCAAAGTGGTGATATGATATTTGGAATACACATATTTGGTGATCATATCATTCACATAGACATCCACCTCTTTGGTCATCCGATTGTGGAATAGGGTGAGCATCTTACTTTAATATGTTGCTAAGCCATTTTTTAGGCAAAAAGGCATGACTCCGTAGAGGAATACTACCCATCGGTACGAATGTGAGTTTCTCTTTTTCTTATTTAGCCATTCAAATATGATTTTACCTAGAGAAGCAATGTATATGACAAACAATTGCATTGTGTAATTTTAACAAGTGGAAAAGATGTTGGTGATTTAATTCCGGCCCTTGCTAGAGGTGTTTTGTGTGCTTCCTACCCAGTTCATGACTCCGTCCAAGAAATTTCCCATTCTGGTTCCACCAACCCCACTTCCACAACTGGGCTTGGTCAACAACATACTCACACGACAGGCAACAACATGGCGGGCGCTGGGATGGGGAATCATATCCCGCATGTCTCAGTTATATATACCTCGACGGATCCCACCATGATTCTCACCACAGCCCACCACGAGCAGCCAGGTAGCTCAGCCAACTAGCTCCTGTGATCTACACATTAACCATTATCTTCTCTGCCCTTCAGCTTGAGCAGCTAACAAGGAATCCATCAAGCTAACTATCCTTCCACCTTCCGTCGATCGTACGAAACCAGAAGCAGCCACCGCAATTCAGTAGTTGCATTGTTCACACACCACCTAGCCAAGCAACCAACAAACAGCCGGCCACCATGAAGGTGAAGATCGAGTCCAACAAGGTACTCAAGCCTTTCTATGAGCCGGGCACCGAGACTCCTTCCACCGACGTCTCTGTTCCTCTCACAGCCTTTGACGCCATCACCTATGACACCCACATCGCCATCGTGTACGCCTACCGGCCACCAACGCCAGCCACGGATCTGATCGAGCACAGCCTCGCCTGCACCCTGGCCGTGTACCGTGAGTGGGCCGGCCGCCTGGTCCGGAACGCCGACGGCAAGCCGTCTATCCTGCTCAACGACAAGGGTGTTCGCTTCGTGGAGGCCTCCGTTGACATCTCTCTTGAGAAGGCCGGGCTAGTACCTCTGCAGCCGTCACCGGAGCTCCTCAGCCTGCATCCCCCGCTAGAGGGTATCGAGGAGCTGCTCCAGTGCCAACTCACCAGATTTGCTTGCGGCACCCTAGTTATCGGATTCACATCCCACCATATGGTAGCTGATGGCAACGCAACCAGCGACTTTCTCGTCGCTTGGGGGAAGGCTTGCCGGGGATTGCCTATTGAGCAGCTACCACTCTTGGACCGGAGCGCATGCCTACCTCCAACCAGAGAACCAATCCACGTCCCATTTGAGCACCGTGGGGTAGAGTTCGTCAAGCCGCCGCCATCCTCGTCAGACTCCGACAATGACTGCCTTACTGATGATGATCACGACGACCAAGATAGCGGAAGCAGCACTGACGGAACCAGTGATCATGATGATGATTCCCACGACGTTCATCACCCCACATGTTCTGAGGATGAAGTCATTATTCACAAGGCCAGCTTCAGCAAAGACTTCCTGACCAAGCTCAAATCCAAGGCATCCGCCGACCGTGCAAGGCCTTTCAGCACTTTTGAGTCTCTCCAGGCTCACCTGTGGCGCACCATGACACGGGTGCGACGCCTCTCCCCGGACACCCAAACCCAGATTCGCATTTCCGTCGGCGGCCGCCAACGCCTCCGTGTGCCCAACGAGTACTTCGGCAACTTGGTTCTATGGGCGTTTCCCACCACTACGGCGGAGGACCTCCTGGCCAACCCTCTAGGCCACGCTGCCAAGATCATACACGACAGCGTCGTTAAAGTCGACGGCTCCTACTTCCGCTCATTTATGGACTTTGCCGCTTCTGGGGCAGTCGAGCGCGAGGGTCTTCAGTCCTCCGCCGTCCTGGCTCACGGCGTTCTCTGCCCCAACATCGAGGTCGACAGCTGGCTGCGGTTTCCCTTCTACGACCTCGACTTCGGCTATGGAGGGCCATTTGTTTTCATGCCTACCTACTTTCCCATCGAGGGCATGATCTTCCTCGCCCCCTCCTTCCTCGGCGACGGCAACATCGATGCTTTCGTCCCCGTCTTCCGAAAGAACCTCCACACCTTCAAGGGCGTCTGCTATTCTCTGGAAGACTAGGACCACATATACCACCTACATACACATGATAGCGACTTAGCCAATTCCTTCTATTTTTTATTCTTTTATTACATTCGCTCCTGTTGGTAGATAGACGAGATCATCCAAGTTACCATAGGCGTAACTACGGATGACCTGAATCCGGAAAAACATCCCATTCAATTATATGTAGGCCGCTGCTGGTCAATTGATTGCAAAAAAGTCACAATCATGTCCCAATTATCTATATCGAATGCGGGATGCACTTTTCAACCAAACTCTTATGTACATCTTCAAACTAACATGATTGTTAATTTATTTGAGTAAAAAGTCCTCTTTATGCTCAATTTCGGGATAACATTATTGTTAGGGCTTAGCTTATTTGCCCTAGCTATCACATGCATGAAAACGATGGTCCAAGAAACAATGCCAAACATTGGTCACATTTGATTCATGTATCCCAAGCCATTTGATTTTAAATTCCAAATAACTTCTCAACATCCAACATATATAGACCAACATATGTAAAACATAAGACAACGGAATTCATGTAAAAGAAATAATCTGATATGAGCACAATTGACTCCTCATTACAAATGAAAAAGCATATTTTTCTGAACAAGAATTTCACTTCAACTGTGGAATAACATTGTTGTTGGGATGAACTTATTTGCCCTCACTATCACATTAATGAAAACGAAGGGCCGCCATATAACCTAAATTTATAGTTTTCATATCTATTTCTGGAGTTTAAGAATACTTTTATTCATCCGAGACCCAATCAATCCAAAATAAAAGAAATGATTTATTTCCTCTTATGAGGATGCTTAACCTCACATTCTAAATCTAGAGAAGGGAAAATACTTCATTCTGCATGACAATTTTGGGCCCATATGATTAGCATGCACCACAATTTGGCCCAAAAATATTTTTTTTGGAAATTTTAGTATCAGTCATTTTATGAAGAGATGCATCCTTTCGGGTTTGGGTTGTTTATCATAACTATCTTGCATATTCAAAATAGATAGATATATAATAGATTCTAGTATATAACAGATTAGTCCTCTTTCCATATCTATTTGTAACTGACTTCCATTGCTACAGAAATCATTATATTAGTGAAAACTATTACCCCATTTAGGAGAATATATGCATTGCTCATGTGACAAAGTGCATTTTAGAATATGTATGGTGCATTTACTCTTTTTCCCTCTTTATATTCACTCATAACCCAATTTAATTTTTTGATCAACAGTGACACTCAAACTCGAAACATAATGATTAATGTGGTTTTTATACACATTATGACACCACAAATTTGGTTAAGTTATCACTTGATCCAAAGAAGTATATTTGTTCATGAAACTTTATTTTTTGGTTCTCAAAATTTTTTGAAAGGTTCTTTACGCTTTTGCGAACATGTGCTCAAAATTTCACTTCAATTGGAAATTCCAACTAATTTCTACAAATTCTTCAAGTTATTGTGTTGAAAACCACTTTATTTTCCGACGAGTAGTAGTTCAGGTGGTTGCAACATAGGGCCCCTCATGAAGGATCTCGGGTTCAAAACTCCCTGGTGGTGTTGTTCAGAATTGTTTCTCCCGTGGCGCATACGGCCTCTGCGCAACTTAATGGGCTACGCTTCTTACGGGATGGGGTTGAGCTCACCAAGTTGGGATCGGTGCAAGCCTTACGAGTCTCTTAGGTTACCAAAAAAACCACTTTATTTACCTTTTTCTTGGTCTTTTCCAAGTCCGCAAGACGAGAAGGGTGCAAGGGGCAAACTCTGACTCTCGGATCAGGCTCCCATGGATTGGAGGCCTGATGATCAGCTAGAAGGTCGTCTCCTACCTCTCCCTGATTGCAGAGAGGACAATGAAACCGATAGAGCAATCAAATCAACGGGACCCTAATTTGAAATGCTATTCAAACGAAAAAATTCATCTCACAATTTTGAATGGATCTATCCCCACTTTTGACCAGTTTTAATGTGCCTTTTTGCTATTCCAATGTCTCTCTCACTTTCCTTCTCACTTCGGCGGCCATGGCTGCAACTAAGAACTTGAATTAGCCCTAAACCTAACCCTCAGTCCTATAAAAAGGTTTCCCAATACTCGCAGCCACCATCACTACTACAGAAAAGGCCTTTGGCGTCGGTTATTTAGAGCCTTTAGCGTCGGTTTCCAAGCGACACCTAAGTGGGTGCTGCTAAAAGTCGACACCTTCAGTGTCAGTTTCTAACCGACACCATAACCCTTCATGAGGCGATACATCCCACTATCACACAGACAACGAGGTGTCAAGCGAAAACGTGCGGAAAACACCATAAACCACTTATTACCAAAAACACGAGGTAATTAAAACCGATTTCGAGAAGCAGACAAGCCAAGAAACTATTACATTCAGATCCTCATCCTGTAAGAAGACAGGCTATATAAACATCTACAAGACTAGATACGTGTTCACAGCTTAACAAATCAGTTGTCTTGTCATCACATGAGTTAATCACCTATTTATATATACATAACGGGCCACACCCGGCCAGCAGCAGGATATACAAAGCTTCATCAGCTATACATCGTGAAACAACGTCAAAATGCCTCCGAGGACCTGAGAGTACAGGGATGACTCTAAGACTCTACTACAAAACAAAAAAAAATAGCAGCATATCCATCTCTTTCCTTCTACTACTCGTCTTGCTGCTCGGCCGCAACCTCGCGACCACCACCATGTCCAGCGAGAACACCTAAAAAGGTTGTAAACCAACGGGGTGAGACACACAGTCCCAGCAAGAAACATAACTCCCCGACGAAACCATAAAACCTCAGAAAGGTTAAAGCAACAACAACAAATAACTGATAAGGTGTACAATAAGAGCAGTCTATAGAGCAAAGTTGTTATTACCATCAAGATTACCAAGGTACGGAAGGCATATAATCAAGTATTTCTTTATGGAACATGATTGACAAGATAAGATTTAGAAGGTCTTATCTCATAACATAAGGGACGTATAAGTAACTACAAGGCACAACAAGATCAACTACACAAGCAAGGCCTCAATCAATGTTCTGTGTATTGCCTTAAGCAATAAATACTATTCGGCTAGATTATGTGTTATTATGCCCTGAGGAAGTGAGCCATACCGCTCAAATCCAACCTTCGGTTGCGAAACCCAAGCCGGTGCCATACAAGGTCAATGGAAGAGTCGGACTCCATGACCTCCCACCTTGTGGTCAGTGCACGAGAACCAAAGCAGGACCGCAGTCTCATGCTTAAGTGGCCTCAGCCACAGGGTCAGCTCCCGCAGGCTACCCTTTCTCTAGCCCACCTTGGTACAGGTCTCAACGCTAGTATATCTGAGCCAGGGCTAGTTCACCGTGCTCCCTAAGCCATGAACGCATTCATGCTCTATCACACTGAGCCATGGGCCTGTTCACCATGCTCTTATACACATTTTGAGTCTACAACCGAAGTTGCACTCTAACCTCCTCATTTTCGTCTAGGAGAAACCACACATATTTAATAATATGCACTTCCAGGTTAACCCGCAGGAGAACCGGTTTCACCATCACCAGCTACTGATGATGATGGATCTATGGCCAGGGAAAACTATATAATATGTTCCATTGTAATTCATTAGTATATTTTAAGTGGATTGTTGAGGCAAACAAGTGGTATCACATATATAACATTAAGCTACATTATTGTTACCACCATCACAATATCCCAGGATCTCAATCCCTCATCACAAGAAACCACTATCTCATAAGGCATTCTCATCACTGGGAATAACAATCTCAGATCTCATCATCAGAGGATAACACCTCAACTAGGTACGTTAGCCAAACTCAGGTCCTCAGACCTAAACACATTATACAGGTGATGCATGATATCTAATCAATAAGAGTGACCGTTAATGCAATGTTATTAAAACATATATACCTCATAGCCCTTTACCTGGATATGCATCCGCATGAAACACCTGCATGGTTAGTATACCCAATCATAGAGATAACTGAAGCCATCATGGATTAACAGAATAATCGTGTTGTCAAATATAGGTCAACATTGATGATTGCTTGCTTTATCATTCATGCCTCAACCTGTGACCATATACATGGGTCACATCACTCTGTGAAGCAACTCGTATGTTACCACGCTTAACATTACTCATCATCATATATATATAGGATTCAAACTGATCATAACTACATACAATATCCTGGTATTAGAGTTCAGATATGTCATGCTTACATAGGTGTGTTCTACTAAATCAATCACCTCACTACTAACAAACATATCAAAGGTTCACAAACCATAAACCATAACTCTTAGCAACAAGGATGTGATTTCATGATAAATAACTATCAAATCGATTTCCAGGTGGAACATGACCCTCACTAGATGTGCCCACTACCCTCAAAAGAAGTGTGACGGGCAGGGTACTCCCACTAGAGGTGGTATTGGGCAGGGTAATGACCTATACACATATCGGCCAACCATAGCAAATAACGAATACCACTCAAGGGTGTCATACAGCTAGAGACCAAGACATAATGTGCAGTTGGGTTAAGAGAGGGTATCGTGCAACAGACTAAGCAGGTATCAGCTATCTATCAGCATCGACTAAGCCCTATCACCCTTCTAGGGTGAAGGTACCTATCGAGCAGCCACACCCCTCAAACGCCCAAGACTCACATGTCAAAACACAGTGCCCAACACAGCCTGGTGTCGCCCAACACACTCACAACTCAGGCGTCATCCAAGCGGTCCAAAGAAACATATCGGTTAAGGGCAGCACACCATATCGACCTCCATCAAGGCAACATCTAGGGTTACCATATGTCACTATATCGGGCATCACCACGAAACCATGACGCCCAACAAAAAGCTAGCCCACTGAGCTCCATAACATTCAAGGTACATCGGGCACCAAGCTACTACCCAAGCTAGGTGTATCGGGCAGGGCACTCAACAAGGCATAATGCCCAACACACAAGGGTATCGTCCAACAACCATACTCATCTAGGCACAGCGGTCAAGGGTACAACTCAAACGAGTAGTAAAGGAAATCCTATCGTCCAACCAAGCTAGCCTCATCCTATCGGCCAACACACAAGGTAAAGACCAAGGTGTATCGCCCAAACCCAACAAGATCGTCATCAACCTCAAGCACAAGGGCACCAAACCCTAATTGATCAAGAAGATCGGCTCACCTCTCAACAACCAAGAGAGAGGGATCTTGCACAACCTCTACCACAAATCGGGCAACCACAAGGATCAATCTTAACATAGATCTACATCTACCAAAAATCTCACCTCTCGAATCCATGGTGAGAGGAGGGTGTTTCTCAAGCAAATAGAACACAAGCTAACCTCTCAACTTAAACGAGAGAGGGGTATTGCTCATATTGCTAGAGCTCAAGCTCACTTCTCTAGACCAAGGAGGGAAAGGAGTGCTGCTCAACAAGGAAACCCTAAAACATGGTTCGGCCAACTAGGTGCAACTAAGCAAGAAACTTGTCTAGCAACATACATGTCTAATTATAATCATAAGAAACATACAAGAATATAGAAGAAGGTAATGTGGTTCGGGTTAGGAGTTATGTAACCCGCCTTAAGAAAGCTCCAAGCTCCTAGCACCAAGCATACCTTCGGCCACCTCAATAGGAAGAAGAAGAAGAAGACTCCAAAGAGAAGGATCGGCCACCAAGCTTTGCAAAGGAAGAGGTGTCGTGCAACCAAAGGGGAGGGGAAACAAAGGAACTAAAGGGATCCTTAGCAAGAGAAAGGGAACACATATATAGGAGAGGGTGGAGGAGAAACCAAGGTAAGACAAGGCAAGGTGTCACCCACCTAGGGACACTTGTCTGTGGGCAATTCCACCACTCTATCTTGCCTTAAACACATGTCCAAGGCCATTGCCTCATGCAAGCATCAAGCACCAAGTGTCCACTAGTGGTGACACAAACAAGGTCAAAGGGTCAAACGGGGGTCCATGGTCGATACACCCCAACACCATGCCCGACACACCTCCCTAGGCGACACACCCAGGCTGACACAACCATGGCTGGCACACCTATGGCCGACACAAGGTCAACCAAGGCATAACAAGGCCCAACAAGGCTCATCCAAACCCAAGGCAACTCAAGCAACGAGCCCAACCCTTCCTCTCAACACTAGAGGAAGCAAGGAGAGCGAAGAACACTTCTCAAGGTGACAAACTTGCTCAGCAACCCTAGGCTTAGGTAAATTGCAAGTAGGACATCCAACACTCAACAAGCACAAACAAACCCTAATCACCACCAAAGGTGATTAGCAAGCAACTAAACACCAGGGTTAAGCAAAGCAAACAGGATAAGCCCTAGACAGAGGTCAGGGTCCTTACACTTCCTACCACCGAAATCGCGCCAGTAAGGGAACTATAAGTGTTGGTTCTTAAAAAAAACCAACACTATATCATGATCAAAGATGTCGGTTATTAAACAAACACCGACGCCATAACCCTTCCCGCCACCGAAAACGCGCCAGCAAGGGAATTATAAGCGTCAAGTTTTTGCTAATAACTAACGTCGTAATGATATAAAGACATTAGTTTTATGCTACTAATCGATGCCATATCCCAGCCAACATGGTCGTGCTTCCCAACACGGTTGTGGTACCTGGCCACAATAGGCATCAGTTCTTATAGATAACTGATGCCAGTAAGGGAAAAGACGTCGATTTTTGTCTAACAACTGATGTTGTATGTCTTTGGTGTCAGTTTTATACAAATAATTGATGCCTATGTTTTGATTTTTTTTCTTATCAGTTTGTAGGCATGTTGTATGGCTGGTCAGTAGGATGCATAACCTACAGTTCAGTTCTAAACTATAGGTTTACATCATCCATTGATATCAGCCAACAACATACCACAAACCTACAAAGTGATTCACATTCAGACACATGTATTGATAAGATATATATGTAGAAACCTACAAAGTCATTTACATTCACATCCAGTTCTATTCATTTCATCTCTTTTCACATTCAGACATTCATGTATTTATCAGATAAATTCATTCATATTCACACATGATAATTTAGAAAAAGTCATTCACATTCACACAAAAATAATTATGAGAACAAAGTTTAGAAATATCATTCTTTATTCATCATCATCATCATCATTGTCATCATATACCCAATTATATTTAAAAATCTCCACTACTTGTAGGGCTTTTTCCCATTCTTCTCTTACAACATATAATTCCTCCCTTATATAAGGAGTATGTACATCTAATACCTTTCCTCCTGTACTGAAGTCAGTTTTAAACACCTACAAAGAGAATGACGTATATATATAATTAATAATATATGATAATATTGATATATTTCATATTATCTAATGAGACTATATATAATACCTTATGTATAGTATCGATTTCCATTGCGGCATACTTGATTATTAGGTCCATAAATAGCATCACATAGTAGGCACATGCCCAACCATTGTCTTGTGTAGCACACTATAAATTGAAACATATAAAATATTAAAAAATACAAATAAGCATAGTTCACATAAATAATATATACATTGGAGGCGGGAAATTACTTTCACATTCTCCCAAATTAATGGTTGATTCTATTTCCTGGGGACCTTTCCTCTAGCTTTATTGAACTCTTGTAAAATCCTACATGTTAATGTAACACATTAAATTGCATAATTAAATAGTAGTGTAATAACATATGTTAATGGATATAAAAATATGAAATATTTTTCACGGGAATAATGGCCTTTTCATTGTTTGTCCATATAATGTATTCAATTAATTCCCCACAGGATCTAGATATAATAGACAGTGAATGTCTTGGGGACAATAACTAGTAACTCCCAATGCCTACCACTATAGGTAAGAAAGTTTAAAATTAATAACTCAAAATCCACAACAAAAATATAATTTTCTTAAGTCCAAATTATAAGCAAACTTACTCGACATTGAATGGAGCTATTATCAGCATCTTCTTATTTTTACCAAAATATTCAAAAGCACCACAACAATATGAAGTAACTGAAGAAGGGTATGTATAAGACTAATCAACGATGGAACCAAAAATCCCACATGGGAAAATGCAAAATCTGTACATATCATGTGTAAGTGGTTGTAAAACATGTATTACGTATACACTAAAATATAAGAAACCAAATCACCGTATATAAAATATGGTATACAAATGTATAAATAAGATCTCACCATATCCACAGCTCTATCATGTGTTCAGCCAATCATAACAAAGAAACTCCAAAATATCTTGTATAAATAGCTTCTTTTCGTATGATTGACCTGCATTAATACCTATGTATTAATACATATGCAAAACTTGTATAAATAGATTGTTATTGTATGATTGACCTGCAACATCCTCCAGAATTGTAACATTTATAGCGCAATTTCGATCATGTTCGTCGATCCATACTACCATACCCCTACAATTAGGACCTAACAAGGCGTGTAGGTCCCTTGGAAGCTAACTTGATAGTTGAGGAGGTGGAGGTGGAGGCCAAGATGTAGTGGGTGTCATCTTTTTTACTTGTATATATAATTTCAGATCAATTGACTCATATATACACACTAACAAATTAATGTAATATATATTTACCGTACAATATTAGTATAGATGACATCCTCTTTGGTCCACATTATCACTCTGCCTTCTGTCTCACCAAGCATTTCTGCATCCGGGTGGGCATATGATAGTGGAAGATCCCTCCAATCAGGGAGTACATGTATCGGGGTCACACGAACCACACCAGCTGGTACTGGAGTCCCATGACATATGTCCCCTGGAAGGGCTGGGTAAACATGTGCCTCTGCAATGACATATTCTTGACTTTTTAGTTGGCATGACTTCAACCCCTACAAATTTACGTAAATAATGTTATATGCATATATACAAAAACATATCATGTTAAAAAGACTAGCTACTATGTCATAAAAATACTTACAGAGGATGTGCTAGGTGGGGGGTCTACATGATTACTCCCAACCTCTGCAGTAGGAGTAATAGAAGCATGACACATCACATGTACCATCTGAGTGGTCGTCTAAGACACCTGCCACTTCACCATTTCTTCTTGGACTTTCCTCTCAATTAATTCATCTACCTATACATGGATATAAGAAACACTAGCTATTGATTATTGAATTTCCTTTCGCAATAATATTCTAAAAAAAGAATAGGTTACTTGAACTTGTGAAAGTCCCGCTTTTGGGACAGGTTTGCACTAGGATGGCCCAAAGAACGTTTTGATGTCCACACCAGCGCCTGCTCCCCTAACATGTCCAGGATGCTCTGGGTTACCCAGAGCAACTGTCAGTTCATCCCTTGTGCCCTGAGGGATGAACTTGCCTTCCTTAATCTGCTCATGTAGCTCCCGCTAATCGCCATCAACAGAAATTGGTAAGTAAGCATAACAATAATCAATATCGATCAATTGCTCTAAGAGTTAATTTTTACAATTTATGCAGCTGCCTCAATAGTTGTAGGCTTCGTTATATCTCCCTTCTTGTTTTGCCTCCCAACTATCCATATAGCATGGCGAGGCAGATGTGTGGGAGTAGTAGTAGAGGACCCTGCAGTCTCTTGAGTAGCAGCAGGCTGAGCAGTAGACTCAGTATGTAGTCTTTGGCGAACACCTGCATATCCTCTTGGACCCATTGTGTGGTTGTGCACATTCAGTGCATGCCTTGCTCGTTGAGCATCGATGATAGACTAGTTAGTAAACATATTGATTTGGTTAGTAACACTAAAGGTTAATCTTGAATAGGTGAATACATAAGAATGTATATTAATTAAATTGGGAGTGGAACTTAATACCTTGAATTTATCCATTTTTCTTTGGGTAACAAACTCCTCCCAGTCTTTGGGGTCTAGGTAGTTCCATTGCTCAGTGGCTGCCTTCTGCCTAAATTTATTTTTTAAAGAGAATACAAACAAAAATTATTAGTGTAGAGTTAATCAAAAAGTGATCAATGTCTAGAATTTAGAAATCAATCAAGAACCTCTTCTCAGCATCGCGTATGTAATATTGGGTGATATTTGTCCTATAGTTCCTTAGGACCCTCCCACAACATTACATCACACATTTACGATGTAGCTTTTCATCCAGATCAAATATACTCTGCAAAATAGAATTGCTATTAACTAGTATCCTAAAAATTAGTAATCTACAAAAATAGAATTGCAAATAATAATAACTCACACATAGTTCCTTCCATACTAAATCTTTTTCCCTTAGGAACTTTATGCCAGGATTCTACGTTAGGACTACAATGGCTGTGAGCAAGACCCCCAAGATATGAAATAAATGAGTTGTGGTTCACTCCAACTGGATTTCCTGCATGATCAAAATCCATAGCCAGTTTGGGTCCATTGCCTCTTTGCTGTAGTAATTTGTTCATCATTGTGATGCCCCTCACTTTCTCAATTTTTTTTTGCTGCTCATCGAGTGCCCCAATTTCTTCAGGGGGTACATCACCAACTTAAAATTTGACAAAAAAACACACTTATAGGATATAATTATAAATGAACATATAGATAGAAACCTTAGGGATATATTTTTAAAACTTACATTGTGAGGCGGCGCATTGACATCCTCACCCTCATGGTAATCATTAACACGGAAATCAGGAGAATGCTCAACCATCTGAAAGTTCACATTCACATTGTAAAGTTCACATTGTAAAGTAATTCACATTGTAAAGTTCACATTCACATTGTAAAGTTCACATTCACATTGTAAAGTAATACACATTGTAAAGTTCACATTCACATTGTAAAGTTCACATTGTTAAGTTCACATTCAGAAAAATAAAACATATAAAAAAATATAAACATGCATGCCTCTAATATTGTGATCTTTTATCAATTCACAATCCTTCATTGTGATCTTTGCGAACATACAAGTCATCATTAGCTTCAATATTTGGTGGTGTTGGCAACCCAACTGAGAATGGACTGGAGTCATCATACTTATCATAGTATTGTTCTTCACCAACAGGATCTTCAATGAACTATCTTTTACCATGAAGAACAACTGACCATTTATCATTTGTATGATCATCAATATAATATACTTATTTCTCTTGTGATGCCAATATGAATGGTTCACCCTTCTCGCCAATCTTTTCAAAGTTCACTAATGTGAAACCCAATTCATCCACTATAACTCCTTTAGTGTTATCAAC
Source organism: Alisma plantago-aquatica (assembly GCA_963693085.1). Lineage (NCBI taxonomy): Eukaryota > Viridiplantae > Streptophyta > Magnoliopsida > Alismatales > Alismataceae > Alisma > Alisma plantago-aquatica. The sequence continues at coordinate 752,944,458 of OY856409.1, forward strand.
CTAATTATATTTAAAGAGTAGAATTCTGAAATCTATGTATTCAAACTCCCATATGTCTTCAATGACACCACAATATGACATTTTAGCTTCACGTGTACTCTTATCCTTTGCACTTGCAAAAAACAATGAAGATGCTTAAAGGGTGACCCCACTATTTTGGATGACACTCTTATCATCTTGACGCTTTGTGTAATATGAGAATCCATTTATGTCAAACCATTCATAAGACTTAACATTGAATTTTGGTTTAAAGGCGAGGCATTTGATAGTTTCAGTAAGATTATCTGGTGTTTGAGATAGTTGATGTAAGACTTTATCTTCAAACCACTTAATAAATGTCTTATTATGCTCTCTAGCAAGCCACATTGAATTGGCTCGAGGATATTATCTCTTGATGAAATTGATATGTTCCTCGATATAAACACTCACTTTGTCGATGTTGTGTAAAATATATAGGAGACCTTGTTCCAACTGCTCACGGATAATTACTTTCATCCGTGATCCCAAAATTCCTTTGCCAAAATGCTCCTCAATATTCTTGTCATTAACAGGAGTGTCATTACCACTCAGAAAGTCATTGCAAAAATACATAACCTCTCTTGCCACATAACCCTCAATAATACTCCCTTCAGGCCGATAACGGTTTTGAACAACACCTTTAAAAATGCTCATGTATTGTTCAAAGGGATACATCCAATGCAAGAAAACTGGTCCCAACATTTTCACTTCCCTAGTCAAGTGGATAACAAGATGCACCATGATATCAAAGAACGAAGGAGAAAAATATATCTCAAGCTGACATAGGGTAACAACCACTTCTCTTTGTAATTTATCGAGAGTATCAGGGTCAATAACTTTGCTACACAAACTGTTGCAAAAGAAATAAAGTCTGATGATTGCAAACCTTACATGTTTCGGAAATATAGATTGAATTTCCACACACAATATTTGTTGCATTAGAGTGTGACAATCATGAGATTTAAGACATATCAACTTCAGATCTTTCATTGATACCAATGTACGGATGTTGATTGAGTAACCCTGTGGCACCTTAACATTTACCAAGCACTCAGAAAAAGCATTCTTCTCCTTTCTAGACAACGTATAACAAGCGGGAGGTAAGTATATTCTCCGATCGCTAGTAACTACTTTTGTTAATTATGTCCTTATTCCCATTTCATGTAGGTCCATTCTGAATTTTATCCCATTTTTAGTCTTACCTAGTATATTCAATAGAGTATCAATGATGCTATCACATACATTTTTCTCAACGTGCATGCCATCGATACAATACCTGACTGCCAAACAACTCCAATAAGGAAGATCCCAAAATATTGACTTCTTCTTGAATAAAGATTTGTCACTCTGTGTGGCCATCGTACATTGTGATCTCTTATCAAATTCATTGGCAAAGTCTTTTACTCTTTCATAAACATCCTCCTCTGGTATAGGTTTAGGTGCACTATGTTCCTCATTCCGTCCATTGAATGTTTCGCGCAACCTACGATACAGATGGAATTTTGAAAGAAACCTTCGATGACCAAGATATATAGTTTTGCCGCCATGTTTTAGTCATATTGAATCAGTGTTCTCTTCACATATAGGACACACTTTAGATCCTTTGACACTATATCCAGAAAAATTCTCATATGCTGGAAAGTCATTCACAGTGCAAAACAACATAGTGTGTAAATGAAATGTTTCTCTTTGTAAAATATCATAGGTCATCACACCATCACCCTAAAGTTTCTTCAAGTCATCAATCAGAGGTTCAAGATAAACATCGATATCATTTCCAGGTTGATTAGGGCCTGATATCAACCACGACAGCATAACGTACTTATTTTTCATACACAATCTGGAAGGAAGATTGTATATAACAAGCATAACTGGCCAAGTGCTATGTTGGCTGCTCAATGTCCCGTACGGATTCATCCCATCTGTACAAAGCCCAAGTCTTAGATTCCTGACTTCTTCACCGAATTTAGGGTACAATAAATCAATCTTCTTCCACTGTGGGGAATCATACGTATGTTGTAGGATCCCATCATTATTTTTCTTAACTTCTGCATGCCACCTCAAATTCTTGACATCTATCGAATTGGCAAACAAGCGTTGAAACCATGGTATTATAGGTAGATACCACATCACCTTGGCGGAAGAACCAATTTTGGACTCCCCTAAACTCATCAATTTATACCTTGACGCACCACATTTTGGACAATCTTTCAAATCCACATAGTCCTTTTGAAATAATACACAATCTTTGGGGCATGCATGTATCTTCTTGGCCTCCATTCCCATTGGGAACAACAATTTCTTTAACCGGTATGTTGAGATTGGCAGCTCGTTTCCTTCAGGAAGAATTTCTTTCAACAAAGACAACAATGACGTGAAGCTTTTGTCGCTCCATCTATTGTTAGCTTTCAGCTTATACAATCTCAACATAACGCTAAGCTTCATAAACTTACAACATATGTATAACGATATCTCAACATCATGCACAATGTTTCTAAACATGGGAGGTAGATCGGTGTGCTCTACCCCACAACTATCCAGCACCGCATCAATGATGTCTACTGGAACTGGTTCGTCACTACTACAGAAATAGCATTCAGTGTCGCTTTTCTGGGCGTCGTTTATTAAGGAACACGGACGCCTTATATTAAAGGCGTCGATTATTTAGAAGAACTGACGTCTATATTCAAAGACCAGCCAAACACGGGTACCGCTTTGTATACAACGTCGGTTGTTTATACAAAACCGACGCATAATGTCATCCAATTTTTGAGCGAAAAAAATAATGTCACTTTCGGTGTCGAGTCTGTAGTTAAAACACCGACGCTTATGTGCGATGGAAATTTGCGCGAAAAGTGTCCTTTTCCGCGTCGGTCGTCCTTTAATCACCGACGCTGAATGTGGTTCCCGCCAAACATTTTCACGAAAATATCGTCCAAATGGACGTCGGATGTTGCAAACGACCGACGGTAAAGATGTTTAGGCGTCGGTTGTTGTAAACAACCGACGCTATTGGGGAACTTCATAACCTTCGATCGCCCGACTCTTCCCCTTTCTTATGTTTCATTGCTACCCTATTTCCCTATTGCGGCGATTTCTCCGGCGATTTCTCTGCTGCTGGTACTAGTTTTTCTCCGGCGCTTCTCTCCGGCGCTTCTCTCCGGTGCCCCATCTCCGGCGTCCCCTCTCCGGCGCCCCTCTCCGACGCGTTTCTTCTCTGGCACCCCTGCTGCCCGCCCTGCTGCTCCAACCGCCTGCGCCGCCGCAACGCCTGGTGCCCACCTGCCTTCCACGCCTGAGAACCGGCGCCGCCGTACCCCCTTCTCCTTCTCCTCCGCCTGGCCGCTGCCTGCCTGCCGCCGCCTGGCCGCCTGCCTGCCTGCTGCGGCTGACGCTCCTGCTCGTCGGAGTCACTGCCGCTGGTTCTGGAGCTCGTCGGCCGCCACCCACGTACTCAACCAGCTCGACCTCACCCTACTCTTCTTGCCCAAGTACCTGCAGACCTACCCAGGCGCGAAATTGGTTCTTTATGTGCTGACCTAATCTGCTTGCCTAATCTGCTTGCACGAAATTGGCTCCCTACTCTGCTTGCTTAATGTGCCTAATCTGCTTTAAGTGGTCCTAATATCATAACATGATAGTTTTATTATATGATTTGTGGCACTTTAGGGTGTATATACATGCAAATTATATAAGTGATAGATGTTGGATGTTTGTCAAGGTTTCTTGAAGATTGAATAAGTGATAGATGCTGGATGTTTATTTATTTCATCTATCCATGTTGCCTATAGTTTATAACATTGCATTGTGAATTATTGCATGTTTGAAACTATGAAATTCTTGATTTATTAGATGATATTCAAGAAAACCCTAGTTTGATGAGCATGTTGTTAATCATGTTAATTATGATTCTTCTATATATTCTGATGTCATTATATAATTATGTGATCCCAACATATTAAATTGAATTAGAATGATTTCATGAATTATAGGGTTTATATAAGAATGACAACACATGTTTTTGTTGGCCTAGAAACCCATCCAAGATTTACTCAGTAGGAGTAAATCTTGGATAGTCCCCAGTTTGGGACTGTTCTTGAACACCTAATCTCACTTAGGATGTAAGTGTATATTGTGTATTGGGTTTTCGAGAAAATTTCGGCAGCATTTCCCCGTTTGTTCTCTAAGTACATATGTACTTAGAGAACAACGGGGAAATGCTGCCGAAATTTTCTTGAAAACCAAATACACATTATACACTTACATCCTAAGTGAGATTAGGTGTTCAAGGATGGGATAGGTGGTACACATTTATTATATATAAGATTGACATCAAATGTGTTTGTTGGCCTAGAAACCCGTCCAAGATTGACTAATACATACTTGTTTCCTAATATATACTTGTTTAAAAGGTTAACTGATGTTATACAACTTTTTCTGAAAATATATAACATCGTTATATGTACTTACACTTTGTTAATACTAATATTGTGCAGTCTCTGTCTTCCCATAACAATGACTATGAATTGGGCCTCTATGTCAATGTTAACGTTCCCTATTGAAGAACAATTGGACATCATCCTAGATGATCGTTCCTTAAACCAATTGGTCATACCCAAACATTGGCGTTTTCTAAAAGGAAGACACTACATGCCTGGTAAAGTGACCCTAACTTTTGGAAATTATTCACATGTAATCGAGGTTGAGTATGATTTGGCGGGAAATCTTGTATCAAAATCCGGTTGGCGTGATTGGATTGGAGTGTTGTATCTGGTCCGTTGGAATAGGCTTTTTCTCCGTCCAGTTGGCGATAATTCCATCAAAGTTTGGATAACCAACAACAACTGCGACACCCTCGATCATCTTCTGTGGTATGAGCGCACGGCGTCGAATATCATCTATGAGGAATCAGAATCTGAATCTGAGGCGTGATTGGATTGGAGAGCTTCGTGACACAGCTTCATCATCAAAAAGAAGTTATTGATGCATGCGGGACCATGTTGATGTAGTATTTAGTTGTCTATCTATCTAGACTTGTCTGTATTAATAGTTTTTTTAATTATGCGCATGTTTAGGGGTACACCAACCCCTTTGTTTAGTTATTGTTATAACTAAAGTGTGTGTTCCCATGAATGGAACTGTAAGTTGCTACATGAATGCTTATAACTGAAGTGTGTGTTCCCATGAATGGAACTGTAAGTTTCTACATGAATGCTTATAACTGAAGTGTGTGTTCCCATGAATGTTCCCATTTACATGATTACACTACTATTTTCTCATATTGTCTTGCCTCAAAAAAAAATTCTTTTATTGTTTAGTCTATTTTAATACGACATACTTGCTTATATCTTTCTTAATGATGAACTGTAATACGACATACTTGCTTATATACTTGCTTTCTCTGATCATAGAATGGATAGATCATGGATGTCCATTCGTAATCATTGCACCCCAGAGTTTATATCTGGTCTTGATCAGTTTATTAGATTTGCCGAGGAACATAGGAAAAAACCTACAGATAGGTTCTACTGTCCATGTAGGCATTGCGGTAACAACTTGAAACTCAACACTGGTGAGGAAATCAAAAGTCATGTCATGTGCAACGGGATTGTACAAGGCTATACAGAATGGCACTGGCATGGAGAGATTTCAAAATCGAATCCAGTAGATGTCAATAGCAGTGCTTGGGTGGAAGAAGAAATTGCCTCCGATGACGTAAATGTGAACGAACCAGTTCCAGCAGACATTGTTGATGCGATGCTGGATAGTTGTAGGGTAGAGCACACCGATCCACCTCCTATCTTTACAAACATTGTGCATGATGCTGAGATACCATTATACACAGGTTGTGCTAAGTTTACGAAGCTTAGCGCTGTGCTGAGATTGTATAAGTTGAAAGCTAACAATAGATGGAGCGACAAAAGCTTCACTGAATTGTTGACTTTGTTGAAAGAAATTCTTCCTGAAGGAAACGAGCTGCCAATCTCAACATACCAGGTAAAGAAAATGTTGTGCCCAATGGGAATGGAGGCCAAAAAGATACACGCATGCCCGAATGATTGTGTATTATTTCAAAAGGACTATGTAGATTTGAAAGATTGTCCAAAATGTGGTGCGTCACGATATAAATTGACGACTTCGGGGGAGTCCAAAACTGGTTCTCCTGCCAAGGTGTTGTGGTATCTACCTATAACATCACGGTTTCAATGCTTGTTTGCAAATCTGAAAGATGCGAAGAATTTGAGGTGGCATGCAGATGTTAAGAAAAATAATGATGGGATCCTACGACATGCGTCTGATTCCCCACAGTGGAAGAAGATTGATGTATTGTTCCCTGAATTTGGTGAAGAAGTCAGGAATCTAAGACTTGGGCTTTGTACAGACAGGATGAATCCGTACGGGAAATTGAGCAGCCAACATAGCACTTGGCCAGTCATGCTTGTTATATACAATCTTCCTCCCTGGCTCTGTATGAAAAATAAGTACGTTATGTTGTCATTGTTGATATCGGGCCCTAAACAACCCGGAAATGATATCGATGTTTATCTTGAACCTTTGATTGATGACTTAAAGAAACTTTGGGCTGAAGGTGTGATGACCTATGATGCTTCAGCAAGAGAGACATTTCGTTTGCATGCTATGTTGTTTTGCACTATTAATGACTTTCCGGCATATGGGAATTTGTCTGGATATAGTGTCAAAGGAGCTAAAGCGTGTCCTATATGTGAAGAAAACACTGATTCAATAAGACTAAAATATGGCGGCAAGACTGTATATCTTGGTCATCGAAGGTTTCTTTCAAAATTCCATCCGTATCGTAGGAAGCGCAAAGCATTCAATGGATGGAATGATGAACGGAGTGCACCTAAACCTATACCAGGGGATGTTTTTTATGAAAGAGTAAAAGACATTGTCAATGAATTTGGTAAGAAATCACAATGTAGTATGGACACACGGAGTGACAATTCTTCATTCAAAAAGAAGTCAATATTTTGGGATCTTCGTTATTGGAGTTCTTTGTCAGTCAGGCATTGTATCGATGTAATGCACGTTGAGAAAAATGTCTATGATAGCATCATTGGTACTCTATTAAATATACCAGGTAAGACTAAAGATGGGATAAAATCCAGACTGGACCTACGTGAAATGGGAATAAGGTCAGAATTAACAGAATTACGTGAAATGGGTAATAAAAGAACATACTTACCTCCCGCTTGTTACACGTTGTCTAGAAAGGAGAAGAAAACTTTTTGTGAATGCTTGGTAAATGTTAAGGTGCCACATGCTTACTCATCCAACATCCGTAGATTGGTATCAATGAAAGATCTTAAGTTGATAGGTCTTAAATCTCATGATTGTCACACTCTAATGCAACAAATATTGCCCGTGGCAATTCGATCTATATTGCCGAAGCATGTAAGGTTTGCAATTACCAGACTTTGTTTCTTTTTCAACAGTCTATGCAGCAAAGTTATTGACCCTGATACTCTCGATAATTTGCAAAGAGAAGTGGTTGTTACCCTATGTCAGCTTGAGATGTATTTCCCTCCTTCGTTCTTTGATATCATGGTACATCTTGTTGTCCACTTGACTAGGGAAGTGAAAATCTTGGGACCGGTTTTCTTGCATTGGATGTATCCCTTTGAACGATACATGAGTGTTTTTAAAGGTGATGTTCGAAACCGTTATCATCCTGAAGGGAGTATTATTGAAGGTTATGTGGCGAGAGAGGTTATGGATTTCTGCAATGACTTTCTCAGTGGTAATGACACTCCTGATAATGACAAGAATATTGAGGAGGGCAAAGGAATTTTGGGATCACGGGTGAAAGTAATCAGCCGTGAGCAGTTGGAACAAGCTCACTTGTATATTTTACATAATATGGACGAAGTGAGTGTTTATATCGAGGAACATACCAATTTCATAAAGAGACAACATCCTCGAGCAAGTTTAATGTGGCTTGCTAGAGAGCATAATAAGACTTTTACTAAGTGGTTTGAAGATAAAGTCTTACATCAACTATCTCAAACACCAAATGATATTACAGAAACTATCAAATGTCTCGCCTTTAAACCAAAATCGAATGTTATGTCTTATGAAGGGTTTGACATTAATGGATTCACATATTACACAAAGCGCCAAGATGATAAGAGTGTCGTCCAAAATAGTGGGGTCACTCTTCAAGCGTCAACTATGTACTTTGCAAGTGCAAAGGATAAGAGTCCACGTGAAGCTAAAATGTCATATTACGGTGTCATTGAAGACATTTGGGAGTTTGACTACATAGATTTCAATATTCCGCTCTTTAAATGTAATTGGGTTGATAACACCAAAGGAGTTATAGTGGATGAATTGGGTTTCACTTTGGTGAACTTTGAAATGATTGGCGAGAAGGCTGAACCATTCATATTGGCATCACAGGCAAAACAAATATTCTATATCGATGATCCTGCAAATGATAAATGGTCGGTTGTTCTTCATGGTAAAAGACAGTTCATTGAATATCCTATAGATGAAGAAGAGTACTATGATAAGTATGATGACTCCAGTCCATTCTCAGTTGGGTTGCCAACTCCACAAAATATTGAAGCTAATGATGACTTATATGTGCACGGAGATCACAATGAAGGATTGTTAATTGATAAAAGATCACAATTTTAGAGACATGTATGTTTATACAAATGGTAAATGTTTTCCTTTTTCTAATTTATACAAATTCTAAATGTTTTCCTTTTTCTAGTTGATACAAATGCTAAATGTTTGCCTTTTTTATGACATTTTCAGATGGCTGACCATGATGAGAATGATGTTCATGATGAGCATGAAGTCCATGATGAGCATGTTGTCCATGACGAGCATGGCAAGGATACCAATGTAAGATCTAAAAACATATCCTGTATTTCTATAAAATTCATTATCTTCTAGTTATGTCATATATCCTATATTTCTATATTGGCCTAATTCAGTGTGTTTATTTTTGTCAAATTTTAGGTTGATGATGCACATGTACCCACTGAAGCACTGGAGCAACTTGATGCGCGGAGAGGACATTCCAACTCGAGATATCGTCTACCGTTTCCTCCTCCTCTGCAGTAATATCCTCATCTCTAAACGTTTCTCGTAGGATTCTGAACCCCTCCCTTCCCTCTACTACATCGAAGCCATGCCGTAGTTGAACCCTTTCGCCGAGCCCTACCCGGCCAAGCAGGCGTCGCCTGAAGCACCACCGTCGTCGTCGTCTCCACCTCCATCGCAACTTGCTGTGCTAGTCCTGACAGTTTATCACCCCACATGCCTTCCTCCTCAGTTCCTACCGCTAGACGACCACACAATGGATCCAAGAGGATTGCAGGCATTCGCCAAAGACTATAGGCTGAGTTAACTCAATAGTTAACTCAGCCTATAGTCTTTGGCAAATGCCTGCATATCCTCTTGGATCCATTGTGTGGTTGTCTAGCGGCAGGAACTGGGGAGGAAGGCATGTGGGGTCATAAACTGTTAGATATAATTGGGATGTTGATAGTGATGATGAATGATACTTTGTAAATGAATGTTTCTGAATGTTAAAACATGTATTTGAATGATTCTATATGTGTGAACGTGACAATTGAATTGATGTCTGAATGTATCTACTTGTGTGAATCTTTTTATGTTAATTTTGCAGGTTTGTGGCCTGTTTGTAGGCTGATATCAATGGATGTCATAAACCTACAGTTCAGAAAACTGAACTGCAGGTTCTCATCCTGCTGACCAGCCACAGCAGGCCTGCAAACAGATTTATAAAAAAAAATAGATATAGGCGTCGGTTATTTACCGATAACCGTCAGCACAGACTTACAGCGTCGATTTTTTGTTGAACACCGACGCCAAAAGTGTTCGCGCTACAGGAAATGGGAGTCATCTAGGACACTTTTCTGTGTCGGTTTTTTAGTATATAATCGACGCAGAAATCGTCCTAGATGACGCCATTTTCTGTGGCGCGAACCCGTTTGGCGTCGGTGTTTTATAATCAACCGACGCCTTTATGTTAAATAGGCGTCGGTTTTTTAACCGACGCTGAAGTGTCCAACCTTTTAGCGGCGCCCACATAGGCGTCGTTCAGAAACCGACGCCAAAGGGGGTTAAACAACCGACACTAAAAGGCACTTCTGTAGTAGTGCGTTCACATCTACATCATCGAAGGCAATTTCTTCTTCCTCACAAGCACTGCTATCGACATCCACTGATTTCAAGTTTGAAATCTCTCCATGCCAGTGTCATTCTGTATAGCCTTGTACAATCCCGTTGCACATGACATGACTTTTGGTTTCATCACCAGTGCTGACTTTCAAGTTGTTACTACAATGCCTACATGGACAGTAGAACCTATTGATAGGTTGTTTCCTATGTTCCTCGGTAAATCTAATAAACTGATCAATACCAAAAATAAACTTTGGGGTGCGGTGATTTGGAATGGACATCCATGATCTGTCCATTCAATGATCAGAGAGAAAATAAGTATATATTAGAACAAGATTAGGGTCTAGGGTTAAAAGATTAGGGTTTAAGGTCTTATATATAATAAATGTGTACCACCTTTCCCATTCTTGAACACCTAATCTCACTAGTAAATGTATAATGTGTATTGGGTTTTAAAGAAAATTTCAGCAGCATTTCCCGGCTGTTCTCCAAGTATATATGTATTTAGAGAACAAACAGGGAAGTGCTACTGAAATTTTCTTGAAAACCCAATACACATTATACACTTACATCCTAAGTGAGATTAGGTGTTCAAGAATAGTCCCAAACCGGGGACTATTTAAGATTTACTCCTAATGAGTAAATCTTGGACGGGTTTCTAGGCCAACAAAATATAACACCAGTCTCTTATTCACAACCCCATTCAACACACAATTTTCTTATAAAAATACTTGTAGACAGCCATAACAACATATCAATGCTTTCTAAATTTATCAATGTATTATTTTATAACACAAATCGTGGTGGGTATAACATAGCAAAAAACTCAACATGTCACAACAGAAACATGTCCTCAACCTAATATACAAATATTTGTAACAAAACTCATTAGGAAGAGAGACCATGGAACACCATGAAATATGCAAACAAATTGACAAACAAAACTACAAACATCAGTTTGGGGTTCTATGTTATTATCCCCATTTTATCAGCTAGGCATGGGGTTGATCGAGTTGGCTTGGTGGTTATGGATGGAGAGATAGGGAGAAGTCATTTGTGGTCATGAGAGATGCCTTTCGTAGTCATGGGGATACTACATCATTAACGTTCATAGTCATGGGTATACTAGGTGGAGGAAGAAGAGGAGGAAGAAGGGTACCTTTGTAGAGCAGTGATGGCAACGACTAGGAGCAGCGAGCAGGCGACAGCAAGAAGGAGAAGGTGAGCAGGAGCAGCGATAGGTGGCGGCGAGTAGAGGAGCAACAGGCGGCGGCTGTAGCAACGAACGGTGGCGGTCGGAGCAACGAACGGCGGCGGTGGTGGCGAGCAAAGGAGCAGCGAGCGGCGGCCGGAGCAGGGAATCGATCTCCAGACCAAAGCAGAGTCGACAATGAAACAAAGAAAGGAGAACAGCTCGGCGGGTGCTATTCGGCGTCGGTTATTCAAAACAACCGACACTTAAAACAATCATCGTTGATTACCACAAAAAAACTAACACCTACTTTCAATGATAGTCATCGGTTTCAACTATAAAAACCGATGTCTATCTACATATACTGACAAAAAAATGTTCTTGAATTCTGACCATAGTCGTCGGTTGTCGTAGAAAACCGACGCCAAATGGGGTTGAATAGTTTCGTAGGGACATCGCGCAAAAATACATAGGCGTCGGTTGTTGCAAGAAAACTGACGATAAAACTTTAGTCGTTGGTTAGTTAGTTAATAACCGACGCCGTATGTTAAATTTTGGAGGAAATTTTTTTAGTGGAAAATTTAGATTTGGCGGTCGATTTTAGGCGTCGGTTGATAGTTGAGGAACCGACGCTGAATAAAAAATGATACATGTGTCTGGCCGCTCTTCACAGATAGACGTCGGTTTGTGTATTCAACCGACGTTGTAGGGCTTAGGTGTCAGTTTTCTATATACAACCGACGTCTGTAAATGTGGCGTTATAACCCATTTACTAGTACATACCTTGCTTGAGACCTCACCCTTGCTCTCCCTCTCAAACTCTAGCACCCTTTTTCTTATCCCTTCTTATGCTATCATTGCGACGCCGCTTCCTCACATAGATTGGGCGTTTTGCCCTAGCCTCATCTGCCCATTGATCAAGACAACCATCCTCTTCGCGAAGGATTGGCAAGGCCGAACGACACCTCCACTACCCCCATTGGTGTAGTCTCCTCCTGAATACCCTCTACACTGGCGAGTCCCTCCACCATGGTTCTTGACTCTCGTGGAGGCCTGCTCAATATAGGAGAGTCCTCAAACTAGCCGGTCTAGAGAGGAAATCCACCGATCCAATAGAACCAATGAACCAAGGATTAAATCAGCAAATCATGAAATTTGAACCCATGAACCAAAGATTGAACGAGTTCATCTCAATCAACAAACCGCGTTCTACGTAACCCAATCTTGTCCATCCATTGTGCATCGGACGACTGCCGTTTTTTCCGATTAAGGTATTTTTACCTTCTCACTGCTCAAAAAATCCAATAATTGAACAGATTTTGCAAAAATGATAACTTTTAATCTGTAGCTCCAAAAATTATAACACAACAAGAAATATAGCCTTTAATGGCAGGTCAAAATGCCTGAATTTAGCTTAAGGGCCTATTTGGTAGGGTGTATCTTGAGTTCTGTGAGTTCAAAAACAGTACTTTTACTCTTGATTTTGTTTGGTATGGCAAAATATAATATAGTTCAAATTCCCGGTTTTGGGACATCATCGGCCTGCACAGTTGGGCACCAATTCCTGGAATTGGTCTCGTTCTTTAGATTTAGACTGGGCAATCAATCGTTTGATTGTAAGAAGAGGGTATCTCGATGGAACTATGACGACCCGTCCATGGTCTAGCCCTTTTCATATATTGGTGATACAAACTGTGGATTGGTGGCTTGTTCCCCAACGTTTGCACTGTGTAACTCCAGGTATCTGCCCAGCCAAGACACCTCTTTATCAGGGGATAACTTGGACTCTGACCCCGTGTGCCTAACACTCGGATGGTTCGGGATCACTTGGTGACCTTGCTCCAATCTGATAGGAGTGAGTTTGCAAGAAGGTGGAGGGTGCGGTGTCCTTCTAAGATCAGGACAATTGAATCCTGCTTTCATTGGGAACTGACCGCATACTCTTTCCTATTGCGGTTCATTCATCAAGTGCCAGAGGTGAACAATGGTCATCAGGTGTCGTCGATATATTTCAAAATTCGTGTGCGATTTGCTTTTGATTCCCGCAATCAGGAGCAAACCCAGCGAGATCTAGAGCAGTTTGTCTTGATCTCCTACGGTCCGTCCTGTTATGGACGCCTACTCCAGAAGAGTTGGGGGCCCTCTCTCGGTCGCTTGTCGCAGGTGGTTGAGGTACAACGTGACTTGACCGTATGGGAGAGGGATTGACAATCATCTCCTTGCTAGTGACTACTCAGCTGCCTCCTTTCTCCTTGAAGTCTTTCCTTCCTAGCCCCTATCTCACTTGTGCTATACCGGAAATCCAAGAAGAGTGGACTTTGACGTATGAAAAGGTCAAGTCCTTACTCTCTTCCTGATATACCTATTTGAAAGTCAGGAATAGCAGACTTGTTCACCTATTTCCTTACTAGAGCAGATACTTGAGGACATAATGCTGCCCGTGTTACTGTTGTGTGAAAGGATAAGCGGTAGTGCCCCACACCCATGATGCACTTCCTTGCTTTCAGGTATATCTCCAGATAGATAGGGTTTTCTCTCTTGTTTAGTGCTTTACACTCTTTCCTCTCAAACGGCGAGGCCTTAGCTGCATTTGTCCCATCCCAGAGTGAAACTCCCTAACCTGATTCCGAAACTAAACGAAGAAGAACTCCTTAACCAAAACCTATTGAAAAGACACCTACGACTGCAGCTACTTACTTGGCTTTCATCCCTTATTCCTTATACTTATTCTTGAGGATGAACTTGGCATAGATGCCAGGGCCTTGTTCTGACTTCCGAGACTCATCTATCCTATTACTGACACAATTCCCTACTTGGAGTGAGAATCCCTTTATCCCGAAGCAGCGGAAGAAGCTGAACCCGGTTTGATCTCTGACCTTTTCTCATATCCCAGAGTCGTCTGCAGTGAGTTTCTCACTCGAATATGAAAAAATCAACAAAGGGAACCTTCTCTTGACCTTGAGTGGCTTTACTGACACTGCTGGGGACGTGAGAGTCTTTCCCCTCAATTGTCGGGGGCTATTATCCCATCACTAGCTCATGACTCACTCCCTTGCTTTCATAGAACTCTCCCAGTTATAGATAGATAGTCAAAAGGGGATTTCTGACTCACAGGATTTCTGGATACTCGTTTCTCACTCCCTTCTTCTACTTCTGACATTCTACATGAAAGTCTGATATCTGATAAACGCTTGAATGTCTTAGTTCACATACTCTACGGGATTTCTTCTTTACTAGAACTCTTTTCTCATGACGTGGTTGGGAACGTTGTGTCATCTGTTCGTTTCGATTCAAACAGTTGAACTTCGGACTGACCTAGTATTGTAGGGAAAGCAGAAGCTGAACATACTTCTATAATTAAGGTACTTCCTGACTTAGAGTGAGAATACTCTTTATATGGCACTTATCCCATCCGAGTACTGACTTTCAAGTCTTAGCTTAATAAGACTCAACTGAGAATATGCTTTCTATAGCTATCACACTTATCCCAGACTACCAAACCTGATTCGGCCAACTGATTGAGCTAACTTCCTTTCAAATACAACTGATTCTGAGACTAAACCAGAGAATCTAATGAAGAAGTTAATTCCCTTGTGAAACTTCAAATTCTTGACTGACTTGAGACACTGCAACTACAACTACTTTAGCTGCATCTACCTTCTTATAAGGTACTTCTCTCTCTTGATTCTATTCCCACAATTCTTCATAAACCTGTGGAGCGGAATATCCAATAGTTCAGGTACAAACCTATGGGGCATCTTTTCCCCTGACAGCAACAACTCATAAAACAACTGGACAAGCTACTTGAGGCAAGACAACAGATAGAGTCCAGTCCCTACCTAGCTTTCAGGTAAACTATCCCAGATAAGAGAATTGACTTCTATAGTTCTGGTACTTACTGCACTTACTAGAGCAGAAACATAACTTAGAGTGATATACGGAAAGAAAGCAGCTATCTTAAAAGAAGGGGATTGAATCAGAATAGGCTGCACATTGAACTAACAGGTGGGACACCTAAAACAATTATTGCTACTTACTTCACTTTCTTCCCAGACAGAACTTGAACTTTTCATTAATCATGAGAATCTGCTGATGAATTTTGCCTTACCTCAAGAAAACTGGACAACTCAAACAATTACTGCTACTGACTTCGCTTGATTCCCTAATAAAACAGATCAAAAAGTGTCCTCTGATAATCAATCATGAGAATCAAGCACTTTAGCTCATATCCCACTTGATGACAGAAAGAACCTGACCTTGTTCTCCT